>LPNX010340472.1:23055-63956 GCA_001517045.1 Pseudotsuga menziesii | reverse complement strand
ATATATATATATATATATATAATGGTGCTAAATAAGTGGTTGTCAAGTTATTGTCATCATGTATGACATGTGTGTCCACTTTATTATGTCCTCAACCAGGGACAATATAGTGTTCACGAAGGTGGTATTATTCATGTTGGTGGAAGTAATTTTTTTGTATTTCTAAAGTCAAGACTATAGTCTCTAATTTTTATATTCATTTATTAACTATTTTTCTTCAATTGGATTGGTTCGTACAGATGATCTCATCCTCGTAAAATGGTGCCCAAGACGTGTCGGCAACTGAGATCATCATGCATTTATTAAGATCATAGCACTGCAATAGCTCTCATTAATTAAGACCAAGCCCACTTTTAGGTGCCTAGAAGGGCCACTTTATTGATCGTTGTAAAGATAATGTTCACTGTGATCTACGGTTAATATGATTGGAAAATACATTCATTGTTTCTTTTCAATAATCCAAGTGTAATATCCCAAATTTCTGACCTTTATTATATTGGGCATAAGCCCCAATGCACATGATTTACTTTGATGTTATATTTATATTTATATATTGGGCATATGCCCTATTGCACATGATTTATGTTGGTTATATAGATATACTGGGCATAAGCCCTAATGCACATGTTTTACTGTTTGTTATATGATTATATATTGGGCATAGGCCCTGTTGGACAAGGACTATTACTGTATAATGGAAATAGGCCCCGATGCACTTGATTTATTTATTATGTGATTGGGCACAAGCCCTGATATACTGAGATGATCTTTTTGTGATGTATTGTGCAGAAGATTGATATACATGATTGATTTATATGATGTGTTGGGCATAAGCCCTAGAGCACATGTTTTATGAGGTTATGTGTTGAGAGTAAGTGCTGGAGCACATAGGTAACCCCAACAAGTAAAAGATAAAAGTGTTGGGCATAAACCCTGAAGCACATGGGTTATGAGGCTATGTGTTGAGCGTAAGATCTGGAGCACATAGCTAACCCCAACAGGTAACCCCAACAAGTAAAAAGATAAAAGCGTTGGGCATAAGCCCTGGAGCACATGGGTTATGAGCACGGGGGCGTCACCTAGGGACCAATATGATATCACGTCCGTTCATATTGGGGGGGTTAAAATTAAAAAATTAAAAATCAATATATTGGGGGTATATTAGGGGTAAAAAGGGTTTTTTTTTACTGTTTAAATATCCAATATGTTGGGGTATGTTTCATTCAACATTCTTTCCCGCGCCGTTCACCAGTCCTCCAAGCCTGCTAGGTGCCTGGGAGCTGCTTCTGCTTGTGGTTTGAGTGCACCTGCACCAAGCCGAGGTGCCTACGAGCTGGGTCTGCTTGTGGTCTGAGTGCACTTGCATGTGCTGCGTAGATTTTTCAAGTGGTTTTCTCCATCGTTTTGCTGGGTTTTCTGGATAACAAGGGCGTGTTGGTCCTTGGGTTTTCTCCATCATTTTTTTGGGTTTTCTAGATAACAAGGGCGTGTTGCTCCTTGGGTTTTCTGTGGGTTTTCTCCACGTTTTCTCCATTGTGTTTTCTGGCTGGATAACATGGCGCTTTTTCAAATCGGAGCAGTGGTAGTAGTGTTTTCTGGAAAACGAGAGCGTGTTGCTCCTTGGGTTTTCTCCACATTTTCTCCATCGTGTTTTCTGGCTGGATAACAGGGCATTTATTCACCGTTGTCTGGTCGTGGGTTTGTGGTGGGTTTCTCTGGTGCTAGAGAAGGCATGTTGGAGAGCCATTGCATAGCATTCTTGGAGGTAAGCTATAGTGTGTTTAATCTTTGATGAAAAATGCCTATGGCCAGGGGCTGTTTAGTGGACTTGATCTTTCAATTCATACTTCACTTGCCCTCCCTGACCTAGTTTATAGGGGCACTCTTTAGTACATATTGAGCTTGGATCAAACAGAAACATAATAGCAGTTGCTTTGGAAAATTTGAAAGTAAGTCCATGTGTACATGCATTTGCTCAATGGATGGTCTGAAATGTGGATCGCTTTTAGGCTTTTTGCATAAAATCCAATTTTATGTTTGTCTGAATTACATGTTTTTTAAAGGCATCAAGTCTGGCTGCAATGTAAATTGATTTTGCTTTAGCTTATATGTAAGTTTAGAATCCAGTTAAAAGGCTTGATACACTTACTTTTTTAATAAGGTTATGGATGAAGGAAAAAGAGACAACGTGAAGAGTGATCAAAGAATTTATGCTACACCATTCCATATTATATCAAAGTTGGACGTTGTTAATCACAACTTTCCATTAGGGATACAGAAATATTTTCGTAGCTGTTGGTGGCAATGAATCAAGGAACTGTCTTTCCTAGCTGGCAGCCAATGATTGCTTTGGGATTAGCCATGGAAATCATTTGTGTGCATTCATTTTTTTATCTAAATTTATACAACAAATTGACTGGTTGGTGCATGGTCACATTGGTGTGTACCCAAACTTATAAAGTACATTGATTGTATAGAGCATCGGTGTGTTTGTCCTGCTTAGAGTCTCTCTTAATATCAGTGACTTGCATAGCTTTAATATCATATATAGGTCAACATAACTAGAGATTTTGTTTATCTCCACATTTATTGAATAATTAAAAACATAAAAACAATATAGCATGGATGAATGAGGTTGAGTTGGAGAATGCAAAAAAATTAACAAGAGCTATTATATATAAGCATGCATTAACAGGAGCTATTATATATAAGCATGCATTCCAAGACCTTGGACTATTGAGCTATTATATATGAGCAAAGGGAAGAATATATATTCCTAAGAATATATTTTTTCACATTTTAAGTTGACTCAGTGGAGAAGTTGGATCCATTGATGTAAGCATGCAGTGACCTTGGAGTAGCTACTAAACAAAAAAATATTTATGAAGTAGGCATTATTCCTCTGTTTTCCTGGTACCTTCAGGTATTGTGTTGTTTCCATAGGAAATCTGCCACAGGAAATGCCAACAGTTCTGAAAATCATACAAGTATAACCATAGGGCTGTTCAAAACCAAACAGATCTACTAGGACAAGTTTACAGTCAGATTTAGTGCTCTTCCTACCCATATTTAATGTTGAAGAACATCCTTGTTTTGCTGCCAATCTGCTACCAGTTTACAAGCCTCCAGAAATGTAAGAAGTCATGTTGTAGATGGGTATTTGTAGGCTTTGAGTCTTCCATAAATCCAAGGAATAACACACTTATAGACATGTCTGAAAAGACATCATCAGTCTACTCTGTCACTGCTATTTTGTCCAAAATGTTCTGGAGCAAAACCTAAAAACATCCTTGTAGCTGCTGCCCTTAATGTCCTCTCTACAATGTGCCGCCATTTAGTATTTCCTGCCCAAACTGCTATCTTCAAACTGACAGTCAACTCTATTCTGCTAGTATGAGTGATGAATTAGGGTTCCAGAATACATACTTGAATTACATCCTAAACTCTAGAAAGAGGCTTACAATGCCATCATATCCACATAACTTAGCCAAATGCTCAGGGACAAGGGTGCCATCCAAATCATCCCTCAAACATCAGGTATTGTGTTGTTTCCATGTTTTTCAATGTTAAGTTTCTATTTAATGTAGAAACTCATGGTCTACAACAATAAATATTTTCAATTGTTTTGATATTAAGTATTTTTTTCACTAAAATGCTTTGGACTCTTTTGCAAAGCTTCGATAGAGAGCGGAATAAAACTAATTTACAGATTATGTCCTTAGACATGATGATCATCTTACCTTATATGGATTTGGTTTGTTGTTTG
The DNA here is from genome assembly GCA_001517045.1 of Pseudotsuga menziesii. Taxonomy (NCBI): domain Eukaryota; kingdom Viridiplantae; phylum Streptophyta; class Pinopsida; order Pinales; family Pinaceae; genus Pseudotsuga; species Pseudotsuga menziesii. The sequence goes on along the minus strand of LPNX010340472.1, from coordinate 60,190 downwards.
TTAGAGTGGGAGAAAAATCACATGTCTGGTGCAAGATCATTATTGTTTTTCCAAGCTAGTCTTGAATTTAAATTCTACACGAAAGTCTTATCTATGGATTGTCTAGTATCTTGAAAGAACATGTTAGAATCTCCCATTATGGTTTTCAATAAGAGAGTTATGTTTATAATAAATTTAGATTGTAATTTAGAGATGTGTTAAAGTCACAAATATTAACTTGGATTGCTCCCAAGTTTGAGTTTTTTTGTTTTGTTATCTTATGAGGCTTCCTTTGCATCCCTAGAACAATATGTTGGTTGGGAATTACTTTTGGCTCCTATAGGTCATTGATAAGTGATTTTCATCAATCTCACACAAATGTCCCCTATTTTGCAGCATGTTCCTCTACGTTGGTTCCCTTCAAGCGTGAGTGTTGAAAAGGACTATTCAATACCCAACCTGAAATAAATATTCATATGATTTTAATCTTTTATAACCCCTGGTACTATTTGTCAATTGAGTAATGGTTTTTTAGTTTCTTGTTTGAGTTCATTCTTCTTCTTCTCTTTTAGAATTAGGTCTGTGCATGATGAAATTGGCCCCTAAATATATCAATCTATCAAACTCTTAAGGCTTATAGGACATTGAATCTTCAAACCATGGATCCATTTTCTTCTCCTCTACCCATTTAGTAGGTTCTTAAGAAAATCTTATAAATGATTGATATGAATCTGAAGACAGCACGGATTTCTTACTACCTCCTGTTTTGGTTGCTTCTTTTTGGATCACTGTGTCTACTTTGACACATTCCTCAATTCCATTAACTGACTTCTTATCATTATCAAAGCATTTAGTATAATATTTTTCAACTGCAAAAATTGCGTATGCATCATCTTGTCCAATCACACCAGTTGCTATTGGCTCCACTAAAGCAATTGCAGCCACTGCAACACATGCAGACATAGCTTCTTGAACATATCACCCTTCAATTTTTTTACAGTTTGGAACCCGAATGCTCTCTTCAGTGTTTCCATGTTTAAAAGATTCAAAATTGCCGACAATGTTATCTGTCACTGATTTTTTACGATCTAGGAACTCACGATATTTATCAGCCTTCGGTGGCAAACACATTTAACATTACCCCTACCCGTATTCACATTCTTTAAACAAATTAAGGGAGTTAGATTCATGCTAAGAATATTTACAGGGTGTCGATTAAAGTGTATATATTGTCCTACATCTAAATTTTTGTGAAGAAAGATTGTTAATTACCATCCTAGTGATTCAAAAGGAGCAGTCTCCTTATATCTATATGCTTTTTTTCCTCGAAAACTTATCTCTATATGCTATGTCTTCAAATTCTTTATGATATATCTTCGATCAATTACAATTAGTTGTTCTCACCTTGAGGGCTCAACAGAAGGAAAACACATTTTCTCTGTAATGTAAAATCCTACTTATAGTATTCTCTTTATGTTATAAAATAGAATATATGATATTCATGTCGTTTTCTTGAAAACTTTAAACGTTATTTATAAAAATATTGAAATATTTATGTTTTTTATTATCCAAAGAAGAAGGTAAAATAAGCTTACTATATCTTTAAGGTACAATCGGTTTAATATATCTTTTTGTTGTTTCAAGTCAGGCAATTCATACAGTTGACAAATGTATTCTTTGGAGGTTTCACTCTGGATTTCATCAAAGGATGGAAACTTACCCCAGTAATGTTGTCTACGATTCCTCTTTTCGTAGCAGCAGGTGGTGATATGGCTATGATAATATCAAAGAAGTCAAGCCAAGGTCAACAAGCATATGCAGAATCAGGAAATGTCGTGGAGAAGACAATTGGTGCCATTAGGACTATAAGTATACATCAACAAAGCAATGTATACCTTGTCATATGATATCATAAATTCAATATTCTTTACTTTTGATTGAGGTTACCACTTCATATCATTACAAATTCTATTTCATATTTAAATTAGTTACCTTTTAGGTTGTCTTTTACAGGGGAGAGGAAAGTTGTGACTGCCTATGATAAGTCACATAAGACCACATTCAAGATTCTTGTTCTCCAAGGTTTGGCAGTGGGTTTTGGCTTGGGTTCTCTCATATTTATTACATTTTGCACCTATACACTAGATATTTTGTGTGGATCACAGTTAATTATCCATGGAGGGTATTCAGGAGGCAGAGTGCTAAATGTCATATTTACAGTTCTTTTCGGAAGCATGTAAGATGAATCTGCATGACCAAATGCAGGATTGTAATTCTATAAAGAAATTCAACTAAATGGCCTTTCTCTTATTCAAGAAGATATATTTATCTTGATTAATGAGGGAAATGATAAATATTTTGACTAATGAAGGCAATGATAAATATTTTTCTGGATCTCAGTTCAATAAGACATACAACACCATGTTTAAATGCATTTGCAGCTAGACAAGCCGCAGCTTACAAAATGTTTGAAACAATTAATATGAAGCTAGAGATTGATGTCTTTGATACAAATGGATTGGTCATTGAGGGTATTCAGGGTGATATTGAACTTAAAGATGTATATTTTAGGTAACCAGCACAGCCTGATGTTGAAATATTTTATGGATTCTCATTGGGAATACCCAGAGGCACCACTACAACATTAGTTGGAGAGAGTGGAAGTGGAAAGTTGAAGAGAGTGGAAGTGGAAAGTCCACAGTTATACGTCTTATAGAGAGATTCTATGATCCACAAGCTGGTGAAGTGCTTATAGACAGTGTCAATACCAGGAAGTTTCAACTTCAATGGATTAGGAAAAAAATTGGACTTGTAAGCCAGGAACCTATCCTCTTCGCAAGCACTATTAAAGAGAATCTTGCATATGGTAAAGATGGAGCTACACTAGAAGAAATACATGTTGCTTCCGAGCTTGCTAATGCAACAAAATTTATAAGCAGATTGGGACAGGTTTTGATTTTTTTTATATATAGATCTTGATTATTTCTAACTTTCCTCATTGTGGAGGCCATTGTATATATTAACAATTATAGTTGTTATTTCCATGGTTTTGATACAATGGTGGGAGAGCATGGTACCCAATTATCTGGAGGCCAAAAAAAAGATTGTAATTGCAAGGGCTATTTTAAAAGATCCCCGAATTCTTCTTCTTAATGAAGCTACTAGTGCTTTGGATATAGAGTATGAAAAATTGGTCAAGAAGCTCTTAATAGAATTATGATAAATAGAACAACATTTATTGTTTCTCATCGTCTAACTACTATCAGAAATGTTGATATGATTGTTGTGATTCAGCGTGGTTCTATTGTTGAAATGGGCAAAATTTAACAATGCTTCAATCTTTTCACCTTTATGAACAGTGAATATATAATAAAAGGGTAAAATTTTACAATGCTTCAATATTTTCACCTTTCTGAATAGTGAATATATGAACAAGCTAGTGTACATTCACTTGATTTTAATTTTTAACTAAACTAGTTCTTCTTCCTTGTGCCATGGATTTTAACACGTGTCTGGCTATGAACTTTGTTAAATGGTTACTCTATGCTTCTCATACCACTAATTTTGACTCATGTTTTGATTGATTCTCTTCTTGGAGATTAATGAATCTGAGAAATGTATATTTGGGTCCACACTCTCTGCTCTCCATGAACCCTTCTGGTGCATATTCCCAGCTTATACATCTCCAAGAAGAGAATCAATCAAAACAACAACATTCAAATGATCCCGATGAACTCAAAATACATTTGGATGATTCCAATGCTATTAGTAGGGTTGGGAGTCGCAGGTCATATATTAGAAGGTCTATAAGCAGTACTGGGTCATCTGGATTTGGTGGCAGTCACCACTCTTTTTTGTTTATGTTTTCCTTGCTTGCTGAAGAGGGTCTTGAGGAAAATGTTCAGCTAATAACATAGATGAAGCTAAATGAAATATCATGCTTTAGGAATGTGTTTTTGATATTATCTCCAGTCAATTGCAATTAGTTGTTCTCATCTTGATACTAGAACATGTTTTTTGGGAAATTTCTGGCTCTCTTTTGTCTGCATCAGTTATCATCATCATTATTTATCCTTATAGCTGGGATTTGTCGGATGATGGTTATATCTAACAGTGGAGTTTCATTCTATTTATTGATTATCTTCGTACTTAGTGGATTTATTATTCCACGAAGTAATGCTAGATTTTCCCTTTCCAGTATATATTGTTCAAAGGTTAAAGGAAAAATTATCTGACATTAGCGAGTCAAGGAATTATATACGGCATTTTAGATTTCTGTAATTTTATGCAGGTTCGGTTCCCAAATGCCAGCTATGGGGCTACTGGATCTCACCATTATCCTATACAGAGACAATAATCACAGTCAATGAATTTCTTGATTGCCAGTGGGAAAAGGTGTAGATACTAAGTTGCTGTCATGATTAATGCATTCTTTTGCTCCCCATTATAACAATTTTTCCTTTTAAAGGATTTAGTTTCCTTTGATCAAATTTCTGACATTGGCATTAAAGTTTTGATGATTGAGGAACTTTGACACATCTGGTGAACCATATTTTTGGGTGGTAGACATTCTCTTAAAACATAACTATTGGCCAATTTGTTCTTCATAGTCATGGTATTTTTGGGAAAGCTCACTTCTACTAGATTAGTGTGTGTACTATAATTGGATTTACAGTTCTATTTAATATTTGTTGACACTTGCATTGATTTATTTGAATCGTAAGTCCTCCTATGCAATTTGATAAAAATCCATTTTCTTTCTCATGTTTGGGAGTTCAGGTAACTAAAAAATAATCAGAATTGTTATTACTATGCAGCTATTGGGAAGCCTCCATCATTGATTTCTAAGGAGAAACTTACTGAAATCCAAGATAGGAAAGGGGTGTTGAAAAAAGCATGCCATTGAACAATTAGGAACAAAGATTTGTACCTCATTCTTTGCAAGCTAGAAAAGGTACAATTTTTGGTAAGAAAGAATAGACTTATTGAAACAGGGGTTGCTAATGTGGTAAACCAAATTGTATTAGTCCAAATCCATAAATCAAACAAAAAGAATGAAATAAAGGTTTAATTTTTGAAGAGAGTATTTATATTTCAATCCTATTTTGTTTCCACCACTTTGATTGCATATTTTTCCTTACAGTTGAATTCCAAACCATTAGCATGTCAATTGAATCCAAAAGAAACAAAGGGATTCATACAACAATGTATTCTTCTGCACGTGACAATCCTAAGAGAGGAATGATCCTGCCTTTCTTTCCATTGGCCATATCCTTTAGACATGTACAATATTTTGTCAGCATGCTAGCGGTATTACCTACCTAAACCTCGGTGAATAATCTCCACTATTTGAGCTTGACATATAATTTTAAGAAACCATAATTTAAATGCATACCAAATGGAAGGCCTTCGTGCAATATTGTAAAAAAAACTAAAAACTTTTAACATTTACTCTGACTAAATGGTAACTTTCAAGTAGCACTGAGCTGAATGAGAATTTCCTAGGACCTATGAAAATTCTATATCCTGATTCTCATTTTGATCTGGGAAATAGGAAATGAAAGCGTTAGGAGCTACAAAGAAGAAGCTCCAGCTGCTGAAAGATGTAATAGGGGCATTCAGGCTAGGCATTTTAACTGCATTAATGGGTCTTAGTGGTGCTGGAAATACAACTCTCATGGATGTGCTATCTGGAAGAAAAACAAGAGGTTATATTGAGGGGGATATACATATCTCTGGCTTTCCAAAGGTACAGAGACATTTTCCTGAGTTTCAGGTTATTGTGAGCAAAATGATATCCATTCTCTTCAGATAACTGTACGAGAATCAGTACTGTTCATTGCTTACTTGTGCCTTTCACCAAAAATAGATGCCGAGAGCAAGAAGGTAAAATTTATGGTGATTTTATTATTAATAATATACTCCCGAGGCAATTGAAATGTTGACATCCAACTGTCGATTTTAATATAATTTCTTCTTTCATTTGTAATCTTGGGTTTCTTAAAATTGAGATTGCTCTATTTAACATTTGTTTGTGGATGAAGTGATGGAGCTTGTAGAGATTGATAGCTTGAGAGACACATTGGTGGGTCTTCCTGGTGTGATTGGTCTGTGTAGAGCTTGTTGCAAATCCCTCAATCATGGATGAGCAAATATCTGGTCTGGATGCCATAGATGCAACTATTGTGATGCATGCAGTTAGGAATAGAGTGGAAACAGGACGAACAGTAGTCTATACACAGGACTTGCCTTGAAGCTAAATTTGAAACATATTGCTTTTTTGGAGAAGGAAACATTGGTGTAGTCATGCTCTATAGCTTTTGTTCTTCCATTTTTGGATCAGCCAATGATTCAGTAGACATTTTAGCATGTGCACTCCTCTCATCCTTATCTCCAATCTTCCATTGATCCATATGCTTAGAGGACATTGAATATTCAAACCATGGATCCATATGCTTCTTCTCTACCCATTTAGCAGGTTCTGAAGAAAACCTTATAAAGGATTTATATGAATCTGAAGACACCACAGGTTTCTTACTACCTCTTGTTTCTGTTGCTTCTTTTTGGATCAATGTGTCTACTTTGACACATTCCTCATTTCACTTAACTGACTTCTTGTCATTATCAAAGCATTTATTATAATATTTTCATCTGCAAAAATATTGTATGCATCATCTTGTCCAGTCACACCAATTGCCACTGGATCCACTAAAGCAATTGCATCCTTTACAACACATGCATACATAGCTTCTTGAGCCCGGTGACGTCGTTTTACCATCATTTAGGGGGAGGCATGGCAACTTCATCACTCAGTAGGATACTTCAGAAATGATATTTATCAACCTTTGGTGGAAAACACATAGGTATTTCCATAAAAAATTGAAGACAACCGCCCATGTGGAAAATCACCTTTAGTTTCAAGACTATTAGAACTTAAGATATTATTAGTTCTCAAATGGCATTCATTTATGGCATCAAGCTTTCAAAGTTATACAAGACTTGGTCCAGAACCCAACTACAATGGAACTTGTGAAAATTTTTAGCAGATTTGGAATGTGAATTTACTGAAATGCCTTCTGAAAAAGACATTTTAGAAGACGATGCTAATGCAAGTCTTTAATTGTTTCCAATGGGTTTTTAAACATCCACTGTTAATCATTTTAAACTTTGGAGTATTTATGTGAAACATGATGAGTATGTGACCATTGAATAATGTCCTGAAAGGGGTGCACTCTATATGCAATGTTACAAAATTTTAAACACAACGTTTTATGTTTTCGTCTTAAGCTATGTTCTTTTTCAAGCACCTAGAAAAAAATGTATTTGCTGTATATGTGCAGTTAACACGCTATCAATGTTAATCTTGTTAGAGGTCATCCACTCGTTATCCCTAGCTAGCACTTTGATTTGAACTTTTTCACATTGTATGGTTTTGCCTTAAGCTTTGATCTTGTGCAGGAACCTGGAAAAAAATGACAAACTAGTGTTAATTTAGGAAATGATTGTGATCTCTGTTGGTGAAGTAATGTGCATCCATAATATACATCAAAAGAAGAAAGGCGCATTGTAGAATTCATGTGGGGTATCATGTCAATATACTAGGTAGAAATATAAAGGGGTATAAAAAAAAGTAAATGAAAAAATGGATACATGCAATATTTAGTGAAAATAGGGGTTTTTTTAATTGGGAAGGTATATTGGGAGGGGGTTAAAAAAAATGATTTTGAGAGATAGTTTCCAATATTTTTTGAAAATAGGGTTATTGTTTCATATGACATGAACGAACGTGCTATGGCATGGTTTCACTAAGTGAAGACCCCGTGGTTATGAGTCTATGTGTTGAGCATAAGATATGGAGAACATAGGTAACCCCAGCAAGTAAAGGATAAAAGTGTTGGTCATAATTCCTAGAGCACTCCAACATGACGTTGAACATAAGCTTTGGAGCATTGGATCTTTGGCGATCATATCCCTAGGTGTATTGTACAAATGCATCCTAGTACTAGTGTTGAGCGAAGGATCTGGAATTTCACTAGTGTAACGTTTGTTTGATAGTGTTGAGCATAAGCTCTGAATAGAACTAGGGGTTACCTTAATTAAGGGTTGAGTTGGAAAGACTCTAAATAGCACCAACCTTCATCATACTTATTCAAGCTGATTAATTGAAATCACAATCTATTTCTCATCAAGGATTGCAAGATACTGCCACGAATACAAGGTAATCGAACATGTAAGGAAATATAGGGCTACCTATCCTAGTTGACCGATCAAACCCCACATGAGGCCTTGTTAAAGAATTAACATAAATTAATGAAGCATCGAATAAAAAATTATGCTAGTTAATGCATGTATAATAAAAGATGAATAAATTGAAAAAGTAAGTCTATATAATATATATATTTATACAAAGTTATTTTTAATAAATAAACATAAGAGATCTAAGTGAAGACTACATACATTTATGAGAATAATATATATGTGTGTGTAAAGAAAATAAAGATAACAAAAGTTACTAAGTAAAAGTATACATATATTATTTTATAAACTTAATATATAAATAAGAATTCTTTTCTAAACTCAAGTATGAACTAATAGAAAGTTTCTAGTTATCAAAAATTAATATATATTACATATAAATCAAACTAAGAGTTATTTTCAAGAAAATATAAAATCCTTGATTTAACTGAAGATAACCAACTACCCCTTTCCAAAGAATATCTATAAAAGAAAGAGCTAAGAGAGGGCATGAGATCTGATCATTTTTTTGTATGGGATTGGAGAGAATTTCCAAAACCATGATACTTAGAGAATACAGAGCCTAACACCAAAATACCAGCAGCCTCATCCTTCGGCGTTCTAGTTTTCTCTTGCATGTTGGATCCAGCTCGAGGGGATGCAATTAAGAACTAGGAACGATTCCAAGTCAAGCTTGGGAGGAACATGGAAGTTCAGAGGTCATCTGATTACCATTCCACAGGTCAGAAACATAGTATTTCCTATTAATTTTGTGTTGAATTGTGCAGGGTGATAAAGCTATTATAAGCCACGCAACTGCAGGTAAGAGGTTTACTCTATATCAGGTTTTATTTCTGCTCTTAAATATGTTTATAGGTTGAGTTTTACAATTATCAAGATTTAAATTAGAAGCTGCAAATTACCTTTCTTAAACTTGAATAAGATATTTATTTATGTGGGTCGGTCCATTGATAGAATTATTTAGTCATGGTACCCTGGGATTTAGTTAAGAATATTTTTATGGATATGATAGCTTTAAACATGTTTTATGGTTTAGGTTAGAACATGGATAAATATTTTCCCCTCATTTAAACCAGAAAATAAACTTTTCGATTTGTTAGAAAACTTTAAACCCAAAACCCTTGTTTATCAAATTCTATAATTAAAACTTCAAGAAGCCAGAACCTAGGATAAATCTACTCATAAAAATTAGGATTAATCATTTCCAGACATTATGAACAATGTTGTTTTCACACAGATTCCTCAAGCATAGAAATCATAGATCTTAGAACACAACAACCATTAAAAATCAAATAATTACTTAACCATTTAAAATAGGATAGAGTCACTTTCCAAGCGAAGATCGCTCCAGCAAAGAAAGCTCATGTTGGAGATTTGTATTATAAATCTAGAATAAACACTTAGCACTATTTTACAAATCATCCACGCAGGGTTTATAAACTTAGATTTTAAATAAACTAGTAGCAGAGCTCCTTACGAGTTTTCTCATTTCTGTCTTTTTAAGAATAAAAATTATTGACTACTATTTTTACGAGACCCTATAATCCTTTAAAAGTATCATTTAAATAAACAAGTACATGCCAACAATAAACATAATAGTGAACCACAGGTCAAAACCCTTGGAGTTTTAAATCTACTCTATTTAACATTTCCATAATTTACAAATTTGACTCCATAAAAACTAAGCATAGCACTGGCTGAAAATCATGGTTAAAAATTTAAAAAGAAATAGATATTTACATAAAACATTAAATAATCCTAACCATGGTATCACGACACCGTCCAACCAAACATCGAATCCCATAGAGTTGATTTGCCAGCCATCACTTGGAAGGAGTGGCCACGCTTCAATCATTGGCATCAGCATGACATTAAGCTTGAATAAGAAAACAGAGTTAGGGATTTTCCCATACTTTGGTAGAGAAGCAATCAAAATATGTTCCACTCAAACAATAATTACAAACAAGTTACCCACGGTGCCATTGCTGGCAATGGCACTGCTAACGTGGAACACCACCACCTTAAACACATTTCATTGCTCATCATTAAATGCTTTTCCCAGAAATTTGATAAGACCATGAATCATAAATTAAAAATGCACAGAACAAGCTTAAAAACAAATCAATTTACCTCGAAAGCATTAGATATGGGAATTCACAGGATACATTAAAAAACTAAAAAGCACAGAGATTATAAACCCACGAAATACTTCACCATTCACCCAGTTAAAAACATTAAACCATTAACAAGCACATAGAGGAGAACTCCTATATAAACTTGCATTTCCAAGAATAGGTTTTAGATAGATTCTTCACCCACTGTTAGATTAAAAATTACAAATTCATAAAAACTCATGAACAGGCTCATAAACACTGAACCCTACGAATTTTCCTTAGCATCGTTTTCCTTTGAAAATCCAGTTAAACCATAAACAATGCATCCCTAAATCCTCTTCAAAACATAGAACAACCAACCAGAGGCAAAGGAACTTGAACATGGGATTACCAATTTTATCTTGAGGGCCTTCCCTTTCCCCACTCACAAGCATGTTCAAATGTTGTACCAACTTGCCACGAAACCAGTCAGAGATTAGGAAATGATTCAGAGAAATAAATCAAATAGAGTTAAAATCGACATGGAGGAGGCTTATACCTGAGCAACAATGGCAACTTGAAATCCCACATCCCACGCCCTTTCCAAACAAACCAGCAGACAGGGATCTCTCTCCCCTCATCCAAATTCGCATGCAAAGAGGGTTTCAAAACCATAGTAAATCACATATGTGCCTGAGGTAGCGTGGGAGGTGACCATGAGGCCTCCACATGGCCTTCATTAAAGGCTTCAACCACTCCCACTAAGATTTAGATCTTTACCCACTCTCTATAGTTTGGTTTTCTCTTTTTTGCAAGTATGTTTCCTCGAGGCATACATCACCTTAGTTTCCAAGTTTAAACACTTAGTTCCTTGATCAATTGACTTCTTTTAAACCTTACACTCGGAATAGGGTTGGTACCTTACACCTGCAAAGAAAGAGTTCCTCATGTATTATTTCATAACGAACTAAGTAAGCCCAATTTCATAGGATACCTTCATACCTTTTTTGTTGAGTCATTATTAAATCTAGCCACTCATTTCCCTTTAGAAGCATAGGTAAGTTAGCCACGTCTTTTTAGATTAAACAAGAATAAGTTACGTGTTAAACATCCATTATAAACCAATAGGAATAAAGTAGACAAAACAAAAACATCATTATATAAATAAACGACATAAATATCATCACAAGAAAATAGGTCACCCTGTATTAATCTACAAAGGAAATCCAGATCAAGAAAAACAAGTATCTTTTTTAATAAATTTACACAATGTTGAAGATAAAATTAGATGAACCTTAGATCTTAATGATTTTATTGACTATACATTTTTTCGGATTTAAGGGACACTACAAGTGGTATCAGATCCCAGTTTAAAACACTTAGAGACCTTCTGGGCTCAGTACTGAACATCCGCTGCATAAATGTATTTTCAAAACTTTATTTGTGATTTATAAACTAACAGAATAATATTGTTACTAGATATTTGAACTGTGGATATAAAGAGTAGTCTAAGTCATGGACACAGAAGAGAACAACAGTCGACATGGGAACCTAAATTCCCCACCCCGAGAAGAAGAAATTGTGGTGGAACTGAATTTTGACTTAATGAAGACTATACATAGTCTACAAGCATATCAACATAGTTGTAAGGATCACAACATGAATGAAAGGAGAGAATAGAAAGCAATAAATGAAGTTCTACTTCAGAGCTTGACAAGGGTAAACCCCCATAGATTATACACCCACTCAACAAACAAATCAAAAGAAAACTCTCATCATAAAAGAAGTACCAACAGTCCAAGAGAGGAGGGACGAGAAGAACACATGCCAGACTTCATAGAAGAAGAACATCAAATCTCTTCCAGTGATGGCCCACCCTCCCCTTGCAAGAAAATGTAGAAAAATGATGAAGGCATTCAGGGTGAATTTTGAAAGAGCAAAAGCCCCAACTAATGAAAGGGAAATGAATACTGGAGAAAAGGTTGAACAATGGATCCTGGGTATGAATACATATTTTCAAGTACATAATTATTCCAATGAGATGAAATCCTGGATGGCCATTTACAACTTGAATGGAAAGGAAACCAGGTGGTGGAGGGACTTGAAACGTACTAAGAGGGACGAAGTAAAGGATATCAAATGGATTACTTTCAACAAAATATTCCAGGAAAAGTACAGGTCTGAAATATTCTTTGGCAAAAAAATAAAAGAATTCCATGAATTAAAGATGGGATCCCTAAATATGGATTCCTTTATCAACATATTTTTATATCTACGGCATTATGTACCTTACATTAAAGACGGAAAATGTCAAGATACAACAATTTTTGGGATGTCTCCCTCCAAATTTTTGAGAGAGAATTGTGTTTGACATGCCCAAAACTCTAGACACCACTTTGCACAAGGATAGAATTTGTTATGAACATGGAAAAATGAAACAAAAAAATGTGAACATAAATTGAGACAGATTTAGGTCCTTCTCAGAAAACCAAAAAATTGGTTTTAAGCCACCGCCATACATAAAACAAAACAATAGTTTCCCACCTAACCGAAATTTCAACAGACTTGGTGCACAGCCAAATGTGCCCGCACCAAATTCCAACAGACCAACAGTAAATGAAGGAGCCAAGGTTTCCCCATTGCAGGTTAGCTGCTGGAAATGTCAAGAACTCCATTATACCAGATATTTCCCAAACAACACAGATGGAGTCCTACACAACTTACAAGGAAACCCAACAGTAGAAGACATGGCTAGGACACCTAGGATCTATGTAGCACTTGATGACCGATAAGAAGACCATAATGCCACTATGGTCGATATATAAGGTAAAGTTTTGAACACATCTATTTCAATTTTAATTGATCTCAGTGCTTGTCGAAGCTATGTTTCCCTCAAGATTTTTGACACATGTAAAGTAAACAAAGAGAAACATGAGAAACCATGGCTGGTACAACTAGCCATTGGTACAAAAAGGAAGGTTTCAGAACTAGTAAAAGAATGTGAGATAGACATGAACGATTTTCCAACTAAGGTAGACTGAAATATCTTACCCTTAGGATCGTACGATGTACTTATAGGCACAGACTGGTTGGAACAACACCATGTCATGCTTGATTTTTTAAACAAGTCAATCTTATGAACGGACAACCTGGGGAATCAAAGAAAGATTCAGAGCATACCCAAGAAGGTTTTTGTTAGACATATATCTGCCTTACAAGCAAATAAATGTATAAGGAAGGGCTGCAAACTTTTTGCAGTTAACATTCAAAACATAGAAGCTGAGAGAGAACAACAAATTGAAGACTTTCTGGTTCTCATGGACTTCAAAGCTGTATTTCCTAAGGAAATACCAGGACTACCACCAAAGCGAGACTTAGAATTTTCCATAGAATTAACACCAAGATCAGTACCAACTTCAAAATCCCCATACCGCATGAGCACACCAGATTTGGTGGAGCTTAAGTTATAGTTACAGAAATTGATAGAGAAGGGTTATATCTGACCTAGTGTGTCTCCCTGGGGAGCACCTATACTCTTCGTAAAGAAAAAGGACGGTACGATGCGAATGTGCATCGATTACTAGCAACTCAATAAGATGACCATAAAAAACTGTTATGGGAACACCAACTTTACGCCAAGTTTAGAAAATGTGATTTTTACAAACCATATATACAATACCTAGGTCACATCATTTCGAAAAAGGAATAGTCATCGACCCAAAAAAGATGAAAGCCATTGAGGAATGGCCTACCCCTACTTATGTCAAAGAGATTAGGTCATTCTGGGACTAGCGAGTTACTACCGAAAGTTGATTGAGAAAATTTCAAGGATTTATTGTCCCATGACCGCCTTACAGAAGAAGGAAAACAAATTCATGTGGACGACCAAATGCGAAGAAAGCATCTGAAAGCTAAAATAACTCTTGACTACTGCACCTATTCTATGAATTGCGGATCCCGATAGGGATTTCGTTGTTTGCACAGAAGTGAGAAAAGAAATACTTGGTGGATTCCTCATGCAAAATGACTACGCAATTTGTTATGAATCATCGAAATTAAAAGAACACAAACAAAAATATCCCACACGATATTGAGCTAGCGGCCATCATCCACGCCTTGAAGATGTGGAGGCACTACCTCATGGTTAATGAGTTTTTATTAAAGACAGACAACATGAGTCTAAAGTAATTATTCGAGCAGCCAGATTTGAATGCTAGGTAGGCCAGATGGTTGGCCTTCCTTAATGAGTACCACTTTGAATTAAAGCACATAAAAGGAAAGGAAAACAAAATCATTGATGCTTTAAGTCGACGAGCTCATATGTTGTATGAGGTAACTTTGAATCAAACCGATTCGTACTTGCACGATAGGATTAAAACGGTAAGCAGGGTTGACCATTTCTATGTCGAGGTCCTCTAAAAGATTTAGGAGGATAGGTTATTCCAACAACAGAAGGAATATAAGGTAGATGAGTCAGGATTATTTTGGTCTAAAGAGAGACTCTATGTCCCAAATGGAGGAGACATCAGGTCCAACATTCTAACAGAGTTTCGTCGAAATCCCTACTCATGGCATTCGGGATATCAAAATATGATATCAGTAGTGAATAAACACTTTTTCTGGCCTAAGTTAAAGGCTGACATAGAACTATTCATCGCAAAATGCCAAGAGTGTCAATTGGTCAAAGCATAGCACCAACACCCTTCAGGGTTGCTACAACAGTTACTCGTTCCGGTATGGAAATGGGAGGTTATAAGTATGGATTTCATTACGGGATTACCAAAGAGAAATAAACATAATGATTCCATTTTTGTAGTATTCAATAAATTTTCCAAAGCAGCACACTTTATTTCAGTAAAGTCAACATAAAAAGCAGTTCACATTGCAGACCTTTTCCTAAAAGAAATATTTCGATTGCATGGGATACCCAAGGCAATCATCTCGGACTGAGATACAAAATTTACCAGTAAATTCTGGAGATCTTTATTCTTCAGATTAGAGACAGAATTAAATTTTAGTACCGCCTACCACCCACAGACATACAGACATATGGAATGAGTAAATAAAATCTTGGAGTACATGCTTAGAATGTGTGTAATGAACAATCCCACAAAGTGGGAGGATTACTTGCACCTCGCAGAGTTTGCTTACAACAACGAATATCAAACCTCTGCCAAAATGAGTCCCTTTGAGGTACTTTATTGCAGAAAGTGTAGGACACTAGTGACTTGGGATAGCGTGGTAGACAAAATCATGCTAGGGATGGATTTACTAAAAGACATAGAAAGTTTCATCACCAAAGTGCAACAGAATCTAAAAGAAGCACAAGACCGCCAGAAACGTTATGTGGATAAAAAAAGAAAAGATAAAGTTTTCCAAGTCAGTGAACATGTTTATTTAAAAGTAAAGGAAAAAATAAGCTCATTGATCCTGGGGAGGTGCAAAAAGTTGGAACCAGTATTTTGTGGACCCTTTGAGATACTGGCCAAGAAAGGGCCAGTGGTGTATGAATTAGCTTTACTTGCTCACGTAAAAGTTCATAATGTTTTTCACGCATCTTTATTAAAGAAATATGTCTATGATACTAAACATGTGATTTATTGGTCCTTGCTGCACGTAGAACTTGAAGGGGAGCTTATGTCAGAGCCCCTACACATTTTGGACAAGAGGGAAGTACAACTACAAAAGCGAACTATTGTCTAGCTAAAAGTACAATGGAAGCACTTTGGGCCCGATGAGGCCACATGGGAGAATGAAACCACCATGAAAGAGGCTTACCTCGTCTTTTTCATGATTTCATTTCTAGTCCCTAGAACACCAGGACAGTGTTGTTTTAAGAGGGGAGGGATGTAATATCCCGAATTTATGACCTTGATTATATTGGGAATAAGCCCCACTGCACATGATTTACTTTGATGTTATATTTATATTTATATTTATATATTGGGTGTATGGCCCACTACACATGATTTATGTTGGTTATATAGATATACTGGGCATAAGCCCCAACGCACATGTTTTAATGTTTTCTATATGATTATATATTGGGCATAGGCCCTTATGTACTTCATTTATTAATTATGTGATTAGGCATAAGCCCTAATATACTGAGATGATATTTTTGTGATATATTGTGCAAAAGGCTGATATACACGATTGATTTCTATGATGTGTTGGGCATAAGCCCTAGAGAACATGGTTTATGAGGATTTGTGTTGAGCGTAATCTTTGGAGCGCATAGGTAACCTCAACAAGTAAAATATAAAAGTATTGGGCATAAGCCCTGGACGACATGGGTTATGAGGCTATGTGTTGAGCATAAGCTCTGGAGCACATAGGTAACCCCAACAAGTAAAAGATAAAAGTGTTGGGCATAAGCTCTGGATCACATGGGTTATGAGGCTATGTGTTGAGCGTAATCTCTGGAGCACATAGGTAAACCCAATAAATAAATGATAAAAGTGTTGGGCATAATCCCTGGAGCACTCCAACATGATGTTGAGCATAATATTTGGAGCATCAGATCTTTGGCCATTGTATCCCAAGGTGTATTGTACAAATGAATCCTAGTACTAGTGTTGAGTGAAAGGCTCTGGAATTGCACTAGTGTAACAACCGTTTGATAGTGCTAAGCATAAGCTCTCAATAGCACTAGGGGTTACCTTAATTAAGGGTGTTGAGTTGGAAAGACTCTGAATAGCACCAACCTCCATCATACTTATTCAAGCTGATTAATTGAAATCATAATCTATTTCTCATCAAGGATTGCGAGATACTTCCATGAATACGAGGTAATCCAACATGCAAGTAAATATAGGGATACCTATCCTAGTTGACCGACCACACCCCACATGATGGCTTGTTAAAGAATTAACATACATTAAAGAAGCATCGAATAAACAATTATGCTAGTTAATGCATGTATAATTAGANCTCTCTCTCTCTCTCTCTCTCTCTCTCTCTCTCTCTCTCTCTCTCTCTCTCTCTCTATATATATATATATATATATATACAAAGTTATTTTTAATCAATAAAGATAAGAGATCTAAGTGAAGTCTACATACATTTATGAGAATAATATATATGTGAAAATAAAATAAAGGTAACAAAAGTTACTAACTAAAAGTCTATATATATTATTTTATAAACTAAATATATAAATAAGAATTCTTTTCTAAACTCAAGTAGGAACTAATAGAAAGTTTCTAGTTATAAGAAATTAATATATATTACATATAAATCAAACTAAGAGTTATTTTCAAGAAAATATTAAAATATGGATTTAACTAAAGATAACCAAGTGCCCCTTTCCAAAGAACATCTATAAAAGCAAGAGCTAAGATAGGGCATGGGATCTGATCATTTTTCTGCATGGGATTGGAGAGAATTTCCAAAACACAGTACTTAGAGAATACATAGCCGAACTCCAAAATACCAACAGCCTCATTCTTAGGTGTTCTAGTCTTTTCTCACATGTTGGATCCAGCTCGGGGGGATGAGATTAAGAACTAGGAATGGTTCCAGGTCAAGGTTCGGAGGAACGTGGCAATTCTGAGGTCATCCGGTTACCATTCCATAGGTCGAAAACATAGTATTTCCTATTAATTTTGTGTTGAAGTGTGAAGGGTGATAGAGCTATTACAAGCCACGCAACTGCAGGTAATAGGTTTACTCTATATCGGATTTTATTTCTGCTCTTAAATATGTTTACAGGATGAGTTTTACAGTTATCAATATTTACATTAGAAGCTGCAAATTATCTTTCATAAACTTGAATAAGATATTTATTTCTGTGGGTCCATTGACATAATTATTTAGTAATGGTACCCAGGGATTTATTTACAAATATTTTTATGGATAGGATAGCTTTTAAACATGTTTTATGGTTTAGGTTAGAACCTGGATAAATCTTTTCCCCTCATTTAAACTAGAAAATAAACATTCCAATTTGTTTGAAAACTTCAAACCCAAAACCCCTGTTTATCAAATTCCATAATTAAGACTTCAAGAAATCAGAACCTATGATAAATATACTCATGAAAATTAGGATTAATCATATCCAGACATTATGAACAATTTTGTTTTCACATAGATTCCCCAAGCATAGGAATCATAGATCTTAGAACACAACAACCATTGAAAATCAAATAATTACTTAACCATTTAAAATAGGACAAAGTCTTTTGCAAACGAAGATCGCTCCAACAAAGTAAGCTCGTGCTGGAGCTCTGTATTATAAATCTAGAATAAACACTTAACATTATTTTATAAATCATCCACACAGGGTTTATAAACTTAGATTTTAAATAAACTAGTAGCAGAGTCTCTTACGAGTTTTCTCCTTTTTGTTTTTTTTTAAGAATAAAAATTATTGACTACTATTTTTACAAGACCCTAGAATCCTTTAAAAGTATCACTTAAATAAACAAGTAAATTTCAACAATAAACAGAATAGTGAACCACAGGTCGAAACCCTTGGAGTCAGAAATATACTCTATTTAACGTTTCCAGAATTTACAAGTTTGATTCCATAAAAACTATGCATAGCACTGGCTGAAAGTCACACTTAAACATTTAAAAATAAATGTATATTTACATAAACCATTAAATAACCTTAACTAGGGTATCATGACACCCTCCAACCAAACTTTGAATCCCATATAGCTTATTTTCCATCCATCCCTTAGAAGGAGTGGCCACGCTTCAAGCATTGGCATCAACGTAACATTAAGCTTGAATAAGAAAATGGAGTTATGGATTTTCCCATAATTTTGTAGAGAAGAAAGTAAAAGATTTTCCACTCAAACAATAATTACAAACAAGTTACCCATGGTGACATTGCTGGAAATGGCACTGCTAACGCAAAACATCACCACCTTAAACAGATTTCATTGCTCATCATTAAACACTTTGCCCAAAAATTTGACAAGACCATGACTCTTAAATTAAAAACACATAGAACAAGATTAAAAGCAAATCAATTTACCCTAACATCGTTCGCCATTACGAATAATATTAGAGATGAACCAAATCTTGTGATACAATGGGTCAACCATAATCATCATATTATAAATTCTGACCTAAAACCTATCATGAATAAGATTGTAGAGGTAAAATCACATTTTCATGATATTTCCTTTACATGTGTATATAGAGAATTCAAAAACAAAGTTGAAAGCTTATCCAAGGATGTTCTACTCTTGCAAGAGGGTACCTTTATTGAACAAGTCTTCTAGGGAGGCACTGTCCTACCAACTTCTAAATCTAGATGAAGTTTATCATGTCATCTAGATTCATATGAGACCATGGAGTTTTTTTTAGGGCAAGATTTAGAAAAATTGTTGTGTTCGATCTTGGAAGACCATAATATGTTAGAACACAAAGTGTGCTTGCAAACACTAAAAGGGTTAGTTTCATTTTTTAAATATTACCTCTTTGGACATAAAATGTATATTTGATTTCAAACTTTGAAATATCAATATAATGATTTCTTTCTTGGGGGGAAATGTGTAGATAATATTAATACTTACAAATTATAGGAGAAAGCAAGTAGTATTAATCGAAGTTCAAATTGGACAAATGCCAAAGTTTCCCTTCTATGTAAAGAGTAATTATTTCATAAAGCTAAACAAAATAATGTAAATCATATTTTGGTTGTAAACCATAGGAAAAAATATTGTATTTTGAAACGTTAGCTGCACATTTGGTTGTATAAAAATATAAAACAAATTTATTATCTCTTGGCAACAAAAATCTTTGCATATTTATGAAACAAATCACAATTTCTGACTAAGATTCAAAAGAATGAATTTCCTCTCAATTCTTAATGTGACAAATCCAAACTAACAATGAGGATTTAATGGCATTTAAAACATAGTATGTTTCCTTAATGCCTGAGAATATGTAAACAAATGCTAAAGATTTTAGATAAGCTTATCACTACATCATCAATATTAATTGTTTTGATGCTCAACATTTACTCTTTTGGTTTCTTAAATTCACTTCCATATATTTAGGATTCTTCATGTGCTTGAGAACATCCCTTGCCTAAGGATCTATATGGGAGAAGTTGTTGACCACCTTCATCTTATGTATTTTCTTCACACCACCTTCAATTTCAATTTTATTCCAATTATATGCTCACCTTCATCTTATGCTCAAGCACATGAAGAATCCTAAATATATGGAAGTGAATTTAAGAAATTGGGAATCTTGGAGCAGGTTTGGGGCTAGTGTCTTATGAAAACATTCAAAACCATTATTACAAAGGAAGAAATTTTTACGTTAGGTGAATTAGAGTTTGGGTTAAAAGTCTTGTAAAAGGGAAATCTAAGGATTCCTTAATATATGGAAGTGTGCATGCCCTAATCCCCACTAGATTCCAACTTATGACCACCACAGAGGAAACACATGCTCTTTGCATTAAGCCCACTCAAGCATCCTCAAATTTGTTGTCAATGTTTCTATGTGATTGGGTCTATTAACGAATGGACAAGGAAAATGAGATAATGGATTATTCTCATGATTCCATTGACGATGTGGGTGAAATTCCATCTTTTAATCATAGGAGGACATCTTTGTCTTAAGGAGAGATCTATATAGAGATGGACATACCTTTGGATTCGTGAGCTATGCAACTAGCGCTACAAACCTGTAATGCCCTCTTGTTTATCCCCTTGACATGTTATTATTATTTTGGTGTTGTGACATTAAGGCATGAGGTGAATCTTGTCTTAGATTCAGTTCATTTTAGGGAACAAATCAATGTCAATGGTGATTGATGGCTAATGAGGGAAGGTAAGGTTGACATAAAAGGTTTATAATTGCTAGAAAATGTGGCAAATTGTGACATGTATATGCAAAACATGAGATAAGTTGAGATTGTAAAAATTGAAATCCTAGGTCACTAAAGTGCATATGTTTAAAATTTGAATATGTGCACTATGTTGGTTATTGCGAGGATCAATTAGGGACAAAATTTGGACATCGATCGTTTAGTTGGAGCAGTTTCCTTGTGTGGACTAGGTGGTGGAATTTGGTTAGAGGAAGGAGGCAATTGGAAAATGGATGCAAGTTTAAATGATCGAGAAAATAGAAGTTTCTTTACATATCCACAAAGAATTTGCTTCGATTTCATTGAAGGGAACAATGATGAAGTAAACTCTACTTATAAGCAAGTTCATTATTATGAAGTTGTGGTTTTAGATATACCTATGGATGAGATTGAAATCATCTATGCCTTTATAGCACCATCTCAATTCCAAAGCGACTTCTTCACCACAATTATACAACATTTTCCAAGGGTGTCTTAAATATGATATACTTTGGGTTGTCATTTACTTCCAACATCCCTAATATAATAAGCACTGTAAAACTACCAGATTCACCATTTTCATGTATATCTATATTGAAGGACAATAGTAGAGATGCGAAATCTTATAAAATATTTTAGCACTTAAGGTGACATAATTGATCTTAGAATCTAGATAAGTTTTAAAGGGAAATTGAGAATCGAAGGTGAATCATGGCATATGATACTGACCTTTCTTGATAAAGTATGAGAAAATCTAGAGCTAAGGGAAACAACAGGGAATTAATGGCAGCCACAAGAGGTTATTCTTTGGCTTGTGGATCCATTGGCTCATGGATCCTTTTCCACTATTGATAACCCAATGATTTACTTCACAATTTGTTGGAAGTTGAATTGACACATGAAATCACTGAAGAAGAGTGCTAAGGCTCAAATCACAAATGAATGGGGCCTATATCGTTGTGAACTTAACAACTTGATTCTTCAAGTTTTGATTGATGAATAAATGTGAGGAAGGAAAAATCAATCAGATTTTCCCTAAGTATTTTTGCAAAACATACATGAAACACGGCTATGTTACTTAGCCAATAAGGTCGAAATGAGTTTGTTAAATATGAGGGTTTTCTTACTTAACTGATGAATATAATTGGCAATATCAATTCACCATGCTTTTATCTTTCCTCAATAAATATTTATCTTCTCTATAATCGTAAGGATATTCAAATATTGGTCATGGAACCTCCTAATCCAACTTAATATTGCTAACATCATGATCAGGGTTTTGAGGATTTCTAGAACCTGGAATGTGGCCCGGAATTCTGATGGCCTAAATGTGTGATTTTCATAATGGTTTTCTAAACTAAATGACCTTGTATGATTGGTCAAGGTTATTTGTCTTAGTAAGGCCGTCTCAAGTAGGAAGTTGTTAATGTCTATTTGGCCCATTTGGGGGTTTGAGTGGTCTCATCTGTTTATATTCATTCACTATGCAACGCTACAATATTTCATCTGATATTTAGATCTTGAGCATTTAGTCATTTACCATGAAAGAGGTCAGTGTGAGCCATTATTGAAGTGATTGCAAGTTTTTACAGGAATTTAGATCTAGGATGTTTTATTTTATGTTCATATCATTTATGTTTATCTAATATGGGGCTTACGATTTAATATAACAATTGTGTCAATATCAATAAAACAATTTTCCAAAATAGATTTTCCCATGTAAGCATAGAATTGATCGAAGAGGCTGTAACTTCTTTATAAGCCTAGCAATATATCCTTCTTAATTTCTCTTGTTTGTTTTCCCTTCATTTCTATTATATTTTGTCGTGTCCTTTGTCATCTTTGTTTTTTTAGTTATTTAACTCCCCTAAGCACATTTTGCCTCTAAGATGGAACTTTGGTGCCTAATGGATTTATGTTTGGGACGTAAGCTTTGACATGGGTTTAAACATCAATAACCTTGACAACATCAATAACCACATGAGTGTTGCAATTCATCTTGGACCTCATCTAAATATTTCCTAACTTTTCCATAGAGTTTTTAAAATTTGATGTAATATCACAAGTGATTTACAATCTTGGGAAACCCTAGGTTTGTATCTGCAAGCTATTTAGATGTGAAAAACGTATCTATTATTTTGACAATGATTGTGTTACAATGAAAACCATTCAAATCCAACAACAAGGAACCTAACATTTTCAACCAACAAAACATGTTGTCCATGTTTTTGGACTTCTAATAAGCATATTTGATATTTTCTATTAGCAATTCAAGCAAGTAAAAATAATAGGGAACAAAGAATGGTACAAATTGAGCAAGTATGGAATACAAATCAAATTAACTGAAGAAAAATATGTATGAGAATTAGGAATATGTTGCCGATACTATTATAATTTTTTGGTACAACTTACCTTGGTTTATGGAGCTTTCCATTGTCTTCTTTTGCTTTACCTTTCAAAACATCTTTCAACATACTACAAATATTTTCCTGTTGTATTAATTTCATGTTAGGACCCATCAAATAAATATTTCCATGTTTATGAAAATAACAAAATGAATCTAAAAAAATACAGTTTGAGTAGTTTGTCTCAATGAATTAAAACAACATTAATAATGAACATTTTTAATTTAACAATGTAAATTACAATAATATTTAAGTAAAATAATTGGTAATAAGAGATCACATGAGAAAACATGGAGAACCACAACACTATGTATATAAGGCCATGGATCACATCAAAACACCAATTTTTCCTCTGAAATATGAAAATGTTTCCCAAGAATATCTGTAACAAGTTCCAATGGATGAGTTAAATAACAATAGTAAAATTTAAACACTACAATTATAGAAATAACTGTTTTTAATGTATATTTCCTTACCATTCATTGCGCTCCTCTTTATTTAAAGAATAATTTAATATTCTCTACTAAACAGTACCAACCACATGAAGGTGGAAGCTCTTATGCCCCCTCCCCCCTCACATCACTCTCAATTCCTCAAACCCAATGCATCTACTTGCAAAAAAAAATAGTGCAAATTCATTCATTCAATAGCTGAAAAAAACATTCATTAAACCATTCATTAAATAATTCATCAAACCACTCATTCACTCAATAGTCGATAATACCATTCATTAAAGCATTAATTATACCATTCATTCATTAAATAACGAAAAAAACCATGCATGCAATTGTATTATAAAAAAGAATTACTCAAAATTTCTTCAATCACTTCTTTTTTACTTTTATTCTCTTTACAAAATGAGCAAGAAGGGCATCTTCCGAAATTTGTTGTTCAGTTCCTGGTCCTTCATCAACTGTCCTGATGTCTCCCTAGTAGATTTTTCGCCACGTGGATCTTGCGGCAAGGGGCTCGGAATTAATGCAATAATGTGAAAATGTTGCATTAATTTATTTTTGTTTTTATAATTACAAGTATTTCATTTAAAGAAACCTGACAAAGGTGTTTTTTTACCTGGTGTGGGAACATCATGTTCTTCATTATCCTATCCAGGCTCAACCTGTATAGTGTGACTATCTACATGCTCTGCAGTTGAAATATGGAGAAGTACAATTAATGTTCACCATCTACAATTATCTATACAAAACACTAGCATATTAATAAATTCATTACTAGGAATTGAAGCATGATCTTCGACTGGTTGGTGTACATCAACGACATTAAGGGGATCATTTCTTTCTTGCTCAAAACAGAATAAATATTTTATGTTAATTTTTTATAACTAATAGATTGCATGACAATTAATAAATTTTCATTAAACTATATAGATTGTGTGCACCAGATGGATCACTATAAGACCTTGTATGGCCAGACAAGATTTTTTGGCATTCAACAACAACTTCAAAGCCGTGTTGGAGTCTAAGCTTCAAGTATTCCTGAGTGGGAACTTCTTTGAATCAGCGGGCATACATATTTTCATAACGTCATTAATTTTACATTTTGCACTATGATTAAAAAAAAATTATTATTTATTATTTGGATGTAGTATCGGGTTTTTGATACTTACAATTCGTGCCGCCAAATTTGAATAACCACTAGGCCCAAGCTTGTGCTGACAAATTTTATCCGGTCTTTCCTTTGTGGCCTTTGATATGTCTGACAGCCTAATCAAGTGTTGAATTATGTTAGATATTCCAAATTCGAAATAAAAATTAATAATTATAAGAGTTACCATTACATTGTGGAAAGTATTGCATACCTCCATGTGCTTGGTGGTATCTTTCATACTTTTATCAGAGCCCTCTCTTTTCAATATTCCACTCCCTTGATGGAATCATCAGAGAGAGCTCATACCTAGGGTTCCTTTCTAAGTGAACCCTATATTAGTCTCGGACAATCTTCATATGTTGTCCAACCTTCTTTAAAACCTTTGCTGTATCGAATGTATCTTCGTCGAACATGCCAACTAACCGATTAGTCAGCCCATCCTTTAAATTTTTTGTTTGTTTATTCGACCTTGTGTGGATGGTGGGCTTGAAGATCTCCAAGGTCAAATCATTTATATTTTTATAAAAAACATCATTTCCTGCAAAACAATCATGGCATCATTAGTTTAAAAAAAAATTATCGGTATATTACAATCAAATTATAAAAACCAAATTGAACAATATATAATTACCTGTAATCTTCTCTATCTTTATTGGAACGAGTTCCTCGTTCACCAAAAAAGTTGTTTCTATTGAATCTATGCTACTGACATAGGAATATCTAAGAAATGCTGCTTCAACATCATCATTACTATCAGGATCTGCCTCCACCCCTTCTTCTGCACGATCTGGTGTGCATCGATCAACAATGATTGAACCCTCTTCTGGCCTCGAGGGTGTCATGAAACGTGTTGACAACTGTTTAGAAAAAAACATGAGTGTAGTATGTGGTGTACGTGGAGTGGTTTGCTCACCGATCCCAACACCGCCTTCACCACCAGTGTGTGGTTGCAGAAAATCCTATAAATACAAACCATTCAATTATAAATTCACTATCATATAAAAGTAAAAATTATAAATTTCTACATGAATTCATATTATGATTCTACAACTTACTTTCAAGGCCCGATATCTTTGTATCAACACTTGAACCTTTTCTTTAATATTGTTTGTCTACAGAATTATGAATAGAAGACGAAGCATATCTGCATGAATTTTTTTCAAGGTCCTCTCTAACAGCTTCAACGGGTCTAGAGAAGAACCAATGTCAGCATCATTTAACAACTCGTTCACATCAGAATCTATGGACTGTTTTGTTTCTGTTTCATAAATCGAATCATTTGTCTACAACAAAAATATATAAAACATTACTTACGTGTTGAAGCAATAGTTTGAACAAAAAATTATATTAACAAAAAATATCCGATCATGACAGATTCCTAGAATTACAGCTAGGTTTATCTAATTCCTGGACGATGGTGTGGTCTGATCAACAACTGAGGACTTTCCTCAATCATCCACCTGAAAAAAAGTAGACAACATTATCATAACGAACACAATTATACAAAGGAAAAAATATATAACAAAATAAACATTATGCTACATTTTATATATGTGTACAATTTTGAAGGATTTAAATTGTAGAATTACATTCAAGTTTACTTATTGCCCCAAGGCTGCAGTCGTCTGATCAACAGGAAGGTGGCTTCCCCGATCAATACTCTGCCTAAAATATAGATAAGATTATATAAACCAAATGGATATACTATTGAAAAAACATAACAATATAACTGTTTGTACATATTAAATTTGTACATTGGCATCAATGTATACCTTCCACCTCGAGGCAGGTCTAGTAACATATACTGTGAGGGAGGTGCCCCTGACAGAACCCTACATACAAAACACAGTAACCTTTACCTAACAACCAAAATACTCACTAAATAATTTAATAACATAACATTTTGACGTATAATTGTTGCCTCGAGGATGGTGTACTCCTCTCACTAGCTGTTGGGGTGATGCTTTCCTGATCACCTCCCTGCGAAGTCAACATGTAAAATTTAATAAAAAATTATAATTATCTACTAACAAAAAATTCCTAAAGATGTTTAAATAATTAATAAAAGGTTGGGTAAATTGTTGGATGTACCACATCCATTCTAACCGTGTTTGTATCTACTCGATTCAAAGTGTAATTAATAAGTAGATCTTTCCCTTTAGCTAATGATTTAATGACACATACAAAGACATGTTTTCCTTCATGCCCCTCAAACACGCAGTTGGGTTTCTTAAGTGTAGACCCTGGTTGTTAACTGTTTATAAACCCTGCAATATTCCTAGTTGTCTTTGGCCTTCCGTCAATGTAAAACGTTACTCCTTTATTTGATCTTTGTCTTTCAGTTGTAAATAATTTGCTAACAACCCATATCTACGCATACTTCATGTATATTGGACCAAGCGGATCCAATCATTGTAGTTTTAAGAAGGTCCTACATAATCCATCGATTCTGTACATCTGTCGTAACCGACCTTTATGCCATTCATGCAAAACAACCCCAATCCATGTAATGATGGCGGTGCAATTCTATATATCCTCTCATTCACAGAAAAATCAGTGTTGACTTGAGGAATATCCCTAGGTACCCATTGTTTCTCTAGATTTTTTTACCTTAAGGGCACCTCGATGCTCCTATTTTCTCATCATCATAGGAACATGACCCCCCTCTTGTGAGAAAAACTTCCATGCGTTTATTGAATTTTCTTCTAATCTTTTGACATCTAGTTGATCTAGCCCTTTTAGACCTACTGTATGTCTCAATTTCCTCTAGCCTTCCTAAAATCCCCTCATTCGAGGAAGACATGTCTGGCAAATACCTGTTTGGTTCTACCTGCACCATGGCCGGGAAAAAACGAGGCAAACAAGAGAAAAATACCAGCAAAAACTTGGATAGACTTATAAGCATGACATAGTAGTGATATCATTATCTTGAATAATATCAATAATTTCCTAATATAACAGTTCATCACATAGTCCTTTAACACAAGATAGATATCAAGTAGTTCCATAGCTAATGCTTCAACCAATTTATCTCAAAATACAAACTACATTTTTGGCAAAATTTGTAGGTGTATATTTTTTAATTTATTTCGTTTCCTCACCAAAAATATTAAAGACCCAGTTTACGTATCTCAATATATATAATAAAATCATTTTCTAGGATTTTGTAACTTTTTTTTCAAAAGAAAAATAGGTGTTCCTTGATATTCAATAGTGAATCAAAGGTAACTTGTATATAGTCCTGACAATAAGTCATTCCAGATGTGAGTGGAGATAAGTATCAAGAACTTTCCCAAGAGGAAAGACAAAACCCACAATCCCAAGATGATTGAAGTAGCAATACCATAGGGAGAACATAAGGAGCCCAAACAACGTATCCAAGGAGGCATTGAGGGTGGAGAAAACACACCCCTGGGGGATGAAAAAAAAATATCCCCAACTAAAAAAAGAAGGATGCTAATGTATCCCATAGTCGAAAGAACAAAAAACGACTATGCCACATAAATAAAAAATCTCTTAAAAGAGTTGTATCATGCTTTCCTCAATGATTTATCCTTCTAAAATTTATGATAAGGAGAGGAGTCCAGCCTTCATATTCAATGCTTCCTTGTATAAACGGTCTACACTCATATTGTGCTCCCTGTAGACATGCCTAAAGTCATATAACCCACGAATTGAAGTCGTCGGTAGTATATCATATATGTCGGATTTAATGGATATCCATCGACAAATTTCACTACATAGATGTTAGAAATCTGACGAAGACTCCTTCATAGAGGTTGAATAACCAACGAATTGATATCATTATCTTGAGTACTTATAAGCATGGCATTTTAGTGACATCAATCTGTTGATAAACATATTTGATAGACTTATAAGCATGCCATCATAGTGATATCATTATCTTGAAGAATATCAATAATTCCCTAGTTTAACAGTACATCACATAGTCTTGTAACATGAGATAGATATCAAGTGGTTCCATAGCAAACGCGTTAGTCAATTTATCTCAAAATACAAACTACGTTTTTGTCAAAATTTGTAGGTTTATCTTTTTTAATTTTTTTTGTTTCCTCACCAAAAATATTAAAGACCTAGTTTACAGATCTCATTACAAAAAAGTTGGTCACAATTAGATTGGATCTAGCCATGGTAGCTGATCCTGATTTATGCAGGAACGCAACATAATACATGAATAACCATAGAAACAAATATGCAGTGAAAATAACACTTCATTTCATTAATCAATAACTGAAACTAGTTTCATACAGAATGGAAATAAATTAGCTAGAGTGCTAGTAGCTTATCTCTGAGAAAAGATGTNAAGGCCTATATATTATTGAGAAACAATGGAAACCCTACACATCCAAAAACCTAACCCTAGGAGGTGAAACGCCAGAATGTGGGCCTCGTTGGGTAACTTTTTACATCAATTTCCCAGGGTCGTAACTTTAACATACTACGTCCGTTTGACGTGCATGATACATCGTTAGAAAGATCTATTTAAGGACTACATCCACAAATGATATATATCAAGTCTAAAATGGACTCACATTTTCCCGACCATTCGATGCCAAAAAAATGTCGTTTAGGGCCTCAAAATGGCTTTGGAAGTTTAGGACCCGAAAACTGCCAAAATTAGTAAATTGTGCTACAATTAAGGAAACTAAAAAACTGAAAGAAACAATGGTGGGGGTCCAAGTGGAATTGGTGGGTGGCCACCAATATCCTCCTGGATCAATAGCTTAACTTGCCTAGAAATGTTATCAGATGGATGTAAAGAGTTCCCACCTTGATGAATATTTAGGAGGAGGTGTATGTGTATCAAGCTTCAACTACAGAGATTCCAAGATGCACATAAATAACATCTAGTGTGTAGGTTTGCAAATGATCTTTACAAGTTAAACAAATCCCCAAGGGTCTAGTACATTAAATTTGATAAATATCTCACAAGATCTAGATTCAGAAGAAGTCCTTATGGTCTAAATCTTGATGTCAAAAGATCAAGTTAGGGCATATTTATTTTAGTGGTATATGTAGAGTATTTTATCATCAAAAGGAGTGAATCCAATGTAATTCAAGAGATAAAATATCAATCATGTAGTTCTTTTGACACAAGTAATGTTAGTCTCTTGATTTTTTACTTAGGTGTAGAATTTTCGCACTCTTATATATAGTCATGTCTTCAATTTTTTTCCAAGGTAAATATCCTCGCACAAACCCGTGGTCACTTTGCCTTTTTGAGGATGGAACCAACATGTTACTTATGGAAGTGTGTAGGGGAGGTTAAAACTACATCCCACTACCACAACCACTACATATAGATGTAACCAATTATTCATTTAATAAACCCTAATTGTCCTTTTTAATCCAGTGCAAAGAAGACACATATGTGGGAAGGATAAACTAGAAAAGTTTATTTCATCTCATTTGCCATCCTTATTGCATGATGCAACATGTAGTAGTAGATTTTGGTTTTTTAATATTCCACTCATCCATTCATCCATAAAAAGAATGAAGAGAAGCTAGGTCTTCATGTAAACACTCATGACATCCATATAAATTCCTAATGGGATAGGGAATCACCCTAAAACCTCACATAAGCCTCCTGTACACTTCTAGCATCACTATATCCATCTCCAATCAGATAGAGAAGACACCAATAGAAAAACCCCTATTCCAACAACAGTATTGTTCTCAAGGGAATCACCTAATTTGTCCATAGATAGTCACAGGAAGCCCAATATTGGTTCACAAAGTCATGGGAAATCTTAGAACAATCAGAAGAAAGCACCGTACCATTCTGGACTGTTAGGAGAAGATCCGGGCAGCCTGTGTTATATTTGGGCAGGCTAACCCTGACCATTGGGAGCTCATCTCCATTCTAGGGCAACTTTAGCATTATTACAGCAATGAGACTCTTTCAACCAATTGCTACAAAATACCAAAGAAAGACATTTATCAAAAATAGGGGTTTTCGAATAAGATGCACATTGTCTTTTCTAATGAATTTTTAGTGTATGTGGTTAGAAGCATGCTAGTTTTGATTGACAAAGTATTTTTGCACTTTATATATAAGCTAGATCTAGTTCAAAGTTCCTCATTTATAAGTCATTTTATTGTAGAATATCAAAGGATTAAACGAAAGGTTATTTATTTGGTTTTTAGAAGTTACATTCGGGAATCTAGTACCTTTTCATTTGCTTCCCCAAAAGGGCAAGCAAAGACCCTAAGCAGGTACAATTTCTAGCTTGTCTTAGTTAGTTTGTCCAAGTTCTAGTATAATTTAACTTAGAACTTTTCCAGCTTTGTAATGTTGTCCCAAAGAAACTCTTAAAGTGTTTTAGGGTGTTTTTTACTAATTCTTGTTTGTTGTTTTTTAGTTTTTGTCAAGAAGGTAGAGAGGCACACTGCTCAAATTTTGAAGATTCCGGTAACCAAGAGCCTCATTGTTTCTTCTACCTTTTCTAGTTTGATGAAAAAAATCCGAAAAACTTGGAAGCCTTATGGATCCTCTTTATAAAAGACCAAAGGAAAAACTCAGAATTCCTAGCTAGTGGATGTTAAATCATATAATACATTTCAATTTTTGTACCATTCTTGTTTATTGTAAAATTAAAAAATCTTCTCTAATCAAAACTCAAGTAGTTGACAAGGTTGTCCTATCTTGAAATAACGTTTTATAGCTTTTCTTTCGATGTTGCTTGTGTATGACTTTTCCTTTCATGTGTTTTTAAGCTTTCTACTTCTTTTGTTTCTTTCTTTCCTTTCCTTTTCTTAAATGTGCTTCCTATATATTTAATAGAAGCTTACAAATGGCCCAAATAGTTTGGGAATTGAAAGACATCTACTTAAGCAGGTGAAATGGACCTCAAGGCGTGAACTATTAACCAAGCCCTTCCATTCATCTAAGCTGCTATGACAGGGGGGTACTACTCTGTCAGTCAACTAGGAATTACAGCCAACCGCTTATTCGTGTATTGGGAAAAATTTAATCTTGATTGGTGGCATGATATGCCACCATCTTCACTGTTGTACCATGGCCCCATTGATGTATTTTCTATTTTTAAATTACTCAACAAAATTGGACATTAATTATCCCAATAGTTGTTAATGTTGATTACCCCTATGTCCAAACCAGATATGTACCGAGGTACACATAAATGTTAAAATCATATATAATAATAGAAAACAACAAGAAAGGTCAAAGACAGTGATTCTGGTATGGTGTCATCTAAATTATATGGAAATGGATATGGATTTTCACTCCAAATTGCTCTCACAAAGTAAAAAATGCATATTGTTATGAAAGACTCAGATTTGTGTCTTATGGGATTGGGGAAAGGCTATTTTATAGGAAAAAGTTAGGGTTTTCGATCCCCACACTCATTCCTTATATTTTTTATTTTGTGTTTTTTAAGATATATGTTTTTCAATTGGAGGATCTGTAGGGTTTATGTTTTTGACAAGATGTTGGTGCTTTTGAAACTAGAAATGAATCCTGAGAAAGTATGAATTTGGATCTACGGAAACATGGATCTTGAAGCCTCCATAGGTGGATCTAGTAACACAGGGTATCATTCTAAACAATATACATATTACTAATCTAATTGGCAATAACTGTAACCTAGAGCAGAAATACCATACCATACAATAATGCAATTATATATAAGTCTCTTGTTTGTCAAGCTAACTTAGCCCATTATAAATTAGATAACATGCCTTAGCTTTTAATGGACAGCGTTGGGAATCACCATTTCTACTTTTTATAAGTGTTCTATAGTTTTTGAAAATTTCACATTAAATTGTTAAATTTCAGTTCCTTGAAAATTGAAATAGATCTCAATATAGTACTTTCTTTCTTGCTCTTTGTACTAGTATGTATTTATGTAGATCATGGGCCATTTGGATATAAAAAACTAAGATTAGTTGCATTGATTTTGGCAATTTTCTACAGGAAAGTTCTTTTTACAGCGAAGGCATCTTCTCGAGTTGATAAGTTCTCCAAAACTGACATCATTGTCTCTCCTTCTATTCTTTCTGCAAATTTTGTGAAACTGGGTGAGAAGGTTTTCTTTCAAACCCTTACATTATTTTTTGTACATTATTTTCTGTACAATCCAAATTTTCTTCAAATGTGAGATATTGAATAAAATTGCATGATAATATTTTAGAAGAAAATAAATAAACTAGTTATATACTTATACTTATACTAAATTATGCTCTTTTTTTGTGATCATTGCTACAGGTTCCTTGGAAGAGCCTTGGAAAAGAACCAGTTATTGTTCTCATTAACCATGTGTTTGTACTTGCA
Organism: Pseudotsuga menziesii; assembly: GCA_001517045.1. Lineage (NCBI taxonomy): Eukaryota > Viridiplantae > Streptophyta > Pinopsida > Pinales > Pinaceae > Pseudotsuga > Pseudotsuga menziesii. The sequence goes on along the minus strand of LPNX010340472.1, from coordinate 26,725 downwards.
AAACTAGCACAAGATGAATGGTCTTTCACAGTATGATACATGGATTGAGAAATAATTATTTTAACAACAATAATTTGTGTAGCATACATTCATCAAACCTTCAGTTGTTCAAGGGGATGTTGTGTTGTCTTTGCTAATATTATGTTTTAAAATGTATGTTCTTGAATCCTAACATTAGTATATCTTTCGATCCAGGAGGAAGAAAATGAAATTCTTTTTGAAGCAAAATGACAGAAAATTGAGGTATGCAATTGTTGATTATCATTCTAGTTTTTTATGGCATTTCCAGATATTAGATTTTTATTGCACACTCAATCTTTTAGGAGAATCAAGACTAGTCTTGATTTTAGTTAGGCACTCTTTAAAAGTTGGATGTATTATACTGAATAATAAACATACTAATAAATGAAATAAAATGAGATTTTGTGATCCATTTGGAAATAAGTTAAGATTTCTTTTAACAACCAAATTTTTAGCTATGGATCCAATCTATAATCTATTGCAGTTTCTAATTCTAATATAGACACACAATTTACAATTAAATTTGGAGGATGAAGAGAGCTGCATTGATCGTCACCTCCTTTTATACCCTAGCCACCATTTCCTGCTTTTGCTTGCACAGACTAAAGGCCACGGAAGTGCCCCCTATTCTTGAAGTAGGGTCCTTAGGCTTGCCTAAGGATCCTAGTTCTTCATATCCACCGAAACTAGTAACAAAGTATTCCCACACAGTCCTTGCCGACAGGGTTGTGAAGAAGGTGGCTTTTATAGCTGTCACTGATATCTTGTATTTGGAGCCTATGCTTTGTAGTGTTGTCCCAAAAACACTCTTAAAGTGTTTTATTGTGTTTTTCACTAATTCTTGTTTGTTGTTTTTTAGTTTTGTTCAAGTAGGTAGAGAGGCAAGATGCTCAAATTTTGAAGATTCCGATAACCAAGAGCCTCATTATTTCTTCTACCTTTTCTAGTTTGATAAAAAAAATCCAAAAACTTGTAAGCCTTATAAGAGACCAAAGGAAAAACTCATAATTCCTAGCTAGTGGATGTTAATTAATATAATACATCTGAATTTTTGTACCATTCCTGTTTATTGTAAAATTAAAAAAATTTCTTTGTAGAATTTTGACAATTACCATGCCTTTGTATTTGGAGTGCTAAAAACTATTTTAAGGTTGACAACCTAATTGATAAGAAAGTTTCTACAAGAGAGGGTTTACTAAATTTTATTAGTTGTTGACATGTATGGATATACATATAATCTTCTTCTTTTAATGTAGAGACAATACTGCAATTCCCAGAAAAATGAGTCCATGAAAGAGTATTTGGAATGTGAAGAGCCTTGTGCATTGGAAGACTTGCGAATGGTGGACTGCAAAACCCATAACAGGTAATTTATTATCTGCACGATTCTTTGTGTAGGTAAATTTTTCATTAGTGTGCAGGTAGATATAATTCTAATCCATGTATTACTACTCTTTAAGATCGCAGTCCAAAGGTCTTACTTGAACTCCTGTAATGCCCTAGTTTTGAGTGTTTCTTAGACAGGTAAGGTCTTGTCCTGAGCTGGCCCTGACTGAAAAGTCTTACTGGACCTAAGGAAAGGTCATAAGCTAGGTCTATATTCTTCCCTAGAACTGGAATTATGCAGGTCCTCTAGTTGAAAGAAATGGATACATTAAAATTGATTGACATGGAGTTCTTAATCAGATGAGAAGAGATGTAAGTATCTGAAATAACATATAAATTCTGAGTTGACGTTGATTTTTTTTTTGAAAAAATGCTTCTTGTATTAACAAAAAAAGAACAAAGTTCTAACTGGATCATGATTATATATAGGACAAAAAAAATGCACTTGAGATAGCTTGAGCTCTAGGATCACAACTATTTCAGCATAAATTAACGAGTATACTCCTTCTGCAGGCTAAGATATACTGCAATCATGTTAAATATTTTTAACCAACTCAAACAAGTATTTGTATTTTTTCTTGCATATGTACTATGAACAATCTAACTTGGACTTTTCTGTTTTCCAATTTCAAAAAATAGTTTGATGATAGTGTTTTCTATGCCAATATTATTGTCTTTGCAGGTATGTGATGGTATAGATGTTGCTCGTCTACTCAATGCAACATTAGTCCTGCCAAATTTTGAAAAAACCTCATATTGAAATGATACAAGGTAGCATACAATGTCTGATATGATACTAATTTTATGGAAATGTTTCACCACACAATGAGAAGATTTAGAATCTTCTTTGAAGTTTTACAAGAAAAGAAATATTTGCACCCTTGCTTCTCGTATGGTTATGTAAATAAAGTGCTAGGAAACAAATATGGAAATTCTATGAAGCAAGGGAAACTGAAATTAATAGCATGTGTTATTAAAGGATTACCATATAACCACATAAAAGAGAGGAATTCAACTACTTTCAAACATTAAAGCCAAATAAGATATAAACATCATTAGACTTAAAACTGGAGAACTTTGGGTATCTCATTACATAGATCCTTGAAAATAGGGGAGGCTTTTCAAATATGTTGTGATGTATCTGTACCTAGTTTTGAAGACCAATTGGTCTAAGATGTTAATTGAATTCATTCAAATTTCATCATTAGGTTATCCCTTTTAAGTTTGTATCCCCAATTGGCCACTAGAGAATGCTCAATCATGACCTATTGTGTTCAGTGATTTGTTTCATAGGTTCACTTGGTAGCTAGAACTGCGAGATGGATACATCAGCTACAAAATTGTAAGAGCCTAGACTTTTGTCCTTGAAAATTATAAATTAGTTTCTAGCGTAATTATGTTGTTGCATGCATTAGATAAATCTTAGTTTGGGGAAACACAACTCAACTTTAAGGAACATGCTAATCTCATACATCAGATTCCGGAACATGGCAATCTAGAAGCATAACTATCACTCAAACCAAAGATACAAAAGAAAAAGTTCAGAGATACAATTGAAAGGCGAGAGACTTGTGATACCAGTGCTAAGAAAGAGAGATAGAGGATGTCAAGTCCCGTTGGTCCCGATGGCTAAGGGAAAGGGAGGGGGGATAACCGAGGTACATTTTCATGATGTACAATTTGTTCCAAAATTGGACCAAATTATCATATATGTTTATGAAAAATTTGAGGATACAAATTATCCTATCTTAGTTTTTTCCACTACTATTTTAGCAGAGTAGGGAACCCAACTAAAAATGTCATTACATCTTCAACACCCCCTTAATGACCACTTTATTGTCTTTAACATCAAGCATCTACCAAAATTTCTAAAGTTTCTCCTTGCTCAAATAGACCACAAACACATACTGAACATTAATCTAAGGATTCCTTTTGAACAATAAAGAAAACTCAGAATTCCTAAAAACCCCAGGATTTTAATGGTAAGTAATCTGAATATGCAAATGGAATCTATCTATAGAAAATGAAATAGGTTTTGGGAAGGGTATGCACTAAATTCCTTAAATAAACCTATATATATAAGATACCGGCAAGTCCAGATCCAGTGTAGGCGATATCCTTAGCACCCCATACATCCATACTAAACAACCCGAATCTCCATTGTTTGTTTGAAAGGTTGGTCCATAGTTTGAAACCTTTCCAAACTAAATTAACCTCTATTTTTTAATAAACCTACTTACAATTTGACCTTAAACTCAAATGA
>LPNX010340472.1:10555-18055 GCA_001517045.1 Pseudotsuga menziesii | reverse complement strand
CACATTGTTCACAAAAATAAATATTGCTTTATTTTCACTTACAGTTATTCTCTTGTGTATCATATGTACAAAATGTCCCACTGTAAAATCTGCTGGAATCATATATTTGCAAATCTAAAATGACGATCTATTCAACTGCAATCAAAATGAATTATAGATTTGTATATTCAATTTCATGAAATTAATTTATTTTTAAAATAAAATTATATAATAATATTCAAATATTTAAAAATTCAACATATCAAAAAGTAACTTATTTACAATATAACAAGACTTGGACCTTATAGGTATGAGATTTGGATACTTGTCACGTATTATTTTAGCCTTGTCTTTTCTCCTATCTGTAATATGATCTCATTAATGTTAGTTACTCTTTTTAAAACAAATAAGATAAAATAATATTTCTAATTAAATTATTGAATTTCCAGTACCAATAAAATTCACTATTTCTATCGCAAGATTCATTCGAAATATATAGAGTGGAGAAATTACAGCATACCACGTACACTTCAATAGAATTCATCATTTTGTTAATCCAAGTCATTATCTATATCATCGTATCAAGAGTCAATATTCTAAGGAATTTCCATATCATCATCGTCATCTAATTCAGTTACGATCATCATGTCATCGTCGATACCATCTTCATGGGCATTGTCTGCTACATCATCTAATTCAACTAATTCTTTGACATATTCTTCTGGATAATCATGATCATATAAATCATGTTGATCATGATATTCATCATTGTCTTCTTCTTCCATCCTCTCTTCATTACCTTCCTCTAGGTTATACTTTAACTTTCCCTTGGATCAAGTCTCACAACAAATGACCAACCCGCTTTACCTGGAACCTTAGAGTAAAATACCCATTCACATTGGATTGGAAGAACATAGGGCTCTGTTCCTGGCTTAAACAACCTTGTATTTACCAAGGTAAATCCATTATCATGTTCAATAATAGTTCTATCAAGATCACGTTGACTCAATCATAACTTGTACCATTTGAAAACAAACAGAACTACCTTGAAGGATTTAAAGTCACACCGAAGAACATCTTCTAGATACCCATAGTATCGATTTTCTGAGAGATTTGGATGTCTGTCACTTCTAGATGAAACATTTGTCACATCAAAGACTACAAATATCCCACAATATAATGTTTTCTTTGTTTCATCCAACTTTTTGATGCAATATCTATAGCCATTGCACACCATAGCCTTATGGTGTTTTACCTACAACAAGCCATACACGAAAAGATTACATAATGATTCAATATTTATGATTAAGTGCATGTGTATGCAGCCATACATGGAAAAACAACGTGTACATCAATATGTAATTTGCAAAAAAAAATGAATTAGAGTGGTTGATTAATATGCTTGTCTGCTTATCTTTTAAACCATATGCTAAATCTATTTACCTTTGTGTAATATTGGTATCTCCATTGCGATGTGTTTCTTTAACCAATGAAGCCATGCCTTCCCATGATATTCCATGACCCGATTGTTCACATCGTTCAAACCATACCTTCATCCAGTCAAGATTTTTTGTGATTTATAAATGAATTGCATCCCACTCTCGACCAACTTCTTGATGACAATAAAAATTAAAATTCAAGACAGATGTAAATTATCATAACAAAGTATACTTTCTTAATTAATGCAATAGATTGAATATGCAAATAGAATATGTATGATATATTTACATAAAATTCAATAGTCAAATGTATTATATTAATTAACATCCACTAGCTAATAATTACCTTTCACCTTTCTCTATCTACTTTTCCCCTTCAGGTACTCCCCTTAAAAATTGTTATTGGAGTCTGGATCACAAATGCGACATAAAATGACCTTTGATGCTAAATTAGAAAGATATTCACTAGCATAAAACATGTTTTGGTATACCATATATACCTCCATGATAGAACCCTCAACATGTGCTCATTTTCTAACCAAACCCTTCATAAATTTCAAGTGCCTCTCAACCATCCACATGGACCTTGAGTGCACAGGTCCACACAATTCAATCTCCTCAACTTGGTGTATGAGGTAGTGTTCCTATGAATTGAAAAATGCCGAAGGTAGATGCATTTCACACACGATATGAGAAATTTCTCTCCTCCAATACTTTATATCTTCTTTATGAATTTGTTTAGATGACAACCATCTACAAGTGACACAAACCAATAACGATATTTAACAAAAAAACATTAAATTACATAACATGAATTAGTGCACAAAAACAAATATAAATTATACGATGAATTAAAGAAACACTAAGCACATGCAAATAATCGCTAGTTACCTCATGTATTTCCAAAGATTATATATAACTTGTTTGACATTGTTGTCGAAGTTGTCTGGGAGAGAGAGAGGTAGAACATACTGTAACAATATACAAACCACATCATTTTTTAAACAAAGAGTAGACAAACAAAATAACAACAATATGCATTGGAATTAAAAAAAACAATATTTATATGGATATAACCATAATAATTACCTTCACGAAGATGTGCAAATCATGTGTTTCCACCCCCGAAAAATCACCTTTCTTTGTTATGATATTCTTCATGCTCGCACAAAATCCAGTGGGGAATTTAATTTTCTGCGTGACTCCTTTTACAACATTACTTTGTTTCTCTGTTAACATCCATGGAATTGACTTTATATTAATTTGGTCTTCATTTCTATGAAATTGAATGATGTCTTTCATTGCATGGTTTCTTTCTTGAATGTCTTTGCAAAATTTCACAATTTTTTCTTTGCTTCTCCTTTGCTCCAATAGTCGCCATAATGTTTCAGTCACATTCTTTCCAATATGCATTGTATCAAACATATGATCAATTTGTAGGTGCTCATAGTACGAAAACCTACTGAATTGTTTAGGATAACTTTTCATTTCTTGTGGAAGCCCATTAATGCCTTCATGATCACGACGGACATCATGAATTGTAGTCCATAAAGAAATTACAAAAATCAGTTATGGCCACTACAGTAAACAACACACAATAAAAAAATACATAATAATTCATATACGTCGATGATCCATACGTACTAGCTTGATGATTTCTATTATATTCCAACTTCCAAAGGTGAGGTGTCATTCTGTGTGGTTTTAATGCAGTCTCATGCTTCCCATTGAAAATATTTTTTTTCGGTTGTTCTACACCTGTGATTCTTAGAGAGGAAGTGCCTATACTCATCAAACACCTCCTTTCTTAAGCTTTTTGAGCGGCGATATTTGATCTTAGGACCACAAACTGGACATGCAAATTTTCCCTTTGTCTAAAGACCTACATATAGATATGGAATATCTATGTCAATTACATATAAACTATATTAACTAGTTCATAAAATTAAATACAATTAAAGTGGAACTTAAAAATACAAACCACAAAAATGGGTTAACCCTGGGGTATCATGTATTGTCCATACAAGCATTGCATGGAATTGAAATTGCCTTTGTCGTATTGGTCTATATACGTCATACATACTAATGCCATTCCATAACTTTAGTAGCTCATCTATAAGAGGTTCGATATATACACTCATATATTTAACTTGTAACTTACTTGATTGATTTGAAGAAGTACATATAAAATATATAATTATGAGAACAAGGAAGATATATAAACCATGCACAAGAGTAAAATAAAAAATATATATATGACATTAGGAAACAAAATACGACAAATGAGACGCCACAACTACATTAAAAATAAAATATTTATAGACACAATATACCTGGAATAATCATTGAGAACATTATGTGCTCCCTCTTTATTGACAACCATGGAGGAATGTTATCATTGATAACAAAAATAGGCCACATCGTGTAAATGGATCTCATCTGTGCAAATGGATTAACACCATCCGCTGCCAAAGAAATCTTGAGATTACGGGGTTCTTCTTTAAAGTGAGGCCACTTTCCTCCATATCTCTAAATGTAGAACGATTTGCAGGAATTCGAATAACATCATCTTGACTTCTATTCCTTACATGGTAATCCATAAAGTTGCGCTATGTTTTTGCACCTGAACGGTCATTGAAAACGTTGAATGATGAGAATATAACAAAGAACCTTGCGAGGCACCTTTTTTGTTACTTGATCTGTTCAATATCTACTTATATGACATTTCAGACATTTTGTTGCAAATTCATGCTGATTATAATATATAACATGGTCATCGGGGCATGCATGAATTGATTCATAATGCATTTCAATCTCTTTCATGATGGAAGATAAATATATATATGTGCGAGGTAAAATATTTGATGGTGGTAACAAACATTAGAGAAAATTTCAACTTAAAATGGGCCTCCTAAGAAAAATAATAAAATAATAGTTAAAATAATAAAATAATATTTATTAATTTTGGAGGAAGAAAAGAAAAAAACTACTTTTTTTTCTTCGTATTTTCGACATATCTCCCTGTGTTTTTACTCAAATTTCGATCGAGAAAGATCCTTGAATGTGAAATTAAATTCCGCATCCAATGAGTACCCACTCAAAATACTTTTGACCGACCCCGCTACCCAAAAAACAAGAAATACCTGAAAAACATGATGATGACATCATCATCACATTTTTTCAGGTATTTCTTGTTTTTGGGGTAGCGGGGTCCGTCAAAAGTATGCAAAGTGGGTAATCGTTGGATTTAGAATTTAATTTCGCATCGAGGGAGCTCTCCCGATCAAAATTTGAGTAAAAACACAAGGAGATATGTAAAAAATACGAACAAAAAAGTAGTGTTTTATGATACCTATCCCCAAATTTATATTAAAAATTTGTTTAAGACCTATACGGTATTTCAAATTTAAATAAATTTCATTGGCTAACACATGATGACATGGAATTTGAATTAGTGTTAAAAGGCTCATTTTGAGTTGAAATTTCCTCTAATGAATTCAACTATCAAGCTACATCAAATAAAAATAAAAATAGAGTTAATATAATATATAAAAATATTAATGAACCACATTTCACCCGTATTAATTTCAATTATGAATTAACAATACAGTTATTAGAGGAAGAAATATAACCTTTATCATGATCATATTTATGTGATGGATTATTTTACATACCTTAACATCTGTGTGATTGATATGTTTGAAAGACCATTCATAACCTTCAAGTTCATTATCAACAATATATCAAAGAGAAGATTTATTTTGGAGCCTTCATAAAGGGGTTCGTATTCCTTCTCAAGAATAGGTATATCGTGAACATCATCAAAGTCATCAATATTTTCATGATCATTGTCATCATCATCATCCATTCTAACATTAAATGAATCATGGATCAATGTATTTGTACCATCATCTTCAACTACGTTATCAGTATGATCATCTTCTTCAATAGGATCATTAATTTTTCTCCATTAAGCATTGCTCCATGTTCCTCTGGGACTTGTTATGAAAGAACTTCCTCTGGACGATATGTCGTAGGATGTATTTCCTTTATAATTACATGAATACATCAATAGATATAAGTTAATATAGGAAATATTAAAATAATACAACATTTACCGAAGCAAAAAATATAAAAAATGTTATAATCCTAAACTTATGAATGGACGATATTCATTCCCCCCCTCAGCGTGCCCATGTTCCCTACAATGTTTTGTGGTTGTTGTGATCAATATTATTCTCCTCTTAAATCCATTGCATTGACTACATGGACAATAACATTTCCCATCACCCCTTCTTTTCGCTGCATCCCATAGTCTAGCAATCAATTGTCGATTTTGTTCGTTTGGATAAGGAATTTTGCTATTTTACATTTTGTCACAAAAATATTGAATGAAGACTATCGACAATCTTAAAAAGTCAAGGTCCACACATCACTATTTCCGCAAACGATTTTTTGCCGAAGAATAAAATAATTTCCACAAACCGTCCATTGAAGAATAAAATGATGTCCGTTAATCGTCTGTCAATAAAATAAACTAATTCTGAAAACTGTCCGGCGAAGAATAAAACAATTCCTCAAACCGTTTGTCGAGGAATAAAATAGTTTCCATAAACCGTCCTTCGCTTCTATAGAAAACATGTCAGAATGTTTCTGTAATTTATATATTTTCAAATTCAACCATTGTCGGATATTCAAAGATATTAACCTAGTTACCATTGCAAAAAAGTAAGTCAACTTTGTCGAAAATATGACCACTAAGTGTCACAAATTCGACGACTGTATCATCGAAACACCGACAAAACTGGTGTCGTAAATATGACGACACTTGTGTCGAAAATTCAACACCAAATTCTATCATTAAAGTTAAAAGGAAGCATAATTCATAATTTCAAATTCAAATCTGACAAAACAATACTTTTCGTCGGATGTCGTCGGATTTTAGGTTCAAATATAGATGTGTTAGGATTATTATGGAGGAATGTCATAATGATGAATCCAATCTCATTTGTTTATTTGTGGACTTTATAAAGGCTTTCGATACGGTACCTAGAAATAAATAATGGAATATATTAGAAGAGCTAAAGGTTCCTTTCGAGTTGAGAGCTGCTACAATAAGGTTATACGAGAATGTCATTGCCAAGTTTAAGAGAAACTAGGGGCGGTCGTAATATATTAGGTATAATATCGGAGTTAAACAAATTTCCCCCGTCTCCCTACCCTATTTGGAATTTACATCGATAATCTAGAAGGTTGTTTAGAGGAAGTAGGTTGTGTTGGCATGATCTTAGCTGGAATAGTCATCATCCTTCTTCTCTATGCTAATGATATTGTTCTTATGGCAAGGTGTCCATCTGATCTTGATAAGAAACTGTTGCAGCAACATCCTGCTCTCCATCAAAATTCAAGTTCAAAGTCTGATTAGGCCTAGAAGGGTTCTTAAATTCTAAATTGATGGTCTTCGAGCTATCACTTTGTAAACAAATGTAAAATATGTGATTCTAGATGATGGTGAGTCATTTAGATGAGTCACTAGGTGAGTAATGTGTCATTAGATGAGTCATGTATGTAAGCCATGTCAAATGGAGCGATTCATTGAGACAGGATTGAAAGTTACTTAAAATAGATAACGGTTGATGAATTGTAGGAGATTATTGAGTGTTTATTGGATCTAAACCAGAATTGGGTTCATAGTTTTGTTTGTATATATATATATGTAAGCCTACGATCCATAGAGATGGTAGAAAGATAGACAAGGGATAGAGATGGTAGAAAGATAGACAAGGGATAGAGATAGAGGAAAAAAGCATAATTAGAGAGGCCAGTAAGGCCTGTAGGAGATAGAGGAAGGGCCAATTAAAGTTGTATCAAGCCTAAGGGTATTAGAACACAGGTTCTAAGATTAGCTTGTATGTATAGTTGCTACGTATGAATGCAAAATACTATTTTGGCTAAATATCTCTGTGTAATTTATCTCTGTTTTAATATATGATTTCATGAAATCAATGTTTGATTTATTCTCTATTGATAGTTTATAATCGCATATGTAAAAGATGGATTATGAGAGGGAGGAAACAGAGAT
>LPNX010340472.1:0-10410 GCA_001517045.1 Pseudotsuga menziesii | reverse complement strand
GAAGTTTTGCAGAAGAATAGTGTAAGAAAAAACGTTTTGCAAAGGAATTCAGATCGACGATGGAGATTGGATCCACAAATATCTAATGGTTAGAGATTAGATCTGCAAAGGAAAACAGATCAAAGTTCCAGATCCACCCTGCAGAAGATTAACGGTTCGAATAGAAGTAGCGAGAGAAGATTTGCAGGAGTCGTAATTAGGAAAATGAAAAGTTGCATCCTGCATCCCGCATGAGGAATTACTTTTGCGGGAACGTAATTGTGGGAGGTCCATTTTAATTGGAAAAATGTACACCCACATCCCACAAGTCGCAGAAAGGTATTGTGAAAGCACTTAGCCGGACAACTAAGTTTAGAGGTTCTGCTAAATTTAGAACCTAACTATTCCTGGGGAAGCTTATTCGAATTGGTTTACTGGTTCAATTTGGTGTTTTGAATACAATACTCAAGTTCGGGTTGGCATCATTTGGTATCAGAGCAGGACAAAGATTCTATGTAGTAGCTCAGTTGATCAATTGAGCCTATGAAGAAAGTTCTATAAGAGAGAACTTATAATACCATAGGATCAAGCTTTGGAAAATGCTTGATGTGGTATTAATGGCAAGAAGGAGACTTGCTACGAAAGATTAGATGCATCTCATTGATTGAAGCTCTAGAAAATTTTTGATGGGGTATTAATGGCAAGAAGGAGACTTGCTAGGAAATCTTGGATGCATCTCACTGACTGAGCATGAGGAGAAGCTTAGTGATGCATGAGGAGGGAAGAACAAGTATTATGTGTGAAAGGTAAAGCAATCTCTGATTTTCAATATTTATTTTAAAGTTGAAGACTAACGCTTGTGTGAGAAGGTTAGTTAGGTGAGAGGGTATTCAGGATTGATTGCAAACATAAAATGTGTGGTTAAAGTTGATAATTAGCCACATAGGAATGCAGGAGAATTCTTGAAAGGATTTGACAGTCTTGTGGATTGATGAAAGATTGCAGATTACAACAATAACAACTGGGAGATTTGTGCTCAAGGACAATTCTGTTCTTGATGAAGAGGAATATCTTTTGATGATAGCAGTGGAGATATTATAGCCAACTATACAAGTGGAAAAGTCTAAACGTATGGATTGATTGATTTTTATATTTGACTCTGATTATGTAAATCTATAGAAGCAAAGAACAGAGAAGTTCTTAAGAAGAGAAGGTAGTGGCAGAACCCATAAATCCAAGAGAGATTGGAAAATAGAGGACTAGTGCATGTTCTCAAAAGATAAGTGGACCTGCAGAAGCCAAGAAGAGCAAAGGAGATGCTCAAAAGGTTATAGAGGAGATAATTAGAGATACTAAAAGGACAAGCTCAATGAGAGATAGCTTGCTGAGGTATAATAGACAAGTGTGGAGGCTTGTTGAGTGAGGCTTAGGGAAGAAGTCCACAAGTGGAGAGGATGAAGTTCACAAAAGAGGAGAAGGAGACAAAAACAATGACTACTGAAGGTCATTGCAGGGGTTCAAAGAAAATTCACAACAGAAGAAAAAAGAAATAAAGTCAAGAATAATGGAACAGGGAGTTGCTAGAGTTAACAAGAGACATTTTGTGCTCTGAGAAGCAGATGCAAGCTGCTGAAGAAGAGAACCAGAGGTATGGTTGGGTCATGAAAATGGATGTAAGATGGAATTCACTACAGGTGAAGCTACAACAAAAGATGATTTCTAGATTGAAGAAAGAACTCAGAGAAGTTGAATTTGAGATGGAGGTTTCATATTGTAAACATGAACATGGCCCTTTGCTTGGAGAGGATGATGAAGCAAAAAAGGAGAGACTAGTTGAGAGTCTCATGAATTCTGTAAGGAGTACATATAAACTTATGAAAGAGATGACTATGAGGCCGTATGAGACCAAAAGGTCTTATTTTTTTGAGATTGATGATTTGTTTGTGTTTGTAGGTTTTGTTGCGAATGATGGACAAGCTTTTGAAACTGTCTTAAAATTTGATGAAGTCAAATATGATGAGGATAGTCTCTCAAATGAAGAAAGGTATGAAGTACTACAGTAAAAGGATCTCATTGATGAGTTACTTGATGGAGGAACACAGTTAATTGAAGATGATCCAAAGATTAAGGAAGAAAAATAAATGTGCAAAGACATTTCTATAGGAAATAATCAGAATTGCATTATGATGAAGGAGAGAGTTAAAGAGTCACCTTGGACTGTCATGAAGTCTGAAGAAGAAGAAGATGTGGTTTCCAAAAGAATGATAGTAGAACATGATTATGTTGAAATAGAAGATGAAAGGATATGATGAAGTCTGAAGAAGAAGAAGACATGCTTTCCAAAAGCATGATATCATAACATGATTATGTTGAAATAGAAGATGAAAGGATACGATATGAAGATGCTATACAACCTGTAGTTCAGACTGTTGGAGAAATAGGTGACGGTGATAGATTGATGTTATGTTCATACCAACACAATAGAGGGATTCCAGAGGAAATATCAACAATAACATGATTATGTTGAAATAGAAGATGAAAGGATACGATATGAAGATGCTATACAACCTGTAGTTCAGACTGTTGGAGAAATAGGTGACGGTGATAGATTGATGTTATGTTCATACCAACACAATAGAGGGATTCCAGAGGAAATATCAACAGGGACTTCAGAGTCTCATGTTTTTAAATCTAATGGTTTGTATATGACTGCATGTATTGAAGAACACTTAGATGATGTGTTTATGCAGGATGATAAGGAAATGAAGCATTGGATGGATGCTTTGGGGAAGAAAGGCAAAAGAAAAATTAGACCATTGACAGAAGAATATGTTCACTGTTGTGAAGTAGAACATAAAGTAATATTAGAAAAAGATGGCACAGGAGAGTGACTAGATGAAAGTCTCGTGAACTCTTGGGAGAGTTCAGATCAACAAAAGAATGTGTTGATAAGAGAGTTAATGGGAAATGAAAATCTCAATATTTTTGAAATTAATGAATTGTATGTATCTGCAAGAATAACATGTAATGGACCTTGTAAGGATCCCCCAGAGGTAAAAGAAGAAGGAGAGTATCCATGTATTCTTGACATGGACCAAAGCCAGAAGTTTGTTCTGGGATTGAAGGACGAGATGACATGGTCTCATGGAGATAAAAAAAAGAGAACATTTGCATATTTGGAATGATGTGTTGCTGATAGAGAGGGGGATAAATTTGTCATGACACAGGAAGAGACTATATTGTCTCAATGGGGTGATCAACACCTAAAGGAATTTGTTGTTGCGGAGTTGGATAATGAAGACAAAGGAAAATTTTCTAACTTCAGAAATTATGATGAAGAGTTAGAAATGTTAGAAGACTGGTTGATCAATCCAAAGATTAATAAAGATGATTGTTTAATGTTTGATGAAAGCATTGGAAAAGAGCAGAAAATAGGTAAAATCACTGAATTATTTTATAATTTAGTGGATAGCAGCAGAGAGTCAAGGGGACAACAACAATTTTAGGAAAAGAAGATGCAGGTGTACCAGACAGAGGATAGATTGGATATGGAGATTGAGGAATTAAGGTTTCTAATGGTGAAGATGTTTTAGAGAAGACATAAGGAAAGAATGAGATTTGCATCAGCATAGCAAATAGAAAAAATGGTGACATAAGGAAAGTGACAGAAGAAGATTGCAGAAGTAAGGCTAGTGGAGCATTGCAACATAAAGTTTGGAAACTAGGAGAACTGAAGATGGCAAAGATAGAACAACATGATGAGATGGATGATTGATTACAGAATAAAGTTTGGGATCCAGGCATACTAAAGATAGAATTTTATGACCAGGAGGTCATATTTCTTTCTTCCTGGGGAAACTAATGCAGGAGCATCCTGCTCTCCATCCAAATTCAAGTTCAAAATATGATTAGGCCTAGAAGGGGTATTAAATTATGAATTGATGGTTTTCAAACTATCACTTTGTAAATAAATTTAAAATATGTGATTCTAGATGATGGTGAGTCATTTATATGAGTCACCAGGTGAGTAATGTGTCATTATATGAGTCATGTAAGTAATCCATGTCAAATGGAGCGAGTCATTGAGATAGGGTTGAAAGTTACTTAAAATAGATAACAGTTGATGAATCGTAGGAGATTGTTGAGTGTTTATTGGATCTGAACCATAATTGGGTTCAGATTTTTGTTTGTATATATATATGTAAGCCTATGAGGCATAGAGATGGTAGACAGATAAACAGGGGACAGAGATAGAGGACAAGAACATACTTAGAGAGGTCAGTAAGGCCTATAGGAGATAGAGGAAGGGCCAATTAAAGTTGTATCAGGCCTAAGGGTATTAGAACACAGGTTCTGAGATTATCTTGTATGTATAGTTGCTATGTATGAATGCAAAAGCCTATTTCGGCTAAATATATGTGTGTAAATTTATCTCTCTTTTGAATATATGATTTCATGAAATGAATGTTTGATTTATTCCCTGTTAATAGTTGATAAGCCCGTATGTAACACAAGGGCATCGCTAAGGGACCAATATGATAACACGTTTGTTCATATTGGGGGGTAAAAAAAAATAAAAATTCAAACCAATATATTGATGCTATATTAAGTGTAAAAGGGTTTTTTTTGTATAAATATCCAATATCCCGAGACCTTTTTTATTGCAAACAAACCACATGAATTCCATATGCACATGGGTTTCGCGCGGAGGGAGCATTTTCGTGGTTTTTAGAGTTTTTGCTCGGTGTTCATTCTCTTGCCTAGGGATTACCCTTCAGGGTTCTACTCAGTGCTTGTGCCTAAAACATGAGCCAAGTTCTTTTGCTGGTTTGATGTGGAGATAGTGGCTTTCGGAGTTTTGCATAGTGCTTGTGCCTGAAACACGAGCTGAGTTCTTTTGCTGGTTTGCTATGGAGATAGTGGCTGAGGGAGCATAGGGATTTCCATGAAAAATTGTGCCTGAAACATGAGATGAGCTTTTTTGCTCATTTTCTCTTGAAGTTATGGCAGAGGGAGCATAGTTATTTCCATGGGTTTTCGTGGTTTTCAGACTGCTTGTAGCTCCCAAGGGCCCTCAACAATCTACTTGTTGTCAGCGGATCTTGACATAAGAAGGCAAATGGCTTATGAATTAGTGAAAGAGATTGCAAGGAACATGTCATGGATATGGTCTCCATGCACATATAGAACATGTAGGACAAATATGTCACCAATCCAGTAGAGAATTGGAAGGAAAAGGATTGTGTGATATACTTGGTTGTTTCTTTATCAACTAAACAAACTGTTGGAGTTTTGGTAAGTACGGACTTGACCAACTTTGAACAGTTCATCTAGACCATGATAATGCCAGATTTACAAAGTGAGGATGTGAATGCACAACCATTATTGAAGGCAGATGCATTCAAGTTTTTGACCACTTTTCGCTCTCAAATTCCCAAGAACAGTGCTTTGAGTATCATGCCTCATTTGATGAGGTTCCTTTTGTGTGAGTAAAATGTTGGTCATTATTATGCTGTGAATTGTATTGAGAATATGCTACTTGTTAAAAATGGGCAACAACTTCAGTATACTTCTGCATAAATTAATCCCTTCCTTCAGCCCTTAATGCCCAATCTTTTTAATGCACTTAAATTGTCGGAATCCCAGGAGGATCCCTATGTCATGAAATGTATTCTGATAGTTGTGGGATTGATAGAATTTAGTGATGATCTGGGAATTGGTTGTCTTATAGGTCTAACATCCATCCTAAATGAGTTTTGTAAGAATCCAAAAAACCCTAGTTTTAATCATTATTTATTTGAGTCAGTTGTTTCCTTAATGAGAAGATGTCACAGAATTTGTACCATATGCTCTTCAGTTGTTGGCTTAGCTTATTGAGATAAATCGGCATCCTCTTCCCATAATATACATGCATATTTTTCAGCTTTTTCTCTCCCCCAATTCATGGGATAACTTTCATACTCTCAATACCAACACAACTTCTTGTGGCATCCATCTCTATAATATTTTGTCTTTTTGATCACCCGTTCCAATTCCCACAGGGATTTTCATTGTGATCATCTATGCAATTCAAAGCAAAACCAAATATTCTTGCAGCAGATGTCTTCCCTATACTTCTGGGACCATGAAAAAGATAAAAGGGTGCAATTTTACCTTTGGTAATTGCATTGGAGAGAGCTTGAGTAATAATTATTTTCCCAATCAGTTCCTTAAAGGACTTGGTACTATACTTTCGATTCAATATTCTATTCACTAACATGTTTTTATTAGTCCTTATATGCATAGATTCCTTCTTTGTCTCACTTTCACTGGTCCCTGATTTTCTGGTCATGTTAGGAGGTCTGGTCATAGTATGGAGATCTAGCTCACTAAAATGTCTATTGTTTCCATGGGGAGAACCATAATAATCATCCCGAGATGAGTCCAAGGTGAAAACATTCGGGTGGGGCGATATGATCAATGAGGTTTCATCCTTTGAATAGCATCAATATGAGGAAGAAAAATTTGTAGCGTATTCAAATTGAATAGGCTCTTGATAGTGCAGATTATTAGCAGAAGCAGAGAGTGATTTTATCCTATTTGCAACTAGTACACCACATAAAAACCTATTCCCTCTGATGCCCTTCAATTTCTTACCTCTACCATTTCTCCTTCTAGACTGGGACAAAGGAAGTGTGCATCTATTTCTTGAAATTGTTAGAAAACCCCCAAATTCTTCACCATTTCTTTGTACCTTGATGTTTTTTTTCAGCTTTTCCTCCCTTAAAGTTTGTTGATCATAAGGTTCATTGTAAGGGTTTATAGTATAAGCCCCATTGTTATCTAAAACAAGCTCAAAGCTTTCTTCTATGCAATTATTCTCGAGAGAATTAATCATTAAAAGTTCATCTTCATCTGCAAGTAGTGTCAACTCATGGAAATAATTCAAAGCTGTAGGGTGGTTTTCATCAGTAAACCCATTGTATATTGTGATTTAGCTTGGAGATGTTGATTTGTTCTTTCCAGCAACAAGTTTTCATCTAGGAAAATGCTTTGGGTTTTTTGCCTTCCTTCTCAATTCCAAGGGCCTTGGAGCTTGCAAGACAATGGCATTATTGTTGTCGTTGTATCTGTCCCTGGAATCACCAACATTTTTCAGTTTGTTATCCTTCCATGATCTTTGAGTGCACCTTCAGCATCAAGATTTTTTACCAAACTACTTTCACCAACAAAATCTCTTTTAGAATTCTTAATATCTTGTATAATTTTTTGTACTGTACTATGTCTGCTGGTTTTCTCAAAGGTTGTCAACTTGGTGTTAGACATTTTTCCTTCTTGTAAGGCCATGGAACTCATATATATTGAAGCAGTTAATGAAATTTTTGCAGAGGCTTTTCACCTTAAGAACTATAGATTGTTCATCACAGATTAAATTCTCAGAATTCTCTCACAATAAGGTGCGGAGATTAATATTCCACATCACCTGATTTTTCAAATACAAAATAGACATCTTAGAATGCCAAAATAGGAAAGCTTATTTAAACTAATTCTTTGTCTGGTTAGTCCTTTGTTTATTAAATAAGCTTTCCTTTTTCTGGTTAGTCCTTTGTTTGTTAAATAAGCTTATTCTAACAAATTCTTCGCATAGTGTTAATATAAATTCTTCGCATTGAAAATTTAAGTTATGAAGTTATATCTCCTTATTTATGTCACATATGGAGTGCCCTTTTTGTTTGACTCCAAAGTCAGCGGACTGTGAAATTTGTCGAGTCGGTTATAATTTTCATGTCCCTTTTTCTGGTGAAGCACAGACCTGGAGCTCTTGCTGAATCTATCAATTCAGTCGAGACAAATATTTTCCCTACAATTTTGGAGTAGTTCTGGGTAACCACACTGAAATCAATTACAGGAGTTCTTGAGACAAATTTGTGCTCACTTGCATCTACTAGAATTTTATGTGAATCTCCAACACTCTTGGAAGACACTAGTGTTGCACTTTGGGGAAAAATGCTTGATAGCACTATGAATATCCTTGCAAGGCCATAGGAAGATAGGGTAGAGGAGGAGATATAAATGCCAGAATTAAAGGAAACCATTGGATACGCTCCAGCATTTGCCCAACTTTACAATGCCAGAAAGAAAGAGTAGGATCCAATTAAATAAATTAACGAGCCTAAGGAATTTTTAGTAACTTCATTAGCAAGAATATCAGCACATGCACCAGGGAGGCATCCTTCCATCATTCAACAGTCATTGGAACCATCCAATCAAGCTACACTCGCTCAATTCTAGAGCCGTTATGGATGTACTATTGTATAGGTAATATGCATTTTTTTCCGTTTTCTGTTTTTTTTTCTATCTATTTAGCAATTCTTTTTCCTTTAGAGAGTACATGTTAACAAGAAATATTTTTTTTGTTTTCACATATAATGACTAGTTAGCTTTAGTAAAATGCAAAGTAGATTTTTTTACTAAATAATAGAAAATTTTATAGTGTTGAAACTTTACAGCAGAATATATCATGCTCTTTTAATTTTGTATGAAGGTCCCAGACCCCAATTTAACGGTGCGAAAATGGCCATTGTTGGATCCAGAAATTACCAACAAAAATAGTACCATCTTTTGCATTAACCATCCAGGCTATTATGAAGGTTACTTTCTTTCCTGTCATGTGAAATCTATCTATGTTTTTGGTGTTGCACTAAAATAAAAAATCACAAGTTTGAATGAAAAAATTATCTACGTTTAATTAAGTCATCTGAAGTGTCTCCTTCAATATGCTAGACTTGAGTCTTCTACCCATGGACTAGTACCTTTCTACCTCTGATTCAAGTTACCATTGGATTCCCTGTGCTAGATTTTTGTCTTTAGTCCTACTAACATCATTCCGAAAGTGATTGTGATCGCTTACCTAGATGGCCACTACATTGGTCATGATCATCATTTTAATTTCTTGATTTAGATCCCTTTGTTGAGCCTTCTCCTTGTGCCCAACTATTACTTGATGGTTGATTTCCTCCAAGGGATGTCTTTGGAACACAATCTGATGATGCTACTTCACCTTGATAGTGTCAAGGAACTTATCATATAGTTTGTTTTGATTCCAAATGTTTCTGTGGCTACAATCTTGTTCTAAAAATGAGAACATCCCCTCTAGTCACAGTCAAGATTCAAGAAGTTTATGTTCCCGAGGTAGATCAAGGGGACAGTCCTTCTTCCTGTAAGTAGATGGTACAATATTTGTTTGTGATGCCTGTAGTGCGTGTCTGACGCATGCCAAAGTCTTGCAAAGTCCATTTTAAATGATAACGATGATCATAACGTCAACCTTGAATCTTATTACACCTTTGAGAAGAAGAAGGAGATAGGACTTATGGTAAGTGGTCGAGGAATTTTTACCTTTGTTAGAAGTGAAAGTGTTCTAGAATGGCTGAGAATGCTTCAGTTTTATTGATATTATATTACATCCCTTGGTTATTCTAGCTAATAACCAACATTAATGGGCATTGATTATACTCTTCTCTGAATTCCTCTTCTTTCTCCTCGGTTGATTCGCTTTTAAATAGATAGAGTTAGGGATCAATGGATGCCTCGTACATTTTAGATTCCCATGTTCTACTATGGCTTGGGTGATATGCATAAGTATCAAGGTTGGAAAGTAACATCCCACTCTTCAAATGATGTGGATTTTTCTTGAAACTAGTCACTTTGTGGTGCTAGGAAAGTATATGAATACAATCTCTTGCAAAAAAATGTAAATCCATTGGTCAAATTCTAGAAATAAGGAACATCTTAGTTAAAAAGGCTTCAACTCAATGGAAACCAAGATAATCATTTTCTACAATGTGTAGAATTCACGACTGAACAAGCATTTCCTATGACATCTCAAAAGAAAGTAAAATTGACGAATACCCAAGTTGGACAGTTAGGCCTTCTGATGTAAGGCACAACTTATTATTGATTGTTAGACTACCAAAAAAAATTTACAGCATTGAAACACGACTCCAAGTTTCAATTTTATTTTGGGAAGGTTTCCACTGTTAATCCTTTCTATTATATTCTTTGTTGTTATGCTAAAATTGAATTTCCTTCATTAATGTTCTGCATTAAAAGAGGAAAAGTAGAATTTATATATTGACCATGGAAATGGGTCCTTGAGATACAAAGTTAGATGTATTGTTTCTTTATAGTGCAACGAAGAAATTTGGGTGTATCTTCTGGTCTTCTTTCAATGTTTTATTTTATATTCTTTGGAAATTGAACTGGATATTAGCCATGATGGACTGATTAAAGGAGATGTGCATGGTTTTGCAGAAATATGGGGGACTTATTGCACATCTGGATGAATCTTGGTATGATTCTATTATTTCTATCTTTATTCTTTTGATCTCACTGTAGTGGAATTTATTGCATTAATGATTTGACACAATTACAACCACTTCTTTAGTTATT
>LPNX010340461.1:0-37179 GCA_001517045.1 Pseudotsuga menziesii | reverse complement strand
TGTGTGTGTGTGTGTGTGTGTGTGTGTGTGTGTGTGTTTTAGTGTGTATTATTGATAACCTTATCTGATCTGTGAGATTGCAATAGTATGTCGATTGTATGCGGAAATGTGGAGCTAATTGGCTGGGAATTAAACTCAAATTCCCGCTTATTTGGTGGCAAGAAAAACCATATAGGGAGGGCCAAAGAGGATATGAGCATTCACTATTAGTCGTGACTTTCCAGTCCTATCTATACACACAGATCCAACCAAGGTCCATCATTCCATGCGGGCTATGAAAGACATGGTTGTAATAGACATGGATGCAACAGACTTAGCTACAACAGCTCCCCACTGATTGAAGTTAGCTGCAATCATTTGGGCCTCTCTTGAATTGGTTTGTTGTTCATTTACTGGCTCAAGAAACAAAATTTCCTATATTCCTTGCCTCTGTTTAATTCCACTCACAGTTGTAACAACGCACGTAATAGGGCAGCCTGAAGATTGTAGATCTTCATGGCTGCCCGATATTAGTTGGTGAGGTTTACGATTGTTGATGTATAAGTATGGGGAAGTATTTAGAGCCAAGGGTTGGACAATATCATATTTTATTGTGTAAGCTGTAACAGAGACTATACCTTCATTTCACCATTTTAATACGAGTAGGATTCTTCAAATTTTTGTTTCTTAACTTGTGTTAGTTTCGGTGTCTCTATTCGAAGCCTTGACCTTCCTTCCCATAGAGATCACTGAGTTAATTAGATGTTTTCTTAACTAGTTGTCTAGTGTGGATGTTACATTGTATGCATTTGTTTCAGTAGCTACAACAATCATGTTAATCATTGTGTTTCCTTGAATACTCAGTACTTGCATTTCCGTTAAGCTGCAGCAGTGTGGTGTGACAGTTGGCTATGTAGGTTATCTTCTTTTATGCATGTGTGTGATAGATATAATAGTCAATCTCTCCCTTAGTTTCCTTTCAATTACCCTTCTTGCTCAGGTTTGTTGATTTAGGTAGACTATGGTTTAAAACTGTTGATTCAATTCATGTTATTTCTCATTTCTATATTAAGGTTGGAATAGCTAGTCATAAGGGATCTACATATAGTACGGTAAATTAGGATTTAACTTTCTGCAAAAGTAATTCTAGATATTTATTTCAGGAATCATTCATTACTGGATTGAAGTTGTAGGAAGTAATTGCAATTCTGGATTCTTAGATAGGTAGTTTAGATCAGTTTGATTATGGGAGGAGTTTGATAAAATAGACACGTAGGAACAGGGATAAATTTAGGGGCGAATTTTAGCCCAGTGGGCTATTTTTCCATGTTTTTCTCCCAAAAAAGATTCGCCATTTTGCATTTTTTGAAGCCCTATTTCGCCCAATTTTGATGGGGTAAAGATTTTTCACCCTAAAAATCGCCAAATTATTATATAAATGATATAAAATCCTTGGAAATTAAAATGTTTTTTGAAAAAGATCGCGAATCATTTTATAGTTGGCATTTTAAGAATTAGTAATATTCGCCAACATTTATACACTTTTAAATAAGTATGGTTCCTTAAAATCATCCCTACGTAGGAAAGTTTATTCAGTCATCAACTACTTAGTGTTTAAGCATAGATAGTGTAAGTTATCTTTGAAATAAAATACTTCCCTAGGTTAACAATTTATATTGAGCATTATGCATGATGGTTTTAATTAACTGACATATAGAGTGACCAACACATACCAAAAAATTTCTACAAATTTCTTGGTTTTTTTATTACGAATATAGTTATATCGAGGAAACACACATACAATAACTGCATTACTTTGTGGTAACCATTTTTTCGTCGGTGAAATTTGTAATACAACCATGATTTTGCAACATCTATCAATGGAAGGTGTTTTATATCCACATGTCGCTTGGTATATGCATTTATATGATAGTTATCATTGTTGGTATCGTATCTATCAACATGCACTTGTTTGAAACTTTCCTACCAATATTTAGAACCACATATTGATGACTGCATTCTAAAATAGGATGTTCCAAAAGAAAATCATATGTCTCCTGACCACCTATGTCCCTCTCAACAATTGTTTCACACAACAAACTCTTATATGCACGTGTTGCTGGTTCATTTGGATTCTATATAAAAGAGAAACACATCGACATATTGTGGAATGTTTCTAATCATTTTTTCACATTTAGCGACATATTTGCTATGTAATTAATGCCCGCCTACTTCGAAAGAATAGGTTCCAATCTATGTTATCCCTTCATCTCATCATTGCTTCATGATTGTGTGTATTTAATTTATCATCGCCTCTTCTTTCTTCATACTTTTCTCCAATCTCATCAACATACAGTTTTGAGTTTTCACATAGATCTCATAGATCCTTATATTGACATACCAATTTTCCTTTATTATTTTGGAGATAGGATTTCTAATTGCATGTTATGTGATTCTCTACATAGTTTAGAAGCTAGCTATTCATAATCAATCATTGGATGACATTGAAATAGTTCTTGTGTTTCCTTTAAGAAACCCGATTATCACCTTTAATTTTAACTTGAATACTTATCTCATGTCAATCACATGGATTCATTGCATGTACACATCTATCAAAATATTATTTTGCATATATAACTTGTGCAGGATCATCCTAGTTCAATATCTCCATCTTAGGAGCATTTTGTAACCACATAAATCTAACTCAAGGGGTTAAGGTATTTCAATAAGATTGATCTTAAGTTTGGATACCACGATCTCCTAATTGAGAAAATGAATGTCTATAAGACTTCCTTCAAGTCCAAACAAGGTCTTTTGAAGTGGTTTCTCATGCATTTTGTCTTAATTAATCCTCTAGAAACTTTCATGTGGATGATGGATGATGTCTTGAGTCAGTTCATCAATTATTTTGTGGTTTTTTATATGGAAAACATCCTAACCTTCAACAAAAATTGGGATGAGCGTTTGTAGCACATTCAATAAGACCTCGACACCTTCCAGCGACACAAATTATATGCTAATATAAATAAATTCTCTTTTGGCACGTAGAGAATCCAATATCTAGGTTACATCATCAACGAGCATGGTGTTCATGTCGATCCATCCAATTTCCAAGTCATTCATGATTTTACAACCACAAAAACCATAATCGAGCTCCATAGTTTCTTAGACCTAGATAATTTATATTGCATGTTTATATCGGGGTTTTCACATGTCACTTGACCCTTCAACGAAGACACTAAGCGCAGGTCCACAACAAAGTTATTTTAGGATAACCCACAACATAAATCATTTGAAGTTATTGTTAGAACTATTTTTTCGCTAAGTAGTTGGTAAGGGATTAGGCCAGTCAAACTAGAAATAAGGTCTAAAAATTTCTTATCATGTGACTGGTGCAGGAGCATTCTACTCTCCTTTCAAGTCTAAGCTCAATGTTTGATCAGAACTAGAAGAGGTCTTCATATTCTTAATTAATAGTCCTTATACTATTACATTGTAAATAAATCTATGTTGAGTATTCTTCTATATAGGTGATGAGTCATTAGATGAGTCAATTAAGTAAGCCCATGTCAAATGGTAGCATTCAATAAGGGTCAAGGCTCTCATAAGCGAGTCATTAAGATAAGGGTTGATTATGTTGCTTTATTTAGAATTAGTTAGCAGACTGTTGATTATATTGAGGATATGAACCAGAATGGCTTCATGAATCCTATTGTATATATGTTTGTAAGCCTTCGAGGAAAAGCGGAGAAGGGAGTAAAGGGAGAGACAAAATTAGCCAAAAGAACCAGAGGAAGTCATTCAATCTAGACAAGAACTGGCCAAATCATTGTAAATCAGGGCAAGGTCGTTGGTTGTAGTTATATCATACTAAGGGGATCAGAATGCAGTTTCTAAGATAATCATGAATGTCCACTTTCATTGTATTAAAAGAAGGAAATCCTATTTAGGTGTATCTTTGTGTGTGATTATAGTTCTTTTTGAATGTATGATTTCATGAATTGAATGATTGGTGATCTTTGTTAATGATTGATAAATCGGTGTATGCATAGTCTGAAATTAGGGCTCGAAATAGTTGAATATTACAAAGGTTGTGTAATACCACGGAGAGCTTGCGCATATCTGGAAAAGAGAGATTGATTGAATTTAATTGATCAAACCTCTAATCAATCATCGAATAATTATGAATTCATGGAAATAAAGGTTTGCATAGATTGGACGGCTAAAAACATATCAAGAAGATGGACCGATGGAAAGGAAAGATTCACTAAGTGAATGTGAGTGGAAGATAAAAGATCCACAAGGTTAAGTCAAGTTTCCTTGGAGATAGTAGATTGATGGATGAGATCAAAGGCACAAGAGATCTGACACTCCAAAAGAATCCTACAAGACAAAGTTTTAAGGAATATAAAGGATATGGAAAGATAAGATGAGATATGCATCCCATCTTAGATCAACAGTCACGAAGGAAGATGTTACCACCTAAGTTGTACTTAGTGGTTTTTTATCAAGTGAGCTTGGTGAACCAGACAAAGATTTTATATTCGGACTTCAGAGGACCATCAGAAGTGCTTGTTGTACTATATCACATGTTCATACCCTATGGGGGAATTGGAATAAATTTTCTAGCATGATAATGTTTGTAAAAGACTTATTCTCTTAGAATTTATTTGTCAATCTAATCAGCCCAGGGTGTTTTTTCCCTTGGTTATTATTGGTTGTTAAATAAATGATTGATAATTTCTGAATTTTTCACTCCATACCTCCAAAGTTGGGGTGGTTGGTTTCGTATTTAGGCTTATTGAGGTTATTAGATTCTATGTGTCAATGTATAAACATGCTAGGCATCATGGTCAAGTCATATGAACATGTCTAAGTACCCCTAGGTTTTTAATTTTTTTTAATTTTTTAATTTTTTCAATGTTTTTTATTAAATTTAAATTTTCCAAAACTTAGGCTATTTTTTAATAGTTTAATTGAAAAAATTGGTTTTGTAATAAAAGTGGGCCAAATAATCATTTTTAGTAATATAGGTGCTCATTTTAAAGCTAAGAGCACCATGTAAACCCATGAACCCACTTTTTCAAGTTTTGAGTGATTTTCCATCACTCAAGTGAGAAAACCCCAAAAAATAGGTTATTGATTATTTTAATTAATAAATTGATGAATAATGGAGCAAATCCAAAATCCTAGATCAGTGGATTCTTAGCCGATTTGATTGAAATCAGTTAGATCTAAACCTGATTGACTAGATCTGACAAATCCTTGAATGAAGGAGGTGATCCAGATAGATCCAGAGTTGATCTTCAGCATCCTTTATGGGGAATTGCACCCTCTCTCTCTCCTCCACACGTGTGGGCTCTCCTGGAAGCTATGTGGATTGATGTGTCAGTCTGTGGGTTGATGTTTTAGCTAAATCAGCCCCCTGATTGACAAGTAGCCTCATTTCAGCTTCATATCGGCATTGATGGACTGTCCTTCAGCTGCTGTGGTCTATCGCCTTGGGATTTGCACCCCCTCTGGGATGGATCTCCTATTTTTTGTATAAATAAAGCTGAGGATGCCTCTTCCAAGCTAGTTAGAGTTGGATTGAGGAGCTATTGCTATTGTAATACTGTGTAATATCTTTTGCTACTGGAATAAAGTGAATCTTTGGAGTTCAAATCTGTGTAATGATTTTATACGTGTGGATTTAACATTGTCTTGCAGCTTTTTACCATTGGCTTTCTCTCAATTTTTGCATCTAAATCTTGGCTAGATTAATGATTCAGCTGAATCAATAGAAGTATAGCTGGGCAAGTAATATTACGTGCTTTTCAATATCTCATAGTATATATGCTTAAAGATTCATATATTACATGTTTAAATAAGTTTATTTGCATGTAATCCCTCTCTTTCTTCATATATTTATATCCATATCTCATAAGGTTTTGTGTAGGATTGTTTGTTAGTTTTCAGGCAATAGGGTTTGGAAGAACTATGGATCTAGCTTGAATCCACTAGGATCGACTGTTTTGTGAAGGCATTGTCCCTTGGCATTCCACTAACTAGTCTTCTTGGTAGATCCATTCCCCGACAACAAGCGCTCTGCCTTTCCTCTTCCTCCTTCAAATTTCTTCAAAATCAGTCCAGTTACTTATTTTGCAGATTTAAATTTGTTAGATATATCAATTTCAAAGTTCATATTACATAGATATTGTTTCCTTAAATCTTATAAAACTAGATCTCATTCCTAAATAAATTTTTACAAGCTTTCTAGATCTAGTTTTAGGGAAAGTTGTCATTTTTCAAAGCTGTGAAAGTAGATCTAAAGCTTGTTGAATGCATGGTTGTTTCCTTAGAATAAAAAAAAATTATATTCATCAATTTAAGTGATTCATATCTTCTACCCCCAAATCAGGCCAATATCCCAAGGAAAGCATTCTTTCCTTTGTTCTTTTTCCGCTTCTTTAAAAACTAGTTTTAACTTAGAATTTTTGGGTAAAACGTTTGTTCATCCAAAAGTAATTTCAAAGTACTTTTGGGCATATTAAAATGTGATAATATTTCTTGTTTTTAGCATGTGTACAATGAAATAGGAGGAGGCTCTGGCCAGAAAGAATTTTTGGACCATTCGAAACCCCCTAGGGGGTCTCTGTCTTCCAAAAATTTCAAAATTTTGTAATTTGTAAACCTTGGCTGTCATTGCATATAAGGACCAAGTAAATAATTTTCAGTTTTATGATATTTTAATTGATGTTAATGAAATAAGAACCTCTTCGAATAGGCTCTTTCGGGCCTGTTCACCATCCCCCGTGGAGAGATTTGCCTATATGTGATTTTTTACTTTTTGTTCATCTTTTTTCAATCTATTGTAGTTCTAATATACAGGGTAGTATACTTTGACTTATAATCATTTCCATATTCCATATCTATTTGTTTCAAATGAATTTTAATACTTACTCCACACACCTCCTTTTGAGGCGAAAGGTGAAAAAAGGGTGGTGGTAGTCTTACTAGAAAATTGTGGTTTGCTTATATGTTTATGCTTCATCTATTATCATAATTTGTGTTAGTAATCATAATAGAATTAACCCCTCCTTGATTCCCCAATTGAGGTCCACTTCGACCGAAAGAGGTTCCTGGAGGGTTTTCTTTTAACAAGAACACCTCCTTTAAAATTTACTAAAAGTAACAAAGACTCCAGTGTGTATGATTTTTACTTGGTTGTGGTTCTTTTGATCAGTAAAGATGCATCAAAAGCACTTGAGTGACGAGAATAATTAGGTTTCACTCTCCCCAAATTGACAAACCATCAGGCAGACTCCTTAGACCCCGTGGACTATTTTTTGTCCTTTGATGTTTCCCTGACCATCCCTAAAAACATGTGAAAAATGATACACATGAATTTTAAACCCTTAATCGTGTATATACATGGGTTTGACCCCTAAAACTGCGTACATCGGGATGTGTACAAAATCCAAATCCTTTTGGAGTTTTCCTTGACATGGATCCAACTCACTTTACTCCTGGCCTTCCCTATGCCTTGAGATCGTTCGGATTCGACCTTTCATTACCCCTTTGAAAAGCTATATAACGAACTCTATGACACATTAAAGGCATATCAGAGAATTGAGATCAAAGAAACTATAGTCCATTGTTGCCGGAACTTATGCTTGAGTCTGCATCTCTTTGTCCCTTGGAGCACTTTTGTGTTCTTCCCAAGCTTTCCTTTTGCTTGTGAGATTTCTATCGAGAGATGGAGGATTGAGGTGGTGGAGGCCCAAGTGGGGGATTCAGTTTCTCCGATTCGCAGACGTGCCGACTGAGGTTGTATCTATTGTAATCTATGATTTATATTAATAGAAATATATTTTCTTGTCCGATAATGTGTGTTTTAATGAATATTTTATCCATGGGAGTATTTCAAATGCTTATAGATTGTTGATTATATATGCTATAATAGATCTAACACCATGTTATATAGTATGCTTGTATTGTTTAGTTGTTGTTGAGGAAGTAAGTTATCAATTCAAGCTGAAGTTGGAAAGCTCAATGGTGATCTAATTCAACCGTTTGGAATAAGGTACGAGGTATGATCCTTTAGTGTTAGACATTTATTTTCTATTGCATATTGGAAAAGATTGATTTCTGGAGTCAAGATGTCTGTTGTGGTACCCCAAGCCATAGGAATTTCTCTCCGTAATAGATTGGGTGTCATTTGTGTGCTTACTTGTGATCATCTCATCACGTTATTTGTTGTTTACAATTGTTAAATTGAAACTCTTAAAAAAATTAATCTTTAATACCATCATCATACTAAATAATTTTTCCTTAGTAACTTAATAGGGTCTATCCCCCTTGGCTTCGTTAGGAGTTCAGCCTAAATGGAGGAGTCAAGAACAAGGTGACAATCTTGACTCAAGAATTTCCCCCAAGGACACACCAAGTGGCTTGAATATTTCTACCACGTAACCCAAGTGTGTGAAAGGCGGCAACACCTTTTGGCATCATTGTCGGGGATAAAAAAATTTATTCTCGAGTACGACTTAGCTTAAATTTTTTCTAAACAAGTAAAAAGATAATAAAAAAAATTGATTGATCTTGTCTTTAAAAAACATAAAAATTAAAAATTGATCCATATGGTGACTCCAGTGTTTAACATCCCTCCAAGAATTTCTACCCGAAGAAACTACCATAAATTATTTAGTCCTCTCTCTGATCCCGAAAGGTTTATTAGGGAAATATTGAATAGGAAAACTTCTTGTAGAAACCTTGAAAATTTAGGAGACCAATCCCTCTCAGATATCCATCCTCATATTTGTAGAGAGTCATGTTCACCAATCTAAAAAAATGATGGAATTATTCAAACCCCTTGACTTTTCTCAGTTAGCAAGTGCTCCCCATGCCATTCCAAAAGATTCTATCAAGAAGCTCCACATATTTCAGGGCAATAATGCCATCACTGCCAATTCTTACCTTCAAAAGTTTGAAAACCACCTAGTTAGTTATTCCAATGATGTTTCCCATGACCATGGCAATGTCAAAATGAAGCTCTTTGCTTTATCCTTAGAAGATGATGCTGAAGAATGGTACTTTAACATAGGTGATGATTCATATAAAACTCTTAGTGAATTCCTAGAGCATTTTAAGAAGAAATGGGGAGAAAAGAAAGAACCAAGACATCTACTTGCTGCCCTTAATAACATAAAGAAGATGGAGAATGAAGCCATGGATGAATTTAACACTATGTTCAGGCATATGGTTGCAGAACTCCCTAAAGAAATCAAGCCAAAGGATTCCTCCATCCTCATATCTTACATCAAATCTTTCACTGGCAATTTGAAGCACGACTTAAGAGACAAAGAGTCGACCGATCTAAAAACTGCGCAGGAATTGGCCAAGAAAATAGAAAAGAATATGCAGTCTTTAAGGAAGTCCAACATTCCAGGTCACACTAGGGGAACCAACTCCTGCAACAAAGAGACCAAGGGTAAATACGTTGAATAAGAAGAAAAGGGAACTTCTCAAGATCCCATGGAAAAGGTGAAGGACATGATAAAAACTTTGTTCCTAGGAAAAACAAACTAATGGCCATTCATTCTGCACACTTGAATCACATGCATAATAGATTGATCACAACAGAAAGGAATAATGGACCTAGGAACTTTCAGCCTAAGGAGAATCAGATGTATCAAAATAAATTTCCTCAGCAGAAGCCTAGGTTTCCAAACCAGTTAGACTCAGCTAACATGGTAGAAAAAGTAATTCCATGGTGTAGACCCTGTGAGAAATTCCACCAAGAAAGCACTTGTTATGTTGCAAATCAAGTCATGGAGCATGGATTTTTTTGGGCCCAAAAATGGCCTCTTTTGACCACCCTTAATTACCTCTTCTTGTTCTATCCTACCCTATTCAGTATGCCAATTAAACGTTTTACCCCCACTCTCTTCTTCAAACCACCAAGGTATGATTGGTCATTGTTTTATTTTATTAATACTTATGATTGTGATAATTAAGGCTTCGTATCTCTCAATACACTGACATATTATGGTTTATAAATGTATTTTGAGGTATATGGATGCAAGAAAATTGGGCTGAATAGGCTACAAAAAGAAGGGGAATTCACCGCTTAAGCTGATCCCCATCCATCCTACCATCACCCAAGGAATGCGGCTCTAGTAAGATATCCTGTACAAAGCTGTGTCAAGGGAGCTGTAACAAAATGCATCAGAATTGGAGGTCAATAGTTTTTTTCTGCTTGTGTGTAGCCATAGTCTGAAGATATTGTCACTCCTGGGGTGATTAACAGTTTTCCTATGTTTCCTATTTTTCATCCTGCCACGTTTGTAACAGCCGTTGACATTTAGGACCCCTGAAGATCAGAGATCTTCATGGCTGACCCATAATAGGATAGGATGTTATGATCTACATTATATAAATATGGAGAACTGTTTCAAGCCATGGATTGCTGAACATATCATCAATTCATTGTATTAGCGGTGAGGAGGAATTGTGTAATCACTCTGTCTTTTAATACAAGGAGTTACTTCTGATCTAAAGGTTTTTACGTGTGTTCAGCCAGCATCTCTGTGTGAAGGCTGGGCCCTTCTTCCATAGGGATCACTGAGTTAAATTAGGTCCTTTCAATTATTTTGTTGTGTGATGTTATGCAAATTGTAGTTCGTCATAGGAAGCTGTAACAAGTGTGGATTTAAAGTGTGTCGTGATTGCATTCCTTGGAGATCTGTAGTGGCATAGTGTGACAGTCGACTAAGTAGGTAATTATTTCTTATGCAATTTGTGTGGTAACTGTAACACCTCTATTCATCCCTAGATCTTTTAGTTGTCATTTCCATGAATCTTTGCAGCTTGTCTCTTATTTTTATGATTATAGAATTTCATTCATGTACTTCAATTTCCTAGAATAGCTGAACTCAATCTCTGTATTTTGAATTCCTAGATCAATATTCAACTTATGTTTTTGGATTCCTAGGAAAATCATATTAGGTAGTTGAGTTAATCATTAAGTGGTGTGAACAGGATTTTCCCTTATCTGCAATTGTAATTTAGAGGTGACTGTTTCCATTCTTAGACTAAGCCATAGCAGAAGGTAATTGTGATTGCATTCCTTAGAAGGTGACTAGATTAATTAGATTCTTGGGATGAGCATAGCCGAGTAGAGGATAGTATTGTTGAATTGCATTGATTTCATGTTTAATCATATACTATGCATGTTATCCTTGAAATACAAGACTTTTCATGGTTGACAATAAATTTTGTACACTCTGTATGTTAGTTGTAATTCACTTGCATATTGGGTGCTCGACAGATTTCCTGAGTTTCGTAGTCATGAAACAACTTCAAGAAAGCTTGATCATGTATACATGATAGGCTAGGCATACCCTTTGTCACCAGCTAAACAATACAATCCTAAGGATGAAACCATTGCAGAATCTTATAGTGAAACTTATAAATCAAAATTGTAATGTACATGATGGGACTTCTACATGTTCTCCATATAATGATGGCAGTATGGAAGGCTTAATTCCTTGTGACATTTTCTTTGAAGAAGATGAATGTGAAAATGAGGAAAAGTATAACTTGGAGCATGATACAAGTGATGAAGACTCCCTTATCTCCGAAAAAGATGTTGATGAGGAGTCCTGGACATTCATGGAAAATCCAGTTTGTGATATGAATAAAGAGGAAAATAATGAGCCAGAAACTTTTGAGGGTTTTGTTGATTTTTCTGTCTATGGCATATCTAAAGGAGAGAGCACGGACCATGTGGCCTTGGGAAACTTTGATATGGAAAAGGACCATGCAGTTTATCCATATGATCAGTCTAAGCCATATATCAGTATCAGTAATGAAGACAAAGAGAACTTGATATCGGAACTTGATATCAACAATAGGGAATCCATCACATCTGACATAGATGGTGGTGATGACTATTGGTATTTTTGCGGATATCTTATTAATAATCCTATATATGCTATATCCAACAAGGGGAATGTCTATGTAGAAATTTGTGCAAGTCCAATTTACTATACTTTCACAGAGGGAAGCATGGATCTGGAGACCTTGGAAAATCCCAGTATGGAAAAGTAGCATTCAAAACTCTTAGTGAATTCGTAGAGGGTTTTAAGAAGAAATGGGAAGAAACGAAAGAACCAGCAGCTAAAGCCCTTCAAGTGACTCAGCCCCTGAAGACACAGATAGTCAACCTTGAATTAGCAGATCAGCCTAAGTATGTTACCAGTGGAGATTATTGGGATCGAGACACGACAAGCATAGCGACCCAACTTCTCCATGAGTGTCGGGCCTTCTTTCTCAGGCAGTTCCTAGAAATAAGAGGAATCATGGAAGTTGTGGATGGCATTGTGTTGTGGGTCGAAGCTTGACTCTGTTTCACAGAGGGTGTCCAGAGGTGTCGAATGTCCGTATTAACATGCAGACATAGTGACTATTTGTGCCGAGGGAGGAAAGGTCTGTCGGAAATTAAGAAAAAACGACCGTTGGAAGAAATCAAATTTGGCGGTGCTGGTACATTCCCTGTATTAACTTCCTGTACTAATGTGATCTGGGAAAATATACCACCCTTTGTAAAAGATCTCTGTCAGATTCAGTGCCATCAATGCACAGTTGTGACAGATTTCATGGATATATTCTATAAGAAGACACCCTCACCTGCAATGTCTGCAGATTTCTGTTTCTTGTGTTTTAACATTGCATCCATGTCAGCCAATCGTGATTTCCAGAAGCTGCTAAGAGAGTTTGAGCAGACGGGGTTACCGATCCTTTTCAACCAACCCCCTGCATCTGTACCCTGTGAAGAAACTCCCCCAGCATCGACTCATCCAATGCAAACATGCTCTGCCCGAAAGAAGTTTAAGCCTAAAGTACATTCTAAATGCAACGAAGACCGACACAAGCAATCAGGGAAAACACCAGAAGACCCCGAGATGCAGTCGTCTGGTTCAGCAGCGGCCCCACCTGTAGAAGATGAGAATATTGTACCGAAGCATCCACCATATCTCCCACCAGTTCGACCAGGAGTCCAGCCACCTCGGTGACTAAATAAGTTCACATTACGCACCCCCTCGCTGCCCCCTGGTGTACAGTTGGTCGGGACTATGACAGGGAAAATAGATCGGCTTAAGTATGCCGACCACGACACAAATGATCGTGGAAAGTTTCCACAGTTCGCCCCACCACAATACTTGCATTATGTCAAATATCAAGAGATTGGTGCGACAGTGCTGGAAGTAAAACAATCGGCTGCTCGCTTGGATCAAGCTGGCCTGCTAAAGATGCTCGACGTTCCCCATTTTGGTCGCAGCACACAAGTGACCATAGTAGTCAAGCAACTGCTGGTATTAGTACATGAAGGTCACTTATGTATAGGAGACAAGAAAATTCCTATCAATGGTGATCTTATTCATAGGATCACAACCTTACCAATAACAGGGCCTGATCCGGGGACTGAATTTTCTTCAAAGCATGAGGATATGAAGCTCGCACAAAGCATGAAGGAATGCTTCGGCCTGACAAAGGGAAAGCAAGGGTATCACACTTCTGCGATTCAACAACATAATATTCGATTCACAGTTGAGCTTCTAGCATGCAAGCTCATGCGAAAGTGCAGACCATATAATGTGCCTGCCCCGGTTATCAGAATTGCTGCGAACTGTGTCGAAGGATACAGTTACAACTAGGCAGCGTATATCGCGAAGGAATTCCTTGAAGATGTCTGTGATGCGCAGGAGAAAGGTAGGTCCTTTCATTATTCATGGTTAATAATCCTCATTGCCCTGATAGGCTGGAAAGAACTTACCGAGGCGCGGTTTGCTGCTATACCTCCAGACCTACCTGACGTAGTATGGTACGCCTCTCTGTGGGTTTCCCAAGATAAAAACTTATAGCAGATGACAAACTGTGTATTTTCTTTTTATATGATGAGTATCTCATATGAGATTACAAGCCCCTCGGCTCAGTAATGTAGTGACCATATGTAGTGACCGAAGCCGACATCCTCACAGTTGTTCAACAGTGGACAGCTGAATGGTTGAAGGACGTGGGGACAAAACCCACCATTCCTGTTCCCCCAGTTACCAATGTGGGTGCAGGCCCTAGTCATACACAGCAACAAGAACCCCTTGAAGACAGTGAAGAACAAACTGAGTCACAGCAGAGTGAAAGCAACCAGGGTGGAGATGAGGGCAATGAAGAAGAAGAGGAAGACTCGGCTCAAACTACTTAAGACCCTAATCAGCAGGATAAGTGCAAGATGCCAGAGCCAGAGGAAGTGCAAGAACCCCAGCCCCGAAAGAAAATGAAGGCGTCGAAAGACAAGAATGTTGTCGAGGAGGCCGGCCTAACAAGTGAGGAGCTTGCTCAGGCTCTATCAAAGTCCATAGAATATCTCACCTAGAAATGGTCAGAATTTGCAGATACACATCTACAGGCCTTCACCGGTGTAGCAAAGCACGTTTCAGAGCTGAAGGACTTAGCGAAGAAATCACTACCTGGCACTTCAGCAAGCAGTGCCCCAGTCGCCACGCAACCAAAACTCAGGCAATGGACAGCCAGAGATAACAAATGACAAGTATCTAGCACATCTCTCATATTAACAGATGCAACGTCTCGTTCAGAGATGAGTATGTAGGTTGGAATAGATTACACTAAGCTATCCATGACGGAGCTACATCTCTGTCGGTCAGCAATTATGAAGGAAATCCAGGCACGAGACCAATATTCGCAAATGTAGTTAGAAAATGTCATAAGTCAGCAGCAGGGCTTCGTAGTGTAGCTAGAGGTAGCAGAGCAGAGAAAAAGGTATGCAGAACGTAAGCGGATTACACTGGTACAAATTTTGGATGAAACATGCCAAAGTCTTCCAGACTTCGACATACAGTGGGTGGAAGAACCAAAACAAAGATTAGTCAGGCTAAAGGAATACACACAGCAGTCTCACAGTGAAATAGAGAAGCTCAAAGCAGAACATGAGGCTCAGATTTCAGAGCTTCAACTTCGCCTCACCCCGGAGATCCCACCAGAGGTTGGGGAGCAACGTCGAGCAAACATTCAGGCCTCTACAACAAAAATGTTGGACATTGTGAGCAGCGTAGCAAAGCTATTAGAAGACAGTGTTGAGGCCTGGACCACATTGCAGGAACATCTAGAAGTCAAACAACTACAAGAAATCATCAGGAAGCGACAGATAGAGTTGGATGCAGTAAAAGTGGCAATTAAGACTCTACCGCCTATGGAGAAAATGCTCAAGGTAAAGCGAAGGAATGAACTGCAGCAGGAAATTGAGTCATGCAAGGCAAGAGCAACAGAAGTGGAAAATTATCTGTAGCCACTTATCAACAAATATTTCGAGTTGAGTACTGCTGTGGAAACCCAACTCAAAGTTCTGAAGGAATATGATGCATTTGCGCAGGGAAAGGCCAGCTAAGCATCAGCCATAGTATTGGAAAAGGAGCAGGCAGCTGACAATATTATGCGTAGTCTCAACAAGCAGTACACTCTCTTAGCTGACAGAGTTCATGGAACAGAAGAATAGCAGAGTGTCCTGGGACGGGACACTGGTGAGTCTTAGGGGCCTGTTGGGGCGCACACCTTAACGGTCCCTAATTTTGGTAACTCCACGGTTTTTGTGGAAGTTGTAAGCGGAGTTATGACTCAAAATAGTCTTAGGGGTGTCTGGGTTGAGTCAAAGTCCTCTTTTTGTAATAAACCCATGGTTTAAGTCTAGGGTTTAGGGTTCGGGGTACCCATGGTTTAAGCCCATGGTTTTGTAATAAGCGTGCTGTATAAATATGCACACTTGTAAAGAAGTAAGGTTAGGCTTTTTAGGTAAGATGAATTGATGCGAAGCTAAGGCTATTTTGTAAGAAAAGGTTAAGTCCCAGCTGTGTGCATGGATGACCTCTACATCTGTGTGTGCAGAGGGTTTTTGGGTGATTAAGAAAATCTGCAGTTGTGTGCGCAGAGGCCTACAGCTATGTGCGCGGCTTTGAGGACTTGAAGGGATCTGCAGCTGAGTGCGCAGATCAAAACTATGGTTTTTGTAGAAAGTTGAATAAAACACAGTTATGCAGACGTAACCCCTACTCTAGGAGTGAACCTGGGTCTTCCCTATAGCCGAACAAAAGTAGGCCAATATCCTAAGGAAAGCTTGCTTTCCTTGGTTCTTTTTCCGCTTCTTTAAAAACTAGTTTTAATTTAGAATTTTTGGGTAAAACGTTTGTTCATACAAAAGTACATTCAAAGTACTTTTGGGAATATTTAACTGTGATAGATTTCTTTTTTTTATCAGGTGTAATAGAAAATATGAGGAGGCGCTTTCCAGAAATCATTTTTGGACCATTCAAAATCCCCCAGGGGGTCTCCGTCTTCCAAAAATTTCAAAATTTCACAATTTGTAAACGTTGGGTCTCATTCGGTATAAGGAAGAAGTAAATGATTTTCCATTTTCTGATATTGTAATTTCTGTTAATAAGAAAACAACCTCTTCAAATAGGCTCTTTCGGGCGTTCTCACCATCCCCCTTGGGGGGATTTGCGTCTGTGTCAGTTTTTAATTTTTGTTGATATTTTTTCAATATAGTGTAGTTCTAATCTGTAGGGTAGTATACTTTGACTTATAATCATTTCCATATTCCATATCTAGTTCTTTCAAAGTAATTTTAATACTTACCCTACGGGCCTCCTTTTGAGCCGAAAGGTGAAGAAAGGGTGGTGGTAATCTAATTAGAAAATTATGGTTTTCTTATCTATTTATGCTTCATTTTTTATCATAATTTGTTTTAGTAATCATAATAAAATTAACCCCTCCTTGATTCCCCGATTGAGGTCCACTTGGAATGAAAGAGGTTCTTGGAGGTTTTTCTTTTTAACAAAAACACCTTCTTTAAAATTTACTAAAAGTAACAAAGACTCTAGTCTGTATGATCTGTACTTGGATATGGTTCATATGATCAATAAAGCTGCATCAAAATCACTTGAGTGACTAGAATAATTAGGATTCACTCTCCCCAAATTGAAAAACCATCAGGAGAAAATCCAACGCCTCGATCAAACCATTACGGTGGCAAAAATACCCAAATGAAGCGGGAACTCCTGAAAAGTGACCTCGGGCTGCCAATATCTGTTACACCTTCGGGTGCATTATGAACAACAGCCTTAGAGACTCCATTAATCCCACATATTCCTTGCGGGTAGCCGTGATGGTTTAGTTTTGGACATACTTCAAGTACCCCCTGGGTATATCTGGAGTCCCCTCGCCTAAGTTAAATTATTTATCATCTTCCATTAATTTAAAATTAACCAAGATACAATTGCACAACATTCATTCCAGCACTTGCAAGCACTCTTAATTGTTTTTAGACTCCATTTTCAAGGCACTAGTCAACTGTTTATTTCTTTCAATCTATATGTGTTTGGGTCTCATTTTCGTGCTTACTTGTGATTATCTCATCATGTTATTTGTTGTTTATAATTTTTAAATCGAAAATCCTAAAAAAATTACCCTTTAATACCATCATCATACTAAATAATTTTTCCTTAGTAACTTATTAGGGTCTACCCCCCTTGGCTTCGTTAGGTGTTGAGCCTAAACAAAGGAGTCAAGAACAAGGTGAGAGCCTTGACTCGAGACTTTCCCCCAAGCAAACACCAAGTGGCTTGAATATTTATACCACATAACCCAGGTGTGTGAAAGGTGACAATGGAAGCCACATGAAATAAACAGTTGTTAAGAGTTGCGGAAAAGGAATTGCAAGAGGGAAATTGCAGTTCAACTATGTTCTTTCTACCAAGGTCGGAACCACATCCGCCACACTGAAGAAAGATTTGTGCACTCACATCTGACCTGGTAGGAACTGAATCCTACACCCTCATCAGAATGGCCCCCAGTCCCTGACTGAGCTACATGGTAACTAACCATGCGCCTCCACTCTCCCGAAGAGTGGAAATTGCCCTTACATCTGTCCTACTCGACAGAATGGCCAGCACTCATATCTGTCATGGGAGGAACTTAATCCTTTAGCCATGACCAGAATGGCTCAGCCCTTACATCTGACCTACTCGTCAGAATGGCTCAATCCCATCCAATGATGGAAGACTCTCAACCACACTGAAGAGAGATTTCTGCACTTACATATGACATGGAAGGAACTAAATCCTTTAGCCATGAACAGAATGGCTCTGCCCTTACATCTGACCTGCTCGTCAGAATGGCACAATCCCATCCAAGGATGGAAGACTCTCAACTACAATGAAGAGAGATTTCTGCACTTACATCTGACATGGAAGGAACTAAATCCTTTAGCCATGAACAGAATGGCACAGCCCTTACATCTGACCTGCTCGTCAGAATGGCTATGGATCTCAGTACTCATATCAGTCATGGAAGGAACCAATCCTCTCACCATGACGGAATATCTTAGCCCTTACATCTGGCCATGGAAGGAACCAATCCTCTCACCATGTCAGAATGGCTCTGGATCTCATCACTATCTCTGGGAGGAAGCCTCAATCTGGAGAACACCAAGTCTCTCTCTAAAGTACTCAAAATTTAGTCTAGCCAATGGATTCTTCAATACATCAGCTATCTGTTCCTTCGTCGCAACATACAGGAGCTTCACTGCTCCTCTCTGCACCATATCGCTGATATAGTGATATTTGATCTCGATATGCTTCGAACTGTCATGGAACACTAGATTCTCTGACAACTTCACGCAACTCTGGTTGTCACAGTGTATACAAGTATCATCTAACTGGAGATCAAATATCTCAGACAGTAGCTTCCGCAGCCATACTACCTCACAACTAGCTGAACAAGCTGCGACATACTCTGCTTCAGCTGTACTCAGTGCCACATAGGATTGCTTCCTGCTAAACCAAGAGATCACACCTGATCCCATACTGAAGCAACATCCTGAAATACTCTTCCTATCGATGGCATTGCCTGCCCAATCTGAATCAACGTAACCCTCCAGGTTAATCTTCTGATTCGCATCATACTTGAGCCCATAATAAATTGTACCCTTCAGGTACCTCAGAATATGCTTTGCAGCAACCAAGTGAACACTTCTCAGATCTGTCAAGTACTGGCTCAAGGTGTTCATAGCAAAGCAAATATCTGGTCTCTTGTTCGTTAGGTACATCAACGACCCAATCATCTGACGATATATCGTAGCATCAATCATCTCTGAAGAAGCATCACTCAATAGCTTCAGGTTCGATGCCATAGGTGTAGCCATAGCCTTGCAGTCCATCATCCCAAATCTCTTCAGGATCTCTACTACATACTTCCCTTGTCCAAGGAAGATTCCATCTGTACATTGCCACACGTCCATACCTAGAAAGTAATGCATCATACCCAAGTCCTTCATTTCGAAATCAACAGCAACTTTCTCTTCGTATCAGCAATCAACCCATCTGTACCTGTCACAAATAGATCATCTACATACAGTAGAAGCATCACTGGGTTGCCATCTTCAACCTTGTAGTAAAGGTTGGAATCTGCTTTACTCTTGGTAAAGCCCAAACTGGATAGAAAGCTATCAATTCTGCCATACCAGGTCCTGGGTGCCTGTTTCAAACCATACAGGGCTTTCTTCAATCTGCATACATGAGACTCTCTATCATGTGTCTCAAA
Source organism: Pseudotsuga menziesii (assembly GCA_001517045.1). Lineage (NCBI taxonomy): Eukaryota > Viridiplantae > Streptophyta > Pinopsida > Pinales > Pinaceae > Pseudotsuga > Pseudotsuga menziesii. Next base: position 17,547 of record LPNX010340461.1, on the reverse strand, counting down.
ACCGAGTGGTTGTTCCACATGCACTTCCTCTTCTACTACACCATTCAAGAAAGCAGTCTTGATATCCATGTGGTGTATCTTCCACTTCGTCACTGCAGCCAGAGAAAGTACTGATCTGATGGAAGTGTATCTGGCTATAGGAGCAAAAGTATCTTCATAGTCTACTCCCTCTTTCTGAGAGAATACTCGAGCTACAAATCTTGCCTTATACTTTTCAATGCTACCATATGCAGCATGCTTGATCTTATAGATCCACTTGGAAGTAACAACTGACTTCCCTTTTGGTCTTGGGACAACATCCCAAACATCATTCTTCATGATCGATTGATATTCTTCGATCATAGCATCCTTCCATTCTTTCTGTTTTTCCGCTTCTTCATAACTGGAAGGTTCTTTATCAATGAAATCACATAGTAACGCTACATACCCGGAATTTGATCTTGTCCTCTTTCTTTCTTTGTGATTCTCTTCTGGAGCCCCATATCTTTCTGCACCTTGGATAATTTCACGTACCCAAGCAGGTTTCCTCTTATGAGGATTCTTCTCCAGAGGAGGATCTTCAAGTCTTTTTGGTTCCTCGAACTCTTCTTGAGCTTCTTCATTCATGATTGTATCACGGATCCTGGGAGCTTCTACTTCTTCAGGTTCTTCAGTAGGTCTCTTTCTGGATTTGTTGTAAGTTGTGTCTTCATCAAATGTTACATCCCTACTGACGTCAATCTTCTTGAATCCTATAAAGTAGATTCTGTAAGCCTTCGAGCTTTCAGAATATCCCACAAATATACCCTTCTTTCCTGAAGGATCTAATTTTGTTCTCTTCTCTTTTGGAATATGTATGTACACTGGACAGCCGAATATTCTGAGATGGATGACTTCTGGTTTCTTGTCGGAAAATACTTCTTCAGGAGTCTTATTCTCGAGTACTCTATGTGGAGTACGGTTCTGTACATACACCGCTGTTCTAGCAGCTTCAGCCCAAAGATGCATAGGTAGATCTTGATCATGAAGCATAGCTCTTGCAGCTTCCATGATAGTTCTGTTCTTCCGTTCTGCAACCCCATTCTGTTCTGGATTATAAGGAGTGGACAACTCCCTCTTAATCCCTGATTCTTTGCATAGCTCTTTGAATTCATTTGAAGTGAATTCACCACCATTATCTGATATAATGGTCTTTATCTTCTTTTCAGTCTCGTTTTCGATCAAGGCTTTGAATTCCTTGAACTTGCTAAACACTTCATCTTTGTTCTTCATAAAATAAATCCATGTCTTTCTAGAAAAATCATCAATAAAAGAAACATAGTATGCATACCCACTAAGTGAGTTTGATGACATAGGACCACATACATTGGAGTGGATGATCTCTAGAATGATTTTGTATTTGCTTTCGCTGCTTGGAAATGTCTTCTTCGTATTCTTTCCTTTCGCACATCCTTTGCAGACCCCTTCATGTTTTGTTTGAATTTCTAGAAGACCTTTGACAGCTTTACTTGCAATAGGTAGTTCTCTGTAATGCACATGTGCAAGTCTTCTATGCCAAAGTTCATTTGGCTATACTGAATCATGGATCAAGGCTTGTTCTGGATGTCCCTTCAATTTGTACAAGCCTCCTTCTTGTTCTCCGATTACTACCACATCATCGATAGTCTTTCCTTTTGGCCACATGATGACTTGACCATCTATGAATGCCACCCGCATTCCTTTTGCATCCAATGCTGAAATAGATAGAAGATTCCTTTTGAGTCCTGGAACAAACAATACTTCTTTCATTGTTAGAGACTTACCAGATTCTAGCTTGTATGAAGATTCCCCACTACCTTTTATTGGATATTGGTAGTCATCTCCTAGTTTCACCTTGTGAGGTGATTCATGTTCTGATAGTCTCACAAAATATTCCTTGAATCCCGTCATATGTTTGGAAGCACCACTATCTATCAGCCAATCATCACTTCCATGAGTAATGTTACCTGTGAGAACTGAAATCAAAACATATTCATCCTCGCTTGAAGAATCTTCACTTTCATATCTTGATCTTTTTCTGGATGGTTCATCATCCTCTGCAGCATGAGCATGATGTCTCCTTTTGCTTCTCTTCTTTATCTTCTCCTGTTTGTTAGGACAATCTTTTGCAAAGTGTCCTACTTCATCACAAGTATAGCATATGATTCTAGACATATCTCTTTTAGGATTATCTTTGAAAGAAGGATTACCTTTGTAATGTTGTTTCTTCTTTCTTGATGACTTGAAGTGAGACTTGGAGCGAACTGTAAGAGCTTGGTCTTCACTTCCCATCTTCTCTTCTCGAGCTGCTATCCTATATTCTTCTTGAGAGCATTCTTCCCATAGTCTGCTTAATTTGACCAGCTTCTTTCTAGCACAAATTCCTTGAATGAAAGCATCCCATGACCTAGGGAGGCCATTCAATGTAGTCATGACAATCTCTGCATTTTCCACTTCTTCATCAACTGCTTCTAATTGTTCTTTAATTTGAGAAACTCTTGTGAAGTATGACTGGATAGTTTCTTCATTCTGAATCTTCACATTCTTCAATTGGTTCCTCAGGGTCATCTTCCGATTGATGTTCTTTCCTTCAAACAATTTGGTTAGGGCATCGAACATAGCTTTAGGTGTCTTGAGAGAGGACACCTGAGGGATAAGATGATCCTTGATAGAATCAGCAATGATCCTCTTTTTAATAACCATATTCTTCTTGTGAAGATCCTTTTCCTCATCTCCCTCTAGAGCTAGAATCTCCTCATGGATGTAGGAGTCTAATTCATTCTCTTCCAGGACCAGGGAGATTCTATACTTCCAAGATCGGACGTTATCATCCCCCTCAATATTTTCATCAAGATTGTTATGATGAGACATCTTTAAATAATAACCTCAAATGGAAATACAAAATATTTTAGATCTTACCAGGTTCAAGATGTCAAATCTGAAGCTTGAGCTGAAATCCTGCAGAGCTGGATCAGGAGCAACTAGGGTTTTGCTTTTCCGGATTTCTATCCACCCAAATGCCTTCAAACTTGTTCCTAACTTCGATTTTGGGGAGGGTAACAATCCAAGCTTGGATTCACTGAAAAATTCCTCTTCAATAAAAATCCCTAATTTCTGACCCTAGTGATAGGTCCAAAACTGAAAATCCTCCAAATTGAATTATGTTTCGACAGAAAGATGCACCCTAGAGAGGAGACTAAGTCCACCTTACTTTTGCTGAAAATTAGTGGAGAAAGATCCACAAACAAGGAAGCCCTAGCTTCCGTAGCTGCACAGTGTCTTCTTCTCAGGTTAGCTCTGATTCCATGTTAGTTTTTCAACATTTAAGCTAGCATTATGATAAGATCTTTTCACTGAGAGAATAACAAGCACATAAATCACATAAGCACATCACAAGAGACAAGAGACACAAAGATTTTAGGAGGGGAAACCATAAATGGAGAAAACCCCTCAACTTCGTCTAAGATAGTATCACCACAAGATGTGATCCCAAAACAGTAAGATGATCTCCCAACACAATAGCAGCCTTCTGTCTTTTGTCAATCCAAAGAATTTCCTTCTCCAAAAGTGCGCCACACTTGAGAGAGCAAGTGATGTAAGTCTCAAGTGATAAATAGAGAGACACACACTCTCTATTTATATTAGTCCGTTCACTTAAGTTTCCATTTCACACGTAGGCTCAACCCTAATAATTACTACTCGAGCCTACACCTTAATTAGTGTATAATAACTCAAGTGCCCCGACATTGTGGGGACTTACCTAATGACTTGTTATGACTTGATTACATTATTAATCCTCCCGATCAGAACATCGGGGCATGACCACATGACTCAAATGCATAATAGAAACATCCCGGAATAAACATCGGGTTACAATATATGAAATACATAGAAGAATACATTCCGAAGTTACATATACATCAACATAAATATATAGCCGAGAACGATTCCACTCATTCAACATGCGAAGATAAATAAACATTTGAAATATGGGGAATATGGTAGGCCTTTAAATATTGAATGATGTAGATTTAAAGTGGATTTTGATTAACGGATGGAAACAATTCTGCAAGGTGAACTAGCACATAAGAAGTCAGAATGAGGAATTGTGGAATTGGATATGGGCCACATACTCCAACGATTCAGATTAAAGCTTGATTTAGATCAGTGACTGAAAATGGTTCTGTTAATACAAGGTGCAAGGAAGGAAAATTTTGGTGAGGATGCAGAAAGTATAACTATGGAAAATAATCAAATGTGTATATTTGAGCTAGGATAAATCTACGTGTGAGGATCAATCTGTGAAAAAAAGTTGTAAGAAAGATAAGAATGTGATATAACAAAGAGAAAAGTTTAACGGAAGTACAGATGGGTGGTTCAGATTTGGGAGAGTTTCAGATCAAAGATGGAGATTTGAAGTTGCAAGAAAAATAAAGAAGCGTAAAAGAGCGAGAATAAGGCAATGTGGTTAACCAACAATAAAAGAATCAAGGGATCAGATTGAAATATACTAGATCTACGGGTGGAAATACATTTGGTTCGAGAAGATGCACAAATGTTATGAAGAATAAACTATTATAAAGATGAGCACGTGGATGCAAATAATTTTTTTTTTCTAAGCATTGGAAAGCGAGAGCTCATACTTTCTGGAAAGCGCCACCATGGAAAACAAATTTTGGACCATCTGTCAGCTGACCAGGTAGGATTTATTGTTTGTTGAAATAATATTTAATGGCTAAGATGGAAGATTTAGAGGTCGAGAATCTTGAGTATCAAAAAAATGAAGAATTTCTTGAAGACAAGGATTTGGAAATCTTTAATACTATTTTGCTAAATGATACCATAGAAACCACCAAGAACAAGTTGTAAATACTTAAAGACTAGGGACATGATACTCATGGTGTTTTCTGTTTGTATTTCTTTTATTTTTCTGAGGACCAAATCCTAAGTTGTCTAGATTTTGTTGATTGGTGTGACAATAATTATTCTCCTTCTAAGGGGGTAATCATGGATGCATCTAGGTCTAAAATATTCTGTCTAGTGAGTTCTCTTTGTTAATGTATTTGTAACTTCAGAATGTATTCATCTGTATTATTATGTATTGTAACCCGATGTTTATTTCGGGATGTATTGTAATGTATTTGAGTCATTTCATACCCCGATGTTTATTCTGGGAAGTTTCTATAATGAGAAAGTCATGTCAAGTCATTGTGGGTAACCCTCCTATTGGTCAAGGGTTAAAGTCCCCACAGTTGTAGGGCCCTTTGTTTATTAGACTATCCTAGTGAAGTCGACCCTAGGTGATTCATTGTAATTTGGGGAAATAGTCCCCACCATTGTGTTACCCTCCTATTGTTCGGAGGAGGCAAAGTCCCCACAAGTGGTGGGGCACTAGGGTTATTAGACACTCCTAGAGATGTCGGCTCTATTAAGTAATTGTTAAGTGAGGTCAACATGTTGGAGTGCACTTCAAGTGAACAGAATAATATAAATAGAGAGTGAGCCTCTCTATTTATCTCACTTGCAACACTCACACTCACTCATTGGGGCGCATGAGTAAGAGAGGAGAAGCTCTCTCAGTGTGAGAGAGAGAGACTGCTGCTACCAAGAGATCACTTACTGTTTTGGGGCTTTTCTATTTTGGTGCTGATTCTATCTCTGAGGAAGTTGTGGGGTTTTCACCATTTATGGTTTCCCCGAGGATAAACACTATGTTCATTGTCTCTTGTGTTGTGCTTATGTTTTATTATTGTGCTTGTTATTCTCTTAGTAAAGATCCTAACATAATGTTATGCTAGCTTAATGATAAAAATCTAACATGATATCAGAGCTAATCAGAGAAGAAGACATTGTGCAGCTACAAAACCTAGGGATTATTATTTTTTGGGTCTCTCTCCACAATCCATCAGCAAAAGTATGCTAGGCTGAATCTCCATTGAGGGGCGCATCTTTCTGTCGAAACAAAATTCGATTCTGAGCATTTTCAGTTTTCGATGCGAAAATTAGGGATTTCTACATAAGAGGAATTTTTGAGTGATCCTAGAATAGGATTGTTATTCTCATCAAAACTGAAGTTTTGATACCTGGATCAATAAATTTGGTTGGGTGAAACGCCGGGAAAGTCAAACCCTAGTTCGACCCCGAGCTAGAAAAACCCTAAATAATAAAACTACTAAGTGTTGGTACATTTGCTATATACCGAGATTGGAGAAGGATCAGGAGTGGAAATTTTTAGGGGACGAAGATAAAATATTTAGGTACACTGTGTCCAAAACAGAGCCTCAGATTCACTATATTCTGAGAGATATGATCCCTCCAAGTTAGGGTTCCAGCCTCTTCCAGAATTCATCCCTAAACAGGACACCTGGGGAGAATTGCAATATCATGGGATACAGGGGTCCAAATTGAATTCTTGAATATGTTCCAAAAATGGAACAGAATTTACTTTCATTTTTCCGAATATCAGACTTAGAAGATGAACCAGTGACACGTGGCATGTCATACAACTTCGCTTATTCTGAACAGTCATGTAATAGGTCACCTTGGGAAAAGAATCATAAATCCCAATTGGTGAAAAAAATTCTGATGAAACATGCAGTGTTGGATCAAGGACATGTGAGGTTACCTCAGTGTGAAATTTCAGACACATATGAGTATTAATTTAGGATATATCACAGAAGGAGTGACAGGCATTTCTGTAGAAGAAATTGGAAAACTAGGGCTTCCCGTTCTAGGAGCTTCCCTCCACTATTTTCAGAAAAGGAGTACATTGGACAACTCCATTTGAAGAGATCTATATTTATATCTAATCAGATCTGAGAGATTCCAAGTTTTGAAAATTATGGTTTCTGTGACAAACCCTAGATCAGCCAGCTCCGGAATAAGGAAGAACACCTCAAATTGGTAAGATCTAATCTTTTACTATTTCCATTGGAGGTTCTCATTTCAAAGTGATCTATCACATCAGCTTAATGATAAGCTTGGTGAAGTTGACAACTTCCAAGAATGGAAGTATATGATCTCTCCGAAGAAAATGAATGGGACACCTACATGAGTAGAGAGATTCCAGTTTCAGAGGGAGATGAGGCTAGAAGCCTTACACAAGAAGAACTTGGTCAAGGCCAAGAAGATCATTGCTGATTCAGTCACAAATCAACTTGTACTACAAGTGTCTTCCTTAAAGACACCGAAGATGTTTGATTTCTTGACCAAGCTATTTGAAGGGAAGAACATATATCAGAATATGACCTCAAGAAACCAGTTGGAGAATGTGAAGATCCAGAATGTGGAGACCATGCAGTCATAAGGGTCTCTCAAATAAAAGAAAAACTTGAAGTGGTAAAAGAATAAGTGAAGAATGAATAAGTGGTGATGGCCGCCTTGAATTGCCTCCCAATATCATGGGATTCATTCATTCAAGGAATGTGTGCCGGAAGGAAGTGATTACTTTCAGTAAACTCTGGGAAGAAGAAGAAGCTCGACTCATAAGAAGAGAAGATAAGATGGGAGCAATTGAAGATCAAGCTCTCACCATCCAAAGAAGATCCCTCAAGCAATGAGGAATATGAAGAACTCAATTCTTGAAGAATATCTTATCCACCTTATCATTTGGATAAGAAACGATGATATTATGAATGAACAAGACGATGAAACTGAAGGCTTAAGAAGGAGTTTACCCACGAAACAAATAAAGATAAGTATTCAATTATCATTTCATGATATTGTTTTGTTATGCATTTGTTCATATTCAGTTGATGTATTATGCATGATAGGATGTTTACATTAATGACAATATACTACTAATATGCATGTGATGGGTAAGTATCTCATGGTGCTATACAACTCTCCATTGCTACTTATCTAGAATGAAACCTCTTTGGTGACATATTGGATTAGTGCACAATCTGAATGTTGTCCTGGTAGAGATGGAAGGAATATAGAAACGTTTCTATGAGATATGGATGAATGTTGTATTGGCTAAAGTAGTTGTATAATCATATATTTATGCATAAGAATTTTCCAGTATGAATATTCCTTATGAAATGTTTCTAACCATACAAATGCATTTGACTTGTACGAAAGACCGCATACATAATCGCATACAAGCAAAGAAGGATGAGACTTGTTCTGAAGAACAGGTGACGACGGTTCAAGATGAAGAATAATATGATGAATATAGCAACATCATTGATACAGGACCTTCTAGCTATAAAGAAGTTCAAGAAGAATGATGTCTAGGATGTAGTATCGATACGTGAGGGGAAGTTTGTAGTTCCATCATGCATCGTGGGATATACGGCAAGATTCGTAGCACAAAACTTCTCACGAAAAGAAAGCATAGAGTACGAAGAGACACTTGCGGCCATTGTAAGAGAAGACACATGATAGGTAGAATCATGTGTGCAAATGAAAGAAGGCCTTGTATGTGCTCAGAAAACACCCATGGGATAACACATACATGAGGAGCTTGATGAAGATCTGAACCTTTTCTACAAGGTTGATAGAGGATGACAAGCTCACAGATGAGTGCAAGATGAACCTTTGAAAAAGGTTCAAGATAGAGGATCTTGGTATCCAGTGATCCTAGATGGATACATATAATATTAGTAGCATAGGAACCTACTTGTCACTCCGGTACAGAATGTTTCAGTGCATAGAGTATGGAAGATAGAGGGAGTATGCTGCTTCAAAGGGAGTGACTGTAGAAGATCCTGAGGTTCGACATGGTATGACAGGATGGATAGATTATTGGTGACTCTAGGCTTTACTGAGAGTAAAGTGGATTCCAACCTTTGATTTAAGGTTGAAGGTGAAAGGCCAGTGATGCTCTTGTTATATGTCGATGCACTAGGCATGGAGGTGTGGACAAGGGAAGCATGCAATAGAGATCCTAAAGAGGTTCAGGATTATGGATTGCATGACCACACCTATGGCATCAAACTTGAAGCTATTGAGTGTTGCTTCATCGAATTCGGTTGATGCCATGATGTATCATCAGATGATTTGTTCCATGATGTACCTGACAGATATGAGACTAGATACTTACTTTGTTGTGAACACATTGAGACATGTTCACTTGATGGCTGCAAGTATGATATGAATCGAAATATTAACTTGGAAGGTTATATGGATTCAGATTGGGTAGTGCCAGTGACAGGAAGAACACTTTGGGGTGCTTCTTCAGTGTGAGATCATGTGTGATCTCTTGGTTGGAAGGATGGAGTCCTGCATGGCGCTGAGTACAGCCAAGGCAAAAGATGATGCCACTTTCTCTTCGGGAGGTAGTATGTTTCTTTTGAAAACTACTATTTGATTTGATTAATATGACTTGCATTTTTGGTATGATGTAGAGAGGAGCAGCGAAGCTCCAATTTGTGATACAGATCGAGATCTCTCAAAAGAGGGAGTTCTAGCATAGCTGGGAGACAGTTTGTCTGAGAATAAATCCTGGTGAAGCTCATAGGTTGCTCAGACATAAACGATCCTGTAGGTTGTCCTCAAACGTAATTGGTCCTGGCAAAGCTCACGGGTTATCCTTGGACATAATCAGCCCTGATGTGATTCTATGCTAGAAATGTCCAGAGTGAAGTTTGAGTACTTTAGGGAGAATCTTGGTGTTCTCCAGATCGAGGTTCTTCCGAAGAGGAAGTGATGTGTTTGTGCTATGTCATTCTGACATGGTGATAGGATTGGTCCCTTCCATGATCAGATGTAAGTGCTGTGCCATTTCGACATCATGAGAGGATTGGTTCCTTCCATGGTCAGATGTAAGAGTTGTGACATGGTGAGAGGATTGGTTCCTTCCATTGTTAGGTATATGTGGATGCCACATCGAGCATGAAAAAGGGTTGGCTTTGTGAAGACACATCTAGTATGGAAAAGGACTATCTCTGTGTAGATGGCACATCTAGCATGAAAAAGTGTTGGTTCTGTGGAGGCTCATCTAGTATGAAAAAGGACTAGCTCTGAGTATCTGCCACATCTGGTATGAAAAAGGACCAGCTCTGTGATGCCCTACCTAGTATGAAAAAGGCTCATCTAGTATGAAAAAGGAATAGCTTTAAGTAGCTACCACATCTGGTATGAAAAAGGACCAGCTCTGTGATGCCTCATCTGGTATGAAAAAGGAACAGCTCTGCAATGCCTCATCTAGTATGAAAAAGGGCCAGCTCTGTGATGCCCTACCTAGTATGAAAAAGGACTAGCTCTGGGAAGGCTCATCTAGTATGAAAAAGGACTAGCTCTGAGTAGCTGCCTCATCTAGTATGAAAAAAGACTAGCTCTGAGTAGCTGCCTCATCTAGTATGAAAAAGGACTAGCTATGAGATGATACATCCATTATGAAATAGGACTGTCTTTGTAGAGGTTCCTATGATGAGAAGAATCAAGAAATAGCACCTGTGATGATGCCTAGTGATGATCCAAATCAAGTGATGATGATCCCATATCCAGTGATGATGATCCAACAGTGATGATCGAGATCAAGTGATGATCTAGATCCAGTGATGATGATGATCCAGATTGAGTGATGATCTAGATTTAGTGATGATGATCTAGATCGAGTGACGATGATCCAGATCGAGTGATGATCCAGATCCGATGATGAAGATGACTTGAAGATGAAGATGACTTGAATATGATGATGACTTGATGATGATCCAGAAGATACAGAGAAGAAGACTTGTGCTGAAAAATTGTGTCGAGAGAATACCTTCCTAGTTAAGAGGGAGGGTTGATGTATTTGTAACTTTGGAATATATTCATCCGTATTCTTATGTATTGTAACCCGATGTTGATTCTGAGATGTATTGTAATGTATTTGAGTCATGTCATACCTCTATGTTTATTCCAGGAAGTTTCTATAATGAGAAAGTCATGTCAAGTCATTGTGGGTAACCCTCCTATTGGTCAAGGGTTAAAGTCCCCACAGAGGTGGGGCCCTTGGGTTATTAGACTACCTAGGTGATTCATTGTAAGTTGGGGAAATAAGGAAAAGTCCCCACAAGTGGTGGGGCACTAGGGTTATTAGACACTCCTAGAGATGTCGGCTCTAGTAGGTAATTGTTAGGTGAGGCTAACATGTTGGAGTGCACTTCAAGTGAACGGAAGAATATAAATAGAGAGTGAGCCTCTCTATTTATCTCACTTGCAACACTCACACTCACTCATTGGGGTGCATGAGTGAGAGAGGAGAAGCTCTCTCAGTGTGAGAGAGAGAGAGACTGTTTTGGGGCTTTTCTATTTTGGTGTTGATTCTATCTCTGAGGAAGTTGTGGGGTTTTCACCATTTATGGTTTCCCCAAGGATAAACACTGTGTTCATTGTCTCTTGTGTTGTGCTTATGTTTTATTGTTGTGCATGTTATTCTCTCAGTAAACATCCTAACATAATGTTATGCTAGCTTAATGATAAAAATCTAACACTCGTCATCCGAAATACTTTTTCTATCTGTGTCAATTTTTTTCAAGTGTTTAAAGAGTACAAAGAAAAAATGTTAGTTCAATTTTACCGAGAGTCCTTAGTTGAGCATAAATAAAATTTCCTTGAATCATGTTCAAAACCTGATAGTTAGTTGTTAAGCCACCCTTTTCCCATTGATTATAACATGTTTAATGAAGAAAAGCAGTCTCTTTTAACCTTGGAAAGTCAGTTTTTAAGGATGGGTAGAAATAAATACATCACTAAACCATTGTTGAGTTCAGTGTTCATCCTTAGTATAGGTCTCATAGAGTCTGAACCATTGAGTCAGTCAATGCAGTAATCATACCTTAGTTTTTAGCTGAGAATATTCATTCTCAACTAGTAAAATTCCACATGATGAGGTATTTTAGATTTCAATCTTTTCTAATGAATATTTTTTTAGAATTTAATGAAGATAATTTACAACTCCCTGAGATGGTAATAATAGAAGAAATCAACAACGCTGATTGTAAATTTATGAATTTTATTATGGCAGAAGTATACAATGTTTTATTTAAAAAGAGATTTCCCATAGTATTACCAAAAATGAAAGAAATGCTATAGTTTTCACCTAAAAAAAGAATAGGGAATTGGTCCTATCTGAATATGGTATAGTGATTAGGGTGTATGGGTTTGTTCATCAACCCTATATCATACCATGATTTTTGACAATGAGAGTGCTTGCATTGGAACTAATAAAAAAAAATAATAGTTGAATATGATCATTTCGTGAGTTTTAAGAAGACTTTGGAGATTAAATTTCCATGGATGGTAGTCCCTTTTGTCGTAAAGAGTAAAGGGACTCTTCTAGTGATTGAAAGCATGCACAGAGAAATAGGATTTTCAGTTGAAGCTACTATTAATTATGATCCTCACCATGCTATCTCAAATAGGAGAGAGGCCAATAAAAATAAACCATTTTAAAATTTTGAAGTGGAAGGACTTTCTGAACCAGAGAACTCGATGGATTACCAAAAGGATTTAAAAAATGGAGGAAATATACAAGAAGATTCAATTTCATATGCACCAGGTAACAGTTCTCCTCAACATAATATTTTTAGTATAGTTGTGGAAACTACTCAAATTACACCATTGGCTAGTTTTTCTGGAAAAAAAAATAGACTTCTTAGATCCCATGGATACTAAAGAAGAAGATACTACCAGAACACCCCAAAAAAAAGATTGAAAAATAGGGGAAACTTGTACAGATCACAAAGGATAAAGGTAAAAATAAGTAGATGAAGGTCAAAGGGACAACCTTTGAAATATAGGAATATACATTTGATAAAATTGTTGAAGGAACTACGGATGGATACAAGTCCAACACTGAATTGTTAGACAAATAAAAGGATGTGGGGGAAAAAGATTCTAATGAAACATTGAAATTATATGATGAAGATAAAATTATATCCAATGAATAAGTATCCTTAGTGACTATTAGGTTTTAGGCTAAAAATACATTCAATTTGGCAGGAACTACACAAAACAATGTTGTTAAAATGAGAATGAACTTAAAGAATATCCTTGCTACTGATATGATACATCTACATAGAGAGATAGGGGATATTATTTATACTGATTTGTTGAAAGTAACATTACAAGTGTCAAAATTACAATCAAGTAAGAAATGAGTTCAATATTTACTCAGAAAGGAGAAGTTGGAGAACAAATCCCACCAGACACAAATTAAGAAGTTACAAATAGAATTATTGGTGGCTGGTAGTGAATCTAACAAAGGAGCTACCGCACAAAATTTGTTAAATGAAAAAGAAAGTGCAATTCAATTGTTGAAAAAGAAGCTGAAAATTCCATCTACTCAGCTTATACAAACTTCTGAGATGACATAGCTTGAGAAATAAAATGAAGCTTTGACTATAGAATTGTCTGATTGTAAAGCAAGGTTGTTGATGTTTGTGGAAAAGGAGAAGCAATGAGAAAAATATGCAAGGATTTAGGTTGAAAATGAAAAAGATTTAAAAACAAGACAAGTAAAGATGGAGAAGGAACTATAAGAAAATAATAAAGAACATGAAGTGCAAATTATTCACCGCCTATACAATTTGGTGCAGAATCCCTATCCCAAGCTATATATCAGGTAATTCTTAGAGATATGGAAATCATTGGTTTAAAGAACCCGAAATAAAAATTTGGAATACATAGGTATAAAAAGAGAACAAGAAAGAAAGACATGGGATAAAAAATGTAAAGAGTTGGTGGATAATAATAATAAATTGACAAAGCAAGTGACAAGATAGTCAACCTTATAGGGAGCTAAGAATATCATCTGGGATGTGCTTATAGCAAAAGAAACCAAGATGAGTCCTTATTTGGATTATATTTTAGACAAAGAGATTGTTATGCAATCATATAGAAAAATTGTCCTGTTAGTGAAGAAAGTATTCAATAAAAAACCTAGAGACACAACTCAAAATGCAATTAATTTTCAAAACAATTTGACAGAAGAGGAAATAATGAAGGAAAATATCAAAGATAGGATCTTAACAATTACATGGGAAAGAAAGGTGGTCAGAAAATATCCACATTTGGATATAGATCAAGCAAAAATTTGATATTATGAATCAGCAAATTAAGGAATTCATCGAACTGTTTAGTCCCTTGTTCAAATCATGACTTCCTTTTTTTGGAGAAGAGAAAGGAGGTATGTTGTCAAAACGATTATACTGACTGGTTGATTAATTGTAGGTTATATCACAGGTAGTTTGAATATATGCAATAATCCTTATCTGGAAAAATAGTGGTTGATAAATTGGATGAAGATTTTGAGATGTTGTTTGATTTCAAAGCTACATGTGCTAAATTGCGATATTTTTCTTATGTGGTGAATGTGGAGCTTAGAGTGTTGGGAAAAGAGATGATCAATCTGGATTTTCCAGCTATTGACCAATGGAAGACAGTTGAAAATTTTGGAAAAGACAAATACGGGTAGTGTTAGTGAAGATTTTGAAGACAATTGAGAAAAGAAAAAAATCATTTTCTAATTCGTTTTGAGAAATTAGTTAGTTAAGGAGTTTAGTTTATTTCAAGAAATAGTTAGAAGCAAATAAATATTTTTTACACATGTAAAGGAAGTTGTGCCTATTTTTAGAATCAGTTATTTAGCTCATTAAGCAATATTTTGTATTTAAACAAGTTTTTGTAACATAACAAGGGTTGGAACCCATGATATTTATGTTATGTACTTTGAGACCTATCATTAATAAAATTTCAGAGCCAAATGTTGGCCTTTTTCTACAAAGATTCATGTGTATTTCGTAGTTATAGTGTGTTATTTCCTTTCCTATGTGCATGTCTTTCCTGTTAAACTTGCGATTATGTCTTCTTTCATATGTGGAATGAGTGTGTAATAGTTTCAAAATTCATATTGTTATGCTCTAGCTATTGTTTGTGATATTCACCAATCTTTCTTACTAAATTCAATGCAGAATTCATCTCTTTTGTGCTTTATATTGATGGATTGTTCTTGTTTCTTATTTATCACTAGACAAACAACATTTTGATTGTGACCAAGTATTATCTTGGCTTTGTGGAATTTTCCCATGCAAATAGTTCCATGATTCATAAAAATATTTGTGACTCCATAGCCCAATGTATGCTTGCGTTGTTTCAACTGTGAATATAATCTGAATTTTTATTTTATTTTACACATGTATCCTTGTTAAAACAAATCAGTGAGAGATTCCTCTCTGGAAAGAAAGAAGCCAAATCTATTTCTTAGAGTGGTTCTGTTGCTAGCTTGAAATTTCCTTCCACAACCTGAGGTAAATTTGAGGGATAACAAGTACAAAATACCATTTATGTTTAACATCTATATTCACTTTACTAGATTTGTCATAACCCTTTCATATGAATGGACACAAAGTGGATGAAATATCTTTTGGAAGTATCCAGGTCCATTGAGAACCCCTATGGTTCCACAATAGATGGGAAATTTCCTTCAACTCCCAACTCCTTGTGTGCTTCTAAAAGATCTTGAAGCTGTGCCAAACTCATCAGTTAAAAACATGGATGAAACACTGAAAACAATTGATGACATCTTTCAATATAAAGTTCTGATTAGTATATATGGTGTTTATTGAGTTGATTTCATGATCTGAAGTTCTAGAAACTATCACAAAGTTCTGAATGATTGAAAATTAAAAGTTATTTTCTTTACCCATTTTTTATCACATGATACTGTTGATAGAATTAATAAGAGCTTGGTTAGAGAGGATTTCTCTAGAAATTACAGGTGACATGGCAAATGTTGAGCAGAACATTGTTGAATCCATATAAATTGCTGCATAGATATGCAAATATCATACTTTTTCTTTTACATTAATCCTAGTTGAGTAAGCACAAAAAAGTCTAACATTGTATGCAATATATGGTGCAAAACCCTAGTCTTTTTGTCTTTTCAGCTATATTGAACTATTTGTAAACCTTAAAGGATAGAAATGGTGTAGGATACATGACAGTCGATATGATTAGAAAATCTGACTCCCAACACTGCAAAATTATAGAAATTGTATCATGTTTTGATTTTGTAATTTTTCTAGTTTTTCTAGCCCATGATTTTAATTAATTCTTGTTGTTGTGCAACATGGCTCAATGCAAACACTCATGAAGCTTATCATTGCAATTATTGCAAAATATAAACAAAATAAATTTTCTTTGGGGACCATCTATAGTCCTTTATGCAAACTTTACTATAAATTATATTGTTGCACAATATTTCACAGGATTAATCAGCAATATCTATTATCTAGATCCTTCATAGGGAAAATTACTGCTAAATAATATAATGCATTATTTTTACCCATTTAATCTATTAGACATGCTTGTATTTTTTTTACACAATTATTTCTTCATTATTGTTTTGCAAATAGAGTAGGGAGTTCTATTCTCCAGTTTAATCGAAATTTTCATCTTGCCAACTCCAATTTGCCTTCAAGATTCATAAAAACAAGGATCAAGAAAATCAACTCTTTTTAGATTATCCGCACAACAAAAATGGTTAGTGTTTACCTTTGGTACCACTCAAAAACACGAGATGCATTTGTAAGCATAAAGGAAAGAAGTCACGGTGAGTAATATTTTGACTAAGCATAATGAAAAAATTACTCTAGAGACAATTTGGAAATGTAAACAAATTGTTATGAATGATTAAACATTTGATGTGATTTTCAGGACCTAAGAGACTTATTACATAGAGAAAGAGAGGATGTACATGTTCTACAGTCTGAGTGGAGAAGGGATTTGAAATGCTAGGTAAGTTACAGGAAGTCAACTCTACACTCAAATAGCATTGATACGGGATAATTATTTAATGAACATTGTGATCTATACATTTGGTATGCATTTCTAGTACAGTAAGTTACTATAGGAAATTGCAAATAAGCTACCAATGTTGTTTGCATACTATAGGAAATGAGTTCATATTGAGACATTAAAACTAATTTTTTTGTGCATTTGACATGGTTGGTTGATAATCAGGTCATAAGAAGTGTTAGCCAAACCCAAGCCAAGTAAACTTGAGTTTACAACTCAGTTATTAAAAATTTCATTCCGACCTCTTTTTTTTTTTTACTTGTTGGGTGAAACCAACTAGACAAGTATACAAAATTTGGTCGGCCTTTTACACCCGACTATTTTTCCTTTACAAGCTTTTTACTACACAGTTCTACTGACGGGTTTTACTTCGACAACTTGTCGGTTTTACTCTACCATTTTTCTTGGACTCACTTGCTCTGGTTTTATTTTAGTCATAATTTACACAGTATTTTTCTTAGTCTAAAAGACTTAAGAATTTACAAAAAAAATTCACCTCTGAGTAAGATGAAGTAAAAACCGACACAATAACAATTCAACAAAACTATAAAAAAATATAACCAAATATTTAGGAAGACTTGTGTGGACCACTCTGTCGTAAAACCAAGAACTTTCACTGTGTGAGAAATTTATGGATTCTTATTCTTTCAATCAACCGTAATTGTAAACAACATTTACACAAGTAACTCTAGAAAGAATGTGGCCAAATAAACATGAATTTAACCATAAAATCTTTCACACACACACACACACACACACACA
>LPNX010340427.1:232032-244642 GCA_001517045.1 Pseudotsuga menziesii | reverse complement strand
CCTAGATACTACCAACATAGAAAATGATTTACCTATCGATTGGCCAACTATGTCTGAATTTAAACACTTGTGGAGAGTTTACACTTCCTATCCCACAAGTCTAGCCTAAGCTATAGGTGTATGACCCTATAAAACAAAACTTACTAATAAATTTTAAATTATAGCATTCATTTTAAGGGTTGTTCTTAGTCAGAGGGTAAGTGGCGTGAATGACTATGATATTATAGACTCATAAGAAAAGTAAAAAAGGTGTATAAAATGAATTCCAAAACAAATTACAACTACTTAAAACAAGCTTCTTTTCTTTTTTGTAAATTTGAGCTAATGAAATTACAACTAAGTATGAGAAGAGTAAGACTTGCTTTTATAATTTTTGAAAATTTTATTCGAAAATATTGAAACTAAACTACTATATACAATTAAATGCAAAAAAAAAATGTTTTTTTTTTTTTTCAGTTTTCAAATTCTTCAAAAAATTACCATGCACCTAAATGAAAAATTTCTTGAGTATGTTTGAATAATCAGACCATAAAGAAAGCAATATGAAGTATAGCGGACTTGCAAGAACCAAGTTTAACCACTTAAGGAGGAGACTTGGTAAACACCTAACTTGGGAAGAAATCAATCAATAAAATCCACTGAAACCACTAAAGGACGAGTGACAAACTGATACTACTCGAAAGCAGTACAAAGTACAAGGTATCCAAAAATCATGATCACTGACTCAGATACACAGCACTAAACCTATCACCCAAATAGGAGAACCCACTTCAAAATTCTAATTGCAAGAAGACTCAAACAATAAAACTCAAAGGGTTAATAAAAAGCACAAAGCATGGTGTACAGGACTTTCAGACTTACAGGAATATGCCAGTAACAGAAGACCCTCAAGCAGAGAAAAATCCAAACAAGACAGGAACAAGCAACCCTCCCTAAAATTTTGTTTTGCTAAAATATGTACACGACTATCTTATAGAGAAACCCACATACTGTACATGACTATCTTATAGAGAAACCCGCGTATACAAGTTGGTGTACATGACTTTGTAGCACAGCAACCGGCATATGCAACAAACAAAATTTCAAAAAAGAAAAAATAACAAAAGTCTCTGGACACACTACTGCAAATCAAAGTCAAGATAGACAACCACACATAGAATGAGAGAAAAGACTGGGAAAGTGTCTACAGGACTAACCCACAGCAGGTTGGACTCCCCAGTGGAGTCGCCAGTTCTGTTGTTCAGGATATAGCACCCTTGTAACCTAGGGTATGGGGTTACTAACTTGCAGACAATCAGCTTTACCAGAGAATGGAAAGGGAATAGGAAGAAAGTCTTGAATTACTCAATTACCGATAGTTGATCCAAGCTTGATCTTCTCCCGCTCCTCTTCTCTCCAAATATTCCAGGGATGCACCTCTTTCACCTGCAAAGAGAAAATCCTTCAAGTAATATCTCATGCATATATATATATCAGAGGTTAGATAAACAATATATCAAACATATAATCAAATATATTCATTAACCAAAATACATGAAATGGACTCAACACAAGATTGGAAGAAGAATTCTCTTTATTAACAATCAGTGAATTAGATAAGAGTACAACCTAGCTTCTGAGACAAGGAATCCTCTACAACCAAAGGACTCTGAGTTCTGTAGCTCCAATATTTCTAAATATATACCACCAACATAACTTTGTTCTCCAATAATTCATTGATTAGTCCCCATCCCAAGGCCTTTATTTATACTTTGGAAAATAGAGTAGTTTCGAAGGTTGGGATGGTTGAAATAGTTGGGATAGTTATGGATTAGGGCCCAACTAATCTCATCTAATCACGTTTTATATTTTTTAAGTCAAAACAAGGTGTACGTGACTATTAATATAGGCAACATGCGTATGACACGCGAATTTCTCAAAAGAAACTTGTGTACGCCAGTGTACGCGGGTTGCAATGCAAATACTCGCATACGGTACACAAGTTGCAATGTAGATAATCGCGTATGCAACTCAACACTTAGAAAAAATATATAGCAAGCTAGTTTGAGGGTAAATGCATCCCAGGTCATGCCCATCTATAATGTTTTGGCAACTTCAATCCTAATTTGTCCTTTTGTGTACCAACATAACAAATGCCGGCACTCAGACAGAGAAGTGCCATTTGGGCTGATAACAGACCGGCTATGCCGTAATCCTCTCATACTCTACCTGATTATTTTCCCGAGGACTGTGAACCATTACTATGTGTGTAGGAATAGGTCGAGGGATAGTCTGGTGTAAAGGAAGAAGATGAGGACAATTGGGATTTGTGCCACCACATATTTCAAGAAAGGGTGGTGGTTCATCTTGTACCTCAAGGGAGGCAACAAAAAAATATTGTTCTAATAAATCTCTCAAAATCTGGTCCAAGGATATTGATATTGTAATGATTATATAATCCTCCCTTGTCCATATATAGTCTATTTGATCATCTTATCTAGCTTAGGGAGACATTATTACTATCCTAGAGTGTGGGTAACACATATAGAGGTTAACTTCCACTTACTGCATGTTCATGCATGATTTTTTGTGCCTTTGAGACCAATACCTACAATATAGGAGCCACTCTAAGTGCCGCCAGCAGCCTCCATCAGTTGGTTGTGGTAGTTAGATAGTTATGTTGAGTCAACCTTAAGTTACATTCAGTTAGATCACTCTCAGTTAGTATAGTGCCAGTTTTACGCGGTTGCATGGGGAACTGGCACCTTTTTCCACCTACCTCATCAGTTTAACTGGTTGTCATACTAATTTAGACATCAAGAGTTATACTAGTGGCTCCCATGCCGTGATTTAAACACTCCTAGTTAGCTTTTCAATCAGCTTGAGTTGGTAGATTCGAATCCTATCCACATGATTTGAATTCTCCGTATTTTAACACTATTGTATTACTTCTAAATTAATGAAGATTAATGTTGTAATTTATTCATCAATTCTTATCAGATTTGTCTCAAATTTGTCTTGTTCAGTGTACATTGTTCTTCATATTCCACTAAACAATTTCTCTCAGTTTCCTGTGGATCAATGGTTCAATATTTTAACATGGAATCAGAGCCTTGTTCAGGCTAGCAGCAAGTCTTGCTCGATCTCCATTATACACCAGAAGCAACTGAGTTGCCACATAAATCCTGGAATGATAGCCTTGCTCCCTCTGAATTTCGTTCAGAGAATTCTATCCAGGTGTGGCTGAATTTGAGAAAGTGTACATGTCAAGGTGGAAAGGTTTGAATCTGACATGATTGCTAACTGATTTTGGTTTTGTAGTGATATTTGTAGGTACCTACGTATCTTCTTAAGTAATTGATTGTTTTAGCATACAAAAATATGGATTCTCCAGCTCTCGTACCCCAAATCCTTACACCTTTCAATTATTCTGTTTGGAGGGAATATATGCAGGTATCATTGCATAAGCTTGGCATGTATAGGATGAATATGGGAAGAGAAACTGAGCCCGATAGTATGTTGAGAAGAACAAAAATTTTAACCAGCTTGATGAAGCCTTCGGATTCATGTGCACTCATATCTCCCAAGATCTTTTGTTCCACCTTGAGGGACTAATGACTCCGAAGGAAGCTTAGGATAAGATTGAATCTTTGTTTGGAAAACAAGATGAGCTTCGAGGGAATCTATTAGAGAATGATCTCATTGCTTTACATCCTAGCAATTTCAAATATATTCAACAATTCTTTACAAAATACAAGTCACTAGTACTGTAATGTAAAGAATGTGGATTAGAGAGGAAAGATGAGTCGCTTGTGTTGTCTGTATTGAGCAATATTGTCTCTGAGTACTTAGTCTTTATCTCTACATTTCATTTCAGAATAACTTCCATCCGTAATTGGAAGATTCCTTCTCTAGATTCTTTTTTTGAGTCCTTAATATAAGAGAAAGATAAATTGGTTCAAATGGGAGTGCTTGGAACCTCCAAGAAGCTATCACTCTTAGTGACAAACTCAAACAATGCGCAAGACATAGGGAAGGACAAAGGGAAGGAGAATCAGCAATCTTCCAATGGAGCCTCAGGTTCCAAGAAAAACAAGAAATTCGAGAAGACTAGATGCCTCTACTGTATGAGAGGATTTCATCTAGAGAGCCAGTGCATGAAGAAGACCATCGACCAACTGTCAACATTACTTGAACATAAAATTATTTCCCTTCCACAAGGAGCAAAGAATTTTGATGTTGGACAACTGAAAGAATATCATGAGAGGTTCCATGCCTTGAAGGAAAGCCTCACTCAGTCAAAGGCTTATTTGATAGATTCTGGAGAATCCAACCACATGGTTGCCTCCAGGGAATCCTTCACCACTCTCACTCTATCTGGAGGACCTAACATTCACCTGGGAGATGAATCTCAATTTACAGTTGCTGGGATAGGTTCTATTAAAATCCAACATGGTGAGTTCAAAATTTTTCTCTATGTTCCCTCTCTTTCAGCAAATTTGTTATATGTTTATC
The DNA here is from genome assembly GCA_001517045.1 of Pseudotsuga menziesii. Classification (NCBI taxonomy): domain Eukaryota; kingdom Viridiplantae; phylum Streptophyta; class Pinopsida; order Pinales; family Pinaceae; genus Pseudotsuga; species Pseudotsuga menziesii. Next base: position 240,148 of record LPNX010340427.1, on the reverse strand, counting down.
AGATGACCCATATTGGCTCACCAAAGCAAGTTGTATTTGGTCCTAACTCAGTGGAGATCTCAGATATCTCAACTGGGAATATCGTAGTTAAAGGTTTTGCAAACCATGCCTCCAAGGCATATGAATTCTCACACTTTTTGACATACTCAGCTCCAGCGCAATCTCAACAACCATTCGAAAGGGGAGGTATAAACTCTGTTTCATCTCCATTTCCAGATAATGATATGATGTCTAAGATTTCGATTTCATAAGATGAGGAACAATATCAGCATGATCTTGATATTGAGATTGTACCTCAAGATGATCTAGATCCAGATCCATCTCCTATTCCAATTCAGAAGCCTAAATGGGATGAAAAGCTCATTAAAGCAGCTAGGAATGATGTTGGGGATCTAGATGATAGAAGAAAAACGACGTCCCAGTATCATAAGGAATGTGTTGCACTCTCTCAGACAGTTTCTCTACATACAGAGTGGTGCAATGAACTTCTACATATATGTTACTTGATGATAGCGAATCATCCACAATTTGGCCCACTGAAGAACAAAATGGATCATTCCATTCCTCCTCCAAAAAGAAGAGACAAAAGCAACATTCAACATATCAAAATAAGATGGAAAGGTTCACATGCATAGTCCCAAGATGTTGATGCATAGAAGAACCATGATTCTGCATGGCTTCTCCACAAAGTTGCAAATTGCAGCAAAATTTTTNGGGGGGGGGGGGGGGGGGGGGGGGGGGGTGTTCCCATGAGGTTTTCACCATTTCCCTTAGTTTATTAAGCATCTTTTAATTCTTTTAGATTGTATGGATGAATTTTGGCCTAGTTTCCAGGGCCCAAAGTTGTCCAAGTCAGGATTAAGGTGGGGGTGTTAGGATTATATAATCCTCCCTTGTCCATATATAGTCTATTTTATCATCTTGTCTAACTTAGGGAGACATTATTACTGTACTAGAGTGTGGGGAACACATATAGATGTTAACTATCACTTATTGCATGTTCATGCATGAGTTTATGTGCCTATGAGACCAATCCCTATGATATAGGAGCCACTTTGAGTGCCACCAGTAGCCTCCATCAGTTGGTTGTGGTAGTTAGTCAGTTATGCTGAGTCAACCTTCAGTTAGATCACTCTCAATTAGTATAGTGTCAGTTTTGCATGGATGCATGGGGAAGTGGCATCTTTTCCCACATACCTCATTAGTTTAACTGGTTTAACTAATTTAACTAATTGTTGGACTAATTTAGACATTAGGAGTTAGACTAGTGGCTCCCATGCAATGATTTAGACACTCCTAGTTATCTTTTTAGTCAGCTTGAGTTGGTAGATTCGAATCATATCCACATGATTTGAATTCTCCTTATTGTAACACTATTGTCTTACTGTTGAATTAATGAGGATTAATGTTGTAATTTACTGATCAATTCTTATCAAATTTGTCTCAAATATGTCTTGATCAGTGTACATTGTTCTTGATATTCCACTACACAATTCTACTTCACAATTGCTCTCATTTGCCTGTAGATCAATAGTTCAATAATTTAACAGGGTTCATATTCACCAGGGAACTGTAAATAGCCTGATTAATTTCTATTAGAGGAAATTTAAACTAAAAATGGGCCTCCTAAAAAAAATAATAAAATAATAGTTAAAATAATAAAATAATATTTATTAATTTTGGGGAAAGAAAAGAAAAAATTTACTTTTTTGTTCGTATTTTCGACATATCTCCCTGTGTTTTTACTCAAATTTTGATCAGGAGAGCTCTTTGGATGTGGAATTAAATTTCTCATCCAACAAGTACCCACTCTACATACTTTTGATAGACCTCGCTACACCAAAATCAAGAAATACCGGAAAAAACATGATACTCAAATTTCGAGCTGGAGAGCTCTCTGGATGCATAATTAAATTTCACAACCAACGAGTACCCACTCTGCATACTTTTGATGGACCTCGCTACACCAAAATCAAGAAATACCGAAAAAAAAATACTAATGGTTACCCAATACCATGGGCCCTTAAATTGTTGGCCAACAAACATCCCAAAAATTTCTTTCAGGGGCTGCCCTAGGACCCCTCATCTAGGGGATGATTCTCTCTGGACCCCAATAGGAGGACGGCACCCCCCTGTTGAGACGAGTGTGCAGTAAAACTATGGTACAAACATGATTGAATAATAACATCTTTGAATCTGGAAGATCAAGCTACACAACCAACAATAAAATTACATGATTGTTATTATTTTTATTTTATTTTTATTTTATTTTTATTTTCAAACATTTATAAATCATATTAGATTAATAAACATTTATTTTTTTCCAGATGAAAAAAGCAGTTCCTTGGTATTCTATTGAATCAAAGGTAATGGGGTACATCAACAACATAACATCAGATCCAACATGCGGAACCTTGAAATTATCCAATAGTACATCAGCATCTTAAATAAAGAAGTATATGCTCTCTCTAAAGCCATCTACTGTCAATACATGGGCAATTTGTACCAAAATGTTCCTCTCATAATACTCACAGTAAAACTATCATTCATATATGTCCCTAGAGAAGATAATAAGAGCCTAGAGACATTATCTAGTCAGGGCATGGGCATCTCAAATGGTCCAAAGGCATGACTAATCATCTTAATAAAAAAATGTTCAAAAAAGTGTTGTGCTCAAAGGCTAGAAGGCCTTAAGAAAACGAGAGCAATGCTCTCAAAAAAGTTGTAGTGCTACTTCCCCAAATACTTCATCTTCACACATTTCTGTGAACGTAAGATGGCCTGAAGCCATATGAAGCCCTTCCTTGGATAATGAATCTACCCTCTTATTATGTTCCCTATAGACATGGCTAGAATCCACATATGTGAACAAAGATATGAGATTTCTGGTGTTGTCACACAAGACTCTAAGTTCACAATAACAAGAGTGGATTATTCCTTTTCCCAATTTATAATCACTGAGGAATTGCCAAATACATGTAGATTTGGTAACCCAATATCTTTGGCGATGTACAATAACTCCCAAAGAGACAATAGCTCAGCTCTTGTATTAGTGCTGCAGCCACAACCTAATTTAATAGAGATATAATGTTGATCATTAATCCAAATACAGACACTCGCACCTCCAATTGATTCTTCCGCAACTCCATCAAAGAAATCCATGGGAAATAATTTATCTGGAGGTTCTCCAATATGCGTGATTTTAGTCCTTTTTACTTGTGGCACTTGATGAGATGTAACTTCTAACATAATCCTATGACAACGTTTGGATATATTAGGCTCTTTGTTCTAAAAAATATAGCTATTTCTGGTCTTCCAAAGATTCCATATGTAAAAAATAGGCAGATACAGAAGATCCCCATCCTTGGAGAGCCAACTAATAAGGTTCCCTGTAAGAGTTGAATCTGACCAAATCAAATATAAATAAAAAATTCTTCCTAAGTTGTGGATTACCTCTTGTGCGAAGGAGCAGTCAACAAACATATGATCAATTGTTTCAGCCTCTATCTTACATAGGATACATCTATTAAGACCGAGCCATCCCCTCTTACACAATTTATCCCAGGTATTTATTTTCTTATTAAAATCCATCCAAGTAAAGCACTTGAGTTTCTGCAGGATATTGAATTTCCAAACATGCGTGAGAATACCATCAAGTGACAAAGGAAAATGTTCAGACACAATGAGCTCATATGCTTTCCTTGCAGTAACCATGCCTGATTTCTTGTCATACATCCAGAGCAAAGAGTCTTCAAAATTCCCAATCTTGATTCCACCATGAGAAAGGCCTTTGACAAAAGACATCCAGAGATCAGCCCAATCACCCCCCAGGTCTAGATCAAAAGCTGAGTACCAACAAATAAAACCTTGTGAAAATACTTCATGTTTCTGAGCTTGAGCTAGATAGGAAAACCCATAGTCAACTAGATAATCCCATAGGTCCACAGGGAGAATATACGATGTATCAAGGCCAACAATAGGATCCACACCCAGATGGGTTTTCTTACCATTTCCCACCTTCCAGCCAAGCTTACAAGTAATCCAAGACAACATTCTAATAAAGCCATTCTAGAAATACGAAGTTCCAATGACAGTGAAATTCTAAGATCTGATCCAGTCCTCGAAAGATCTATTTTTTAAATATTTATGAACAATGATCCGGTTCCAAATACCATTCCCCATCAGAAGCTGCCACATACTCTTCGACCTGAGGGAGATCCTGAACCATTCTAAATTCTTTATGTCCCAACCACTGAATTCCACAGGTGCTGAAACAATTTTCCAACTCGCCAAGTGATATCTCTGATGACCATCTGAGTTCCCCCACAGGAATGAAAAAATGGAGCTCCTTAATGAATTCAGTATAGATCTGGGGCATCTGGCCAGGGAAAACCAATACACCGCTAACCAAGTAAGAACGGATTTAATAAAAACTAATCCGCCACCAAGAGTAACCCTATAATTCCAGTTCTTAATCTTATTTTAAAACATTTCCAGCATCCATCTCCAGTCAAAGGATCGATACCCCAGGGGTTTTAGGCGATATCCCAGTTATTTCAACCCTGAAGTGATAGGAGCCATGATGTAGGGAAGGAGCACAAAAATTTGACATCTAGTATCTTCATCAACATCTTGATAAAGGAAGGAATACTTTTCCTTGCTGACAGACATACCCGTAGCCAAACAAAATAAGTCCAGGGCTTCTTTGTAAGCACCCCATTCACTAACAATACCAATCCCAAATAAGATCACATCGTCAACAAATAACAGGTGTGTTAAAGACAGACTAGGGGAGTACTGAAATTCTTTAATGTGACCTTTTTACTGAGCTTCCAAAATGATCCTGCTGAGACTCTCAATAATCAAAATGAATAATAAGGGAGATAATGGACAACCTTAACGGATTCCCCTTGAAGCTGGGAAAAAATCAGATGGAGTCCCATTGACTAGGACTGCAAAACATGAACTTGTAACACAACCCATAATCCAGTTTACACTAATCAGAAGAATTCCAATCTGTAGTAGCAGGAGTCTTAAAAAAGTCCAGTTAACCCTATCAAAGGCTTTGACTAAGTCAAGCTTTAGAGCTAGGACATTTGAATTCTTAGACTTGATAGAGTGCAATACTTCTTGGGTGATGCCATTTGGTTCAATAATCTGTCGATCCTTCAGAAACCCAAACTTTTGTGCAGAAATGGTCCTATTTAGTAAGGGCTTCAACCCAAGTGCTGCAATTTTAGAGATGACCTTGTATATAAGGTTACATAACGAGATAGGGCGAAAATCAACAAAGGTGGAAGGCTTTTCACACTTAGGTATCAGAGTCAAGAAAGTAGAGTTTAATGAACCAGGAACAAACCCTTCAATTCTATCTTGTTCAGCTACATATACTAGTTCCTCCCCAATCAAGTAAAAAAGGCCAAGAAGAATTCGACCGGCAATCCATGAGGACACGGGCTTTTATCTTTCTTGAAGCCCTTTAGTACAGCTTCAACTTCCTGAAGAGTAATAGGCTCGAGGAAACTGTCTACATCCATATCCTAGGTCAAAGTCGGGAAGAGCTTAATCACCTTTAGTTGATCAACAATATTTGTTGCCCTATCATCCTTAAATAAGTCACTGAAATGTTGTTTACCAAGATGCTTAAGAGAAGCATCATCTGAAACCAAGTTACCATTTTTATCATTAAAAGACAAGATAGCTTTGGAGTTTCTTCTAGTTGGTGCATAAGCATAAAAAAACTTAGTATTGGCGTCCCCTTCGTTTATCCAAAGCACTCTACTCTCAAGTCTTTGAGTAGTAACCTCATGAGCCCAATATTTACCTGAGTAGTAACCTCATGAGCCCAAAAAAACAAATAATAAACATTTATTTTATTATAATAAAGTTCAAAAGAGGATTCGTTTCTCAATTCCTTAACCCATTTACTCAGGTATGTGAGTAAAATATATATATAATTTTTAAAATTTGAATTTATAATTAACTTTTTTCAATAAGACAAATGTTTTTTAAGCATTAAATCCATTTAAATTAAACCTACTTAAAATATATTAATTATTTTAATATAAAAAATATTTATATATTACTTAATTAATTTTGGTAGATTCTCTAATATAAGTTAAAAGTGTTTAAAAGATTTAAAATAATCTTTTCTTTTAACTCAACTTATTAATAACGACAACCTAAATTTGAAATTACAAGAAACCTACACATGCTTATCTAACGAAGACTTTTATAAAGGTTAAGATGTCTTTTCCTATAAAATGCATTTCTTATGTAGGCTTTGACACACATATTTTGTGAAGTTTTGAACACCCTATCAAATGGTTCAAAAATATTTATAATATTCCATCTAAATTTTATAAATTATTTAAATTTAAATATTTAAGAACTTTTTATGGTTCAAAGATAATATAAAGTAGATTATAGTTATAGAAAGGATTATCTGTGATTTTGATAATTTTGTTGAAGATTATTTATGGGAATTGAAAATGTCACTCATTAGATGTGCTCGCATGATTTCAAGGTCTATAGCTCATAAAGGCTAAAGGAATCAAGAGGTTAATTGTGATGGGGACTATAAAATCATACTCCATTTCATGAGTAAAATGTTACTTCCGATTTAAAAGATTATAGGACATAAAGCATACTCCATTTTATGAGTAAAATGTTATTTTCGATTTAAATGATTATAGGACACAAAGTATAACACAAAAGTCATTATAAAGTGAAAAATTTAAATATTATAAAGTCATTTAGGAGAATAACAAGCTTGCATATCGAAATGCTAATGAAGTTGTATCGATGGATGTTGGATAAATTTGTATAGATGGGGGGCTCTAAATCAAGGATTATCCATATGAACCAAGGATGGATAGTGCATGTCTAAGTGTTTGCAAGGGACAACGATACATTACAACAGTGGGATAGGAAATAAATGCCCTTCAAACTTTTATTTAATTTTGTATAGGGTAAATTTAGTTTTAATCGTGATAGAGGATTGTAGGCATCTTTTTCTCCTATTTGTATGTGACCACATTTACTAAAGTGTTTAGAGTTTCTCTTGGTTGTTTTTGGAGTTTCCCTTTGGTTGTTTTGGAAAGTTTTTATCGTTAATTGAGATAGGTCATTACACTCAAATAGGTGTAGAGCAATCCATTGATGGATTGAGGTACTTTTGGTTATACCATGCCTTTGTTTAGAGGTGAATTTTCAATTATTTCCTTATTCTATTCTATTCTATTCTACAAAAACAATTCACCTGGGAAAAACCATAATATATAGGTGTCACTACCATTTTCTATGTGAAGTGTGTAGGGCTCAATGTCATTGGGAAAGGAATGTGAAGGAGTTGTAAGAAGAACTCCCCCATCTAAGAGCAAGTGGCAACCTAGAATTTGGAAATTTTGGAAACATTGGTAAGGAAAAGTCAGCGAATAGAACGTTTGGAGGCACATTAAAACATATTGTATGAATTGGCACTTAGTTCAGCTAGAGGATCAAGGAGGCATTCCCTCACACTCTATGGTCTCTCCTCCAAAGATATGGGTAGGCTCTATGACACCCACAACGAGGGAGGAAGAAACTGTTCAACGAGCTCAAGTTGTTGTGGACATGAAGATTGCAAATAGAGCATTTGGAGGCACATTACAACATCTTGTATGAATTGGCACTTAGTTCAACTAAAGGAACAAGAATTGGAGGCATGTCCTCATACTCTATGGTCACTCCTCCAAAGATATACATAGGCTCTATTCCATCTACAATGAGGGAAACAAAAGTTATTCAACATGATCTAAGCGTTGTGGAACATGAAGATTGAAAATGTGAAACCCACAACCACTAAATGACATTAAGCAATAAGTTCCTAATGAATAGGATTATTAAGAAACTAAACCAATCATCTTTATAACTAGATTATTATAACTATGTATCTAGAAAAACTTTAACTTACTTAATAAATAGCATATTGAACATTTTTGAAAAAATGCAAACAATAATAATATTAATATCTGTTGGTAATAACTCCCGATTCAATTTCTATTCATGGCTAAAACATTAATTTATAGATTACAATGAGGCGGTTGATTAACAGCCTTTTCGCCTTCCTATCTAA
>LPNX010340427.1:117827-228980 GCA_001517045.1 Pseudotsuga menziesii | reverse complement strand
GCTTGCACTTTGATCTTTTTCTGGAGTTGTTTCTGCCCCCTCTGCCTCTCTTGCTGCAGTCTCCCTTGGAAGGGTCTTTGGATTGGTCTTTGCCAGCTAGGGCGACACCAATACTAGATGCCAAAGAGTGCATCTTTACAACTGTTAGTGTAATTTACAATAATGAACTTGATAAGACAAAGAGAAATAGGAAAAAATAATAGCCTTGCAAGTCTACAGTCTCTGCCAAGGTGAATACAATGCAAGTTTATAGCATATATATCAGTCAATACAAAATATATCAGTCATACACAGGCTTCTTTAATGCAGAATATATTAGTCACTAGCAGTCACTAGCAATATATCAGATTCAGTATCTCAATGCAATATATCAGTCTCAGTATTGAGTCTCTGAGATTGGTCTTAAAAGGACGCAGCATACAATATATCACATTCTTGTCATCTTCCAGGCAGGCAGTTCTTCTCCACGCAGCAGCAGGCAGCTCTTCAATCAGTCTCCACGCAAGTGAAGAAGGAAACTGGCATGTAGATATTACTGCATTTTTAAACTCTAACGCAACCTTCAACACAACTTTCAACGCAGCCAATCTTTAAGGTGGTCTCTTCACGCTGGTCTTCACCTAGTTAATCTTCTCCTCTAGCTCGTGAGAGTCTTCAACGCAGCATAGTACTCAGGCAGCTCTCACAATTCAGCAGGCAGGCAGCTCCACGCACCATACAGCAGCAGCTCCAATACACAACTTTCCACAGTGCATCAGCATCCCAGCAGCCACACCATGCACAGGAATTAGGTCAAAAAATTAGGGTTTATGTGTTTACCTCCACGCCCAATTAGAAGAGCCCACTCTCTGCAAATAGAGTCCACGTAGCTAGCAGTTCGATGGCACACCATGCAGCATCAAAAAGTGTTCAGTCACAGTTTTAAGAACAAATGGAGGTAGATATAGTAGCTCCAGGCGCAGCTCATATATGGTGGAGGCAGCTCACAAAACAAATTGTTGTTACGGCTTCAAATATCATATTCAGTGTGCACATAAAAATTCGGATTCACGTATAACCAGGGTGCAAAACATTTTAGTTCTATGAGATATCCTAATAAAAAATATTTAATCCAAAACAAAACGAAGACATCTTGCAACCATCTCTTTCCGGCATCATAGTGAACAGAAGCTCACAGTCACAGCTCTTCAACGCAATATATATCTGTATGATCAGACTTCAACACAATATATATATTGGTCTTTAACATATATCAGGCACAATACAACGCACCCAGTCTCCACGCAGCAATATTAATCGCAGCAATATACATCATACATTATTTAGTGCAATAGATCACAGTTCAACGAGCTCAAGCAGAGTCTACACGGAGGTCTTCACAACGCAGGTAGCCTCCACGATGCTCAGGCTTCAGTCTTCACGCAGGTGCTCAGGCTTCACGCCAGGCAGCTCCACGCTGGTCTTCACGCGGTCTTTAATACACTGGTAGGGAGAGGCACAGCTCTCAATTAGAAGAGCCCACGCTGGAAATCGCAGTTACAGGCTCGGTCTTCACGCAGGTCTCCAATTAATCACCCCACACTCCATTGGAAAACGCCTTGTGATAATAATCAACTGGATTGGATAACCCGTTTGAAGCAACCCTTCAAATGCCGTCTTGCAATTGAGTACCGTCATACATATGTTGATCCGGTCTCTAACCAAACAAGGAAAACTGGATTCATGGTGAAAATTTTTGATGGGCAATGGAGAAACGTAGGTCCTATCAGGGAACGCTGGCCATACACATATGGAATGCAAGTTATAATGATGGAAGTATTTTAGGAGTGGTTAACGGAACACAGTATTTTGTTCAACATCTACCAGATGCTCGTGGCCGTAATCGCATAAGTAGAATGATCGCAGTCACTCCATACTCGCTTCACAATGCAAAACGCAGAGCTCCAATGTTTCAACGCCCAACAAGAACCACCGTCAGTTTCATCTCCATTCTCTATGAGATGCATTCAACGCCTTCGTTTTGGGCAGTTCAAGCAGAGATTGTTCTTCAACGAGGAGAATGGAGTCTCAAATGATCAAATCGCAGACTCAAATGATCAACGCAGTGTTCTACATGTGCACAGCTTCACGCATGGAACTAGGTCAAAAAATAGGGTTTCCTCTACAAAAACGAATTACTCATGTGAATAACGCATACAATGTATGCACTGGCAGGAGGGAAGAGCAAGAGCAGAGGGCAGACTGGCGATGGGCAAGCAGCCTGAAAGAGCAGACTGGCAGGCAGAATGCCAGGGCTGAAATGCAGCAGGCAGGAGTTACGGCAGGCAGGCACTCTGATACCATTTGTTGGTAATAACTCCCGATTCAATTTCTATTCATGCTAAAACATTAATTTATAGATTACAATGAGGCGGTTGATTACCAGCCTTTTTGCCTTCCTATCTATTCATATTCCTATTTATTATTTATTTACAATAATCCTGACGGATTATTCTAACAATATCATTTAAGTTTCTATTAACACCATTATTCTTTTATTAATACAAATTTACCTATTTCGTTAAAAACATTACTTGTATTATATCAAACTTCTAATTAATCATACTTATAAATGTAAATATCATATTATATTAATTTTGATCATAACTTTTTTTATAACACATTTTTGAAGTTAAACTTTTACTTTTACAAAATAACATTAAAAATACTAAATAAAATGCCTTATTTGACAAAATGATTACGCTCAAACTAAAACCTTTATCGAATCTTATTTTTTGTGTATTTTTTTTACACATAGTCTTATTTTAACTTTTTAAATATTTTGATTTTCATACTTATCCCACATTCCTTATTTTTAAATATTATTATTCATGCTTATCTTCCATTCCATATTTTTCTCATACTTATCCTCCTTTCCATAATTTTCTCATGCTTATCCCACACTCCTTTTTCAAAAGACTTATCCCACACTCCTTACTTCTTACCTGATCTTTTTTTTTTATAAAAGTTGTCTTTATTTTTTTTTTCATTCTCCTTTTTAAACTTTTTTAATGCTTTATAAAAACTCATTTTATTAATGTTTTATAAAAACTCATTGTTTTGGGAAAAGTATCTTTTCAATGTAATTAAGAAAAAGTATCTTATGATTCTCTTTGTATTTTTTTTAAATGATAATCATGCTTTATATTTTTTAATGAAATTACTGCACATACCACATACCATTGATGATATGATATTAAATGTATAATAATTTAAATTATATAGTTTTCTCTTAAATTAATAAAAATAATTAAAAAATAACTTTCTAAATATTAATTGATTTTTATTATCTATTTTTAAGAAATATTATCCAAGCTTTATTAGTCCATGTCTACAATAGAGACCATATGTTCCATCATTATTTATGAGTTGGTATCAATATTTTAACTTTTATAAAGATACATAAAAGTTATATTAAAAATTGTATTTATAAATATATTTTTTGAGAAATTGTGTTGACATTTTATTAGATGAAAGGCCTTGAATTGATCATTTTATTATTGATGAGTTTTTTTTTTTTAAATAAAAAAAAAACTTACTTTTAATCATACGTGTTAATGATTTGTCATTGATTGTCATGTAAGTGATCAATTTGTTTATCGTGTTGTCTTCGTGAAGCGACATCATTTGTCACTTGCTGTCCTGAAAGATATTACTTTCCCTCAAAGTTGAGATAGTGGACGAGTAATGAAATTTAGGAACGAGTTTATATCTTCCTAGAGCCACGCAACGGGCACCATGATCCTTCCAAGTAAATAGGTTATGATGAGGTTCTCCTCCCATAAAGTAGTTGCACGAGGGAAGGATGTTTTTTCAGTATTGTTAGGTACACAACTTCTTAACCCAATTACAATATTTAATGTCTAGGCAAGGTTCAAACTTCAGGTGGAAAATAGCAGTCATCAATTGTTGATGGTAGAGTAAGAGCAGTCATCAATGGTCTTATTTCTTCCACCATTAGAGTAAGACCTTCTCAGCATGTCTACTCAACCTTTGCTTTTTCTCATGTGACATTGTATAAGAAAGATTTGGTTTTCTGGGTCTTTATTTGACAATTATGTTTTTGAATATGTATGTTCCTACGACTTGATCCTTGTTTCAAAGACATGTATTCGATACCAATTCTAAGGTGTAATTTTGTTCCATGCGTGTTTGTGGTCGATATTGAAGCATACTCCCATGATGATGAGGTCATCAAGAAAGCTGAGGCAATAAGAAATCTAGGACTTGTGAACATTAATGCTTAGGATGCCATTTTTATATTCACTATTGAATCCACATGATGACACAAAGGAAAGTACATAGTATCACCTTAGTATAATGTAGAGGGAATGGGGACTCCACAGTTTTCTAAGGGAATGTTTGTGAATCTCTTTTGAAACCTCTCAAACTCCATCCAAAAGTCACTAGGTAGATCTCCATAGTAGTGAAAGTAGAAAGTAAGTAATAACATCCTTCTATTTGTTGGAGAATTTCAGCAAAGTAAATGTGTGAGTATGATATGGAAATTGTGTGTGTGGAATGGTGACACCGAGGTATTTTTAATTGTAGAAGAGTGGTTGAGAGAAATAACTAGATCCAATGTGAATTTTCTCCATCTCCTTGATTGCTTAGTGGAGAAATTAGGGTTTTGGAAGCTAGATCCATAACTAACTTTGGAACACATCAAGGTTTGTGTCCAATTTTGGCCCCTAGTTCATCAAGGAAGCGGGAAACAACAAAATTCATCTTGAAATTAAATTTTTGGGACTAGGTCACACCTTTTGAGTGAATAGTTGTGATATGGGTCACTACTTTCAAGGGAAAACCAAAAACCCATTTTCAAATGGTCAACTCCATTGTTTGACTTTCAATCTTCTAGGAGATGGAGTTGACCATGAGATGGAAAAATGGTACTTATGATGTCGATGTTGGTGTATAAGGGTGACAAAGATGATGACATGGCAGGTGAGAAAATTTTGGCTAATAACAATGTGTGAGGCAGTGTTGTCCTTGAGTGCACCAATTTGGATGTAGAATTGGAAAGGGAAGAAATGATGTTTTGAGTTATGTTCAATACAAAATTTATTTGAACCAATATATTGATTCTAAATGGGGATGACATTGACACTTTATGGAATGGAAAAAATTTATTTCCATGGGACTTTATAGCAGATGTGGGAATTCTTCTTCCCTTTTTCAATAAAATCGTATCATCGAATGAATTGTATCATTCATAGTTTTTATAGACATATGGATTTGTATTAAGGTTATGGTTGAACAAGCTATTTTCTCTTACATGGATATGGATGTTACTTCAACACTACTTAATGTGGCAACACCTGGTGGAGAGGAAAATGAATGTATTCCAATGGAAGCATTTGTTGAGGTGAAACAAGTATTTAGTAACCCTGTATGGATTGGTAAGGATGATGATGCAATTCGAATAATTCAACAGTTCACTACATCAAATCCTTTTCGAGAGAAGCATGAAAAGAAATAAGAAAGGTAGGAGAAGAAGAACACTACATCAAACACTCTACACCACAACTAGGAGAATCAAATCAACATCCAATGCTTTGTAGCAAAAGCAAGAGAAACAAATCATTGTATACTTTTCTCTCTTAGAGGTAAAATCGTAAAAATCATAAATTTTGGATACAAATCCATTTACTTTTGCTTTTGTCCATCAAGCAAATGAAGTATGTCAATATTTTGAATTTGTTTGTCAGATACACAACTACACTACATGTGTGTTTTTGACATTATTTATCGTACAAAATACTTGCAAGTTTTTTATCTTTCCCATCAAAGGTGATATTGATAATCCATATTCTCCATTTTTTTACCAACTTATGGTAACGATGATTGATGGATATGTTGATTATGTTTGTTTGTCTGGTTTATAAATAATACTAGTGTGCTATGTTGTTTACAAGTTTATTCTTTCAACAATTGAAAACCTAATGGCCACAATTGAATTCTTTGATTAATGTACTTAACATCTATATAAACACCTAATTAGACTTTATTAATTTTGCATACATATGTGAAAGGGTGACCATGAGTGACCATTTACATAAAGGAATTTTCTATAGTGTTTTAACGTGTATGGACAACTAAGTGAGTTCTTTCTTTTTTCTACTTCTGTAAATGTATAGCAATTTACATGAATATTTCTTTCTACAATGTTTTCAAGGGTGTATCTTGCTCCTTGACTTTAAAAATTTGGTAGCTCCCATAAGTTATGTTCTGGTTTTGGCATGAATCAAGTTGATAAATCACTTTGTTTTAAAGTAATTAATAAAATAACATTAGGATATTAGAGTTGAAAATTGTATTTACTATTTATTATGGATGATAAGTAGGTTCAATTTTCCATCTTTAAAAGTTTTGAGTTCACAAAGTTCAATGTTAGTGAATTTTGTATATGTATGTACATCAAAAAAATTTCCACCTTTAAAGGTAATTCATGTTCTTAAGTGCTCTTACCCCATGTTTAGTGTAGGGATGGATTCCCCCCAAAGAAAAATGTTTTCAAAATTAACTTCGTTAAAAATACTTTTTCCATAATCTCTCATGGATTTGTATGTTCCATGAAAATGAATATGGTTTGGGATATTTCTTTAAATGTGGTGTTACATGATATGGTTATTTCTTTAAATTTCTTGTTATATGATCTGGTTTTAAAAACTAAATGCATGAAAGTGTATTAATGTGATTACTAGATAGGGATGAAAAGTGGAGAGATACATGAGAAATTTTATTAGCGTTTTTAAAAGACAATGAACTAGTATAACAAAACAAAACAGTGATATCAAAATTATTAATATTATGTTTTATGTATTGTTATGGCATGTGTTAACAATATAGGAGAAAAGTTTCATTGTACCAAAGTTTGTTATTTTTTTGCAATCTTTGTTGTATACTCACAAATCTCCTCAATGACCACAACGGTTGATATCCTCATAGTCATGACAATAGTTGTAGGTGTTCTCTCCCCATTCAAATGACAAATTGCAAATGTGGTGTCCTCAAAGGATGAAAATGAGGTGTCCTCTATGGCCACCACAATAGTTGTAAGGTCTTCTCTCCACACTGAAATGACAAATTGCAACAAATGAGGTGGAGCCTCAATTTTTATAGGCTTCATTTCTAACTGCGTTACGAATATTTGTGGAATGTGCTAAAAACCATTCTAAGTAAGGAGTTGGCATGTTTTGAGTAGTGTAGAGGTTTGATATGGTCACATTGCAACTTGTAATCGTCACAACGAGGGTGCTCTCCAACATAAGCTCCTTTGACCACATGAAATATTTAAAACACCTTTCCAAGAGTGGTATTCCATTAGTAGATAAAAGTGGGTTATTGTATTGTATCCATTAGCCCACTAGTAAGGATTCCTTAGTGATTAGGCTCTTTTCTTAATAAGTGTGACGATGAATACAATATACCTTGTTTGGGGAAGTTGAAGGATATTTAAATAGGATTTCCACCCTTCCAAGTGGAGTTCATCTGACACATGTCCTTGTCCAATCTTCCACTTTTGACAAGGAGTCCTCTCATAATCTTGAACTATGTATTTGTAGAAGCTTTATGTTTGGTTAAACTTGACTTGGTAGAAGTGTCGAATATGGGTTTCTCATTGGTGGTTTACGGGTCCATGGTCATGGTAATTTCCTATGGTATTGGATGCAATGAAGCCTACTTAAAGGCTTGAGGATCTCCTTATAAAGTTATTAAAGGGGCTAGTGTCGAAAAAATTGGTGATGCCTTAGATGGAGTGTGTTAAGGTTAACCTTTACTCAGGAATGAGTTAAATCATTTATGTATCAACACGTAGTTTTGGGCCCATGATATTTGGTATCCCATGGTATTGGCCCAAGTTATTGCATATAATGAATCCTATAAAATTTTTGACACACTCCATTGTAATGTGGTCTGGAAGTGAGTGGGTGATCTCACTTGGCTCGGTTCACCGATTTTGGACAAGGATAATGAAGCTCCATTATTGGCAGTGTTTTCCCTGTATGGGGTTTTCTAGGGTAAAATATGTAGTGTCAAATGTTGTTGTTGCTTGTTTGCATTATGATTATTATCTGTATTATTATTTGTATGCTCATTAAAACCTAATAAAGTGGTCAAGGGGAATATATATATTGTTGGTGGTTTTCCCGGTTTTAGTTTCCATGGTAAAATTCTTCTTCTTCATTGTGTGTGATTGTTTATTATATGTATTGTGTGTTGTATATTATTCCTAACAACTCGTATCAGAATGAGGTTGAAGGAAAATGAAAATGTCTTTGAAGCTATGGTTATTTGCATTGAGATGGTTCATGGGTATGTGAACCATGGTAAATTATATCTAGAAAGGAAAGATAAAATTGAGGATGAACACACAAAATATGTGGATGAAGAAGTGCGTGGATAAGTATATTACAAGATTTTATGGAGTTGTAATTTGATCACAATGTACATGGGAATATGGAGGTGATACCTAGTTAGGCATGTGTACCATTGGCTTGGTGAGTTTCGTATAAAAATTATAGAGGTAGATTTAGGTATACTAAAGAGGGGGGGCATGTTATAATCCCAGATACGTGGTTAAAACTTTGAGGGGGTTTGTTGATTACCCAAGTCAAGTTTTAAGGGGAGAATGTTAGGTTAAATTTGACTCGGTAAAAGAGTCAAAGATGGGCTTACCATTGGTGGTTTACGGGCCCATGGTTTTTTGTTTCCCATGGTATTTTCCTATGGTATTGCATGTGATGAAGACTACTTGAGGGCTTGAGGAGATCCATTGTAATGCTTAAAGGGGTCGGTTTTGTCCTGAGAATGGTCAGTGATGGTTGAATTGGATATTCCTAGGCCGGAGTGGTTATAGAGGAACATATCCATTATTGATGGTTTTCCTGGTTTTGGGTTTCCATGATAAAAATATTCTTATTCATTATGTGTGATTTCTTATTATATAATCCCATTTATACCAGAGACTTAACAATGCTTGGAGTAAGCTCATTTCTACCATTAGTGTCTTTATTGCATATCGCTAATCACCTTTGTATTGTTGTATCTAGATTACTTTGATTAACATCGATCTTATTGATGTTGTCACAAACATTACATTGAAAGTTCAAGTGATTATTCTATTACATTATAGGTTCAGGTGATTATTCTAATGATAATATGTGATGTCTATAGTGTTGTGACAGGCTATCTAATGTGCACTCTAAAATGGACAATATATTAATTCTTTATCGTATTTTGCATATTGAGATTAATTTGGGTAATGGTTAAATAATTAATAAAATAATTGGTTAATAGAATTGTTCTTTATATGTAATCACTCTCTTGCTATTTTTTTTATGATTTAGTTCTCATCTTGTTTTATGATTTTGTGAATGTGTTCGTGGCATGATCATGGATAGATTCATTGGACTATGTGGTAGATGTTAAGTATAAAAAGGAAAAAATGAGAGGGCATGTGGATTTATATATTACCAAGGGAGAGACTACTGTTAAATTTTCATATGTTAAGCTAGATCATTAGTATTTCATTTCGATTTCATAACAAAAGCATATAAACAGGATCACTGAAAGATAGACAAGCACAACCATACAAAAAGAGAACACAAAGATTTATCCTGGGAAAAACCCAACAAAAGCTTCCTCAATATAGATGCCCCAAAAGATAAAAGATAAAACCAACAAGGAGATCAAAGCCTGATCCTCCTCCTTCTCCAGATACTTCTCTCTCCTCTCCACTAATGCCCTATACAAGTGAGAGTGTGTGTTACAAATGAGGAGCACTACACCTCTATTTATATTCATCCGTTCACTTAAGTCAACTCATTTGTCATGTAGGCTCGAGTTACACATGTAGGCTTAAGTAACCACACTGGGGTGCTAATGACCCACTTTTACAATTAGAGGGGAATGCCTCATGACTCTTATTAGTTCTTCCGATTAGGAGCATCGGGGTACAAAGTAATACAAGTGGTTCTCCCGGTAGGACCATCGGGTACCACAAAGAAATACATATAGAATATTCTTCGAAGTTACAATATTTCAACACTCCCCCTTAACGAGAAGGGTATTCTATAAAAACATCAACAACAACAATAATAGGAGATAGATAGAGGACATCATCAACATCATCAAGGTGATACATCTATAAATCATTGGAAGCTTTTCAACATCATGTAGTCTTCATCTTCAATCTTTAGTATTAAGCATCATCAGTACTTTGACCAGTTCGATCAGCAACATCTTCAGCATCTTGACTCTTCAATCAGCAGCAACATCTTTAGCATTTTGACCTTTTGATCAGCAACATCATCTTCAACACTTTCGATTAGCAACATCGTCTTCAACACTTTGACCTTTCTATCAGCAACATCTTCTTCAGCACTTTGGCCTTTCGATCAGCAACAGCATCATCATCATACTCTGATATTTCAATCAGAAACATCATCAAAACATCAACATCATCATCATCAAAATATTAGCATCAAAATATCATCATCATCATAGTCTGATCTTTCAATCGGAATCATCATTATCATCAGCCTCTAATCTTTTGATCAAAAACATCATCAACCGAACATCATCATACTCTAACATCAACTCATCATCATTTTCTGATCTTTCGATTAGTACGTCATCATCATCATACTTTGATAATACGGCATCATCATCATCAGGATCTCATCATCATCACATTCTAATCTTTCGATCAGAAAAATCATCATCATCATCGCATTCTGATCTTTCGATCATAAAACATCATCATCATCAGCAACATCATAATCATAAGCAACTTCTGATCTTTCGATCAGAAAACATCATCATCATCATATTCTGATCTTTCGATCAGAGAACATCATCATCAGCAACTTTTGATCTTTTGATCAGAGAATCATCATCATCATCATATTCTGATATTTTGATCAGAGAACATCATCATCGTCAGCAACAGCATCATCATCATATTCTAATCTTTCAATCAGAGAACATCATCATCAGCAACTTCTGATCTTTCTATCAGAGAAACATCATCATCATCATATTCTGATCTTTCGATCAGAGAACATCATCATCATCATCATCACACTCTGATATTTCGATCAGGAAACATCATCATCATCAGTAGTAGCCCATAGTATAAATACAAAGAAGTCTTTGGATCTCTTTTGGACTTAAAGTTCAAGGATGATGCAATCCTATCACATTCTCGACAACCAAGGTCACCAGATCCGTTCTCAACTAAGGTTCAAGGATGATACAATCCTACCACCTTCTCGATGACCGAAGTTCATCGGATCCATTCTGAACTGATGTTCAAGGATGATACAATCCTACCACATTCTCGATGATCGAAGTTACACTGGATCCTTTCTTAACCAAAGTTCAAGGATGATACAATCCTACCACATTCTCGATGACCGAAGTTACACCGGATCCGTTCTGAACCGAAGTTCAAGGATGATACAATCCTACCATATTCTCGATGACCGACGTACACCGGATCTGTTCTAAACCAAAGTTAAAGGATGATACAATCCTACCACATTCTAGATGACCAAACTTACACCAGATTCGTTCTGAACTGAAGTTCAAGGATGATACAATCCTACCACATTCTCGATGACCGAAGTTACACTAGATCTGTTCTGAACTGAAGTTCAAGGATGATACAATCTTGCCACATTCTCGATGACCAAAGTACACCAGATCCATTCTGAACCGAAGTTCAAGGTTGATACAATCCTACCACATTCTCGATGACCAAATTTACACCAGATCCATTCTGAACTGAAGTTCAAGGATGATACAATCCTGCCACATTCTTGATGACCGAAGTTACACTGAATCCATTCTGAACCGAAGTTCAAGGATGATACAATCCTACCACATTCTCGATGACCGAAGTTACACCGGATCCATTCTAAACCGAAGTTCAAGGATGATACAATCCTACCACATTCTCAATGACCGAAGTTACACTAGATCCGTTCTGAACCAAAGTTCAAGGATGATACAATCCTGCCACATTCTCGATGACCAAAGTTCATCGGATCCATTCTGAACCGAGGTTCAAGGATGATACAATCCTGCTACAATCTCGATGACCGAAGTCACCGGATCTATTATGGACATATGTCCCGGGATGATACAATCCCTCTTCATTCTTGAAGACTGAGGTCTCCAAATCACTTTAGGGCAAGTGCCCAGGGATGATACAATCCCACCACATTCTCGAGGACCAAAGTCACTGGATCTATTATGGACATATGTCCCGGGATGATACAATCTCTCTTCATTCTCGAGGACCAAGGTCACCAGCTCACTTTAGGGAAAGTTCCTAGGGATGATACAATCCCACTAAAACATCACTACTCCCCCTTTCGAGGAAGGTATTTTCGAACCACACCAAGCTTGTCTCGAAAGTGTTCAAACTTTACTCGGGACAGAGGTTTCATCAACACATCATCATCTAAACCATCATCATCCACATCTTCAGTATGTGGATACTGAACTATCACCAAATGTATCTCCAGTATGTGAATACTGAAAGCATCATCACCTCTATATTCAGTATAGAAATACAGAATCACCATCATCTAAATCTACAATATGTAAATACTAAAACATAATCTATATCTTCAGTATGGAAATACTGAAATCATCGTCATCTATATCTTCAGTATGGGAATACTGAAATCATCATCATCTATATCTTCAAATGGGAATACTGAAACATCATCATCTCTATCTATATTCAGGTCAAAAGGGACCTGATATCAACTTCCAAAGCCATATGGCTTCACAACTTAGCAGAGCAATCTGCTATGTATTCTACTTCAGCCGTGCTAAGAGAAACACTGGACTATTTCTTGTTAAACCATGAACTCATAACAGACCCAAAGGCATCTACCTGATGTGCTTTTCCTATCTGAGATACTTCTAGCTCAATCTACATCTGTATAGCCATACAATCTGTAGTCATGGTTTTCATCATAGTATATAACAAAGTCTATAGTCCCTGTCAGATATCTCATCACATGTTTTGCAGCTACTAGGTGAACCCGTCTTGGTTGAACAAGATATTGACTTAAGGTGTTCACAGCAAAACAAATGTCTGGTCTGGTATTTGATAAGTACATCAATGACCCAATGATCTATCTGTAATGAGTCATATCCACTAACTCTGATGAGTCATCAGCTAACAGCTTCAGGTTGGAGTCCATGGGTGTGGCCATGGCTTTGCATTCTAACATATTGAATCTCTTCAATATCTCTACCGCATACTTTCCCTGGTTGAGAAATATTCCTTCTGAACTTTTCCATACTTCTAGACCTAGGAAATAAGGCATTAACCCAAGGTCTTTCATCTCAAATTCTTCTGCTAGTTTCTTCTTGCTTTGCATGATCTATTTCTCATTCCTTGTCAAGAATAAGTCATCCACATATAATAACAGGATGACAGGTTCATCTTCTACAACCTTGTAGTAAAGGTTAGGATCAACTTTATTCTTAGCAAATCCCATGCTCGTCAGGAAACTATCTATTCTTCCATAGCAAGCTCTAGGAGCTTGCTTCAGGCCATAGAGGGCCTTCTTCAACTTGCATATGTGAATCCATCTGTCTTCAACTTCAAATCCTTGTGACTATTTGATGTAAAAATCTTCCTCGATCATTTCATTAAGGAAGGCTTGTCTTTACTTCATCATGGAAGAAACTACCATGATAGTTCTAAAGGAAGTGTACCTTACTTCCTGGAGAAGTGTCTCTTCAGAATTAATTTCCTCTTTCCAATAGAAACCTCTAGCCACAAGTATTTCCTTACTTCTATTAGCAGCATATTTTATCTTGCAAATCCATTTGGAAGATACCACATTCTTGCTTTCTAGTTTGAATACTGTATCCCAAACATCATTCTAGTATTCTTTCATCATAACATTTTCCATGAGTTCGTCTTGTTAGGTCATCAACGTATCCTAGACTTCTGCATTCAACCTTGAAGGTTGGAACCTACTTTACTCTTGGTAAAGTCTCGATCCAACACGAAGCTATCCATCATGTCGTACCATGTCAAACTTAGATATCTTCTATAGTCACTCCCCCTGAAGTGGAGTATCATCTTCCTTCTTCATTCTGTATAGGTGGTTCTATGCTTGATATATACTGGTCAATAGAGTATGTCATGTCATAGTCTATTCTTTCTGAGGCAAATCACAAACCTTGCTTTGTACATTTGTTCTTGTAGATCCATATGGAGGGTACTACGTACTTCCCTTTATGTATCGAAATCATATCGTATACATCATTCCCCATGATCAACTATCATAGATTCTTTCATAGCATTCTTTTCTTCATCTTGAGTTATCTCTCGTACCCATGGTGGTATTCATCCTTCGAGGTGGATCTACCGCTCTCTAAATCTCTTTCTTCTGTCATGGTGTCTCTAACCCTGGGAGCTTTAGATTTTATTGCAGTGAATCTTGAATTGTCATCACTTGTTCTTCGGAACAAGTCTCATCCTTCTTGTAGGAGGTTGTACAGGACCTTCCCTACAATTCAAATGCATCAACTGCATGGTTAGAACTATTTCATAAAACATATGCATAACGAAAAATTCTTATGCATCATGCAACTGTTTAGCCAATACAACATTCATCCATATCTCATAGAAACTTTCTAGATGCCTTCCATCTCTATCATGACATTATTGAGATTGTGCACTAATATGTCAGCAAGGAGGCTTCATTCTAGATAAGTAGCAATGGAGAGTTGTATAGCACCATGAGCTACTTACCCATCACATGCATATTAGTAGTATACAATCATTAATGCAAACAATCTATCATGCATAACACATCAACTGAATATAATCAAATGTAAAACAATATCATGAAGTGACAATTGAATACTTATCTTTTATTTGTTTCGTGGGTAGACTCCATCTTGATCATTCTGCTTTATCATCTTCTTCATTCATGAAATCATCATTTCTTATCCAAATGATAAGATGAATAAGAGGTTCTTCAAGAATTGAGTTCTTCATATTCCTCATCGCTTGAGGGATCTTCTTTGAATGGTGAGAGCTTGATCTTCAATTTCTCCCATCTTCTTCTTCTCTTCTTATGAGTCGAGCTGAAATTAATTACTTCCTTCTGGCATACATTCTTCACATGAATGAATCCCATGATCCTGGGAGGCCATTCAAGATGGCTATCACCACTTCTACATTCTCCACTTCTTCTTCTACTGCTTCAAGTTGTTCTGCATTCTGGATCTTCACATTCTTCAACTATTTTCTCAAAGCCATCTTCTGATTTAAGTTCTTATCTTCAAATAGCTTGATCAAGGAATAAAACATCTTCGGTGTCTTTAGGGAAGACACTTGTGGTACAAGTTGATCCATGATTGAATCAACAATGATCTTCTTGGCCTTGATCAAGTTCTTTTTGTGTAAGGCTTTGAGCCTCATCTCTCTCTAGAACTAGAACCTCTCTACTCATGTAGGTGTCCAATTAATTTTCTTCAGAGAGATCAAATAATTCCATTCTTGGAAGTTATCAAATTCACCAAGCTCATTAACAAGCTGATGTTATAGATCACTTTGAAATGAGAACCTCAAATTCAAATAGCAAAAGATTAGATCTTACCGATTTGAGGTGTCCGTCTTGTTTTCAGAGCTGGCTAATCTAGGGCTTGTCAGAGAAACCCTAATTTACAAAACTTGGAATCTTTTAGATATGACTATATATAAGGATAGATCTCTTCAAATGGAGCTGTCTAATGTACTCCTTTTCTGAAAACAGTGGAGGGAAGCTCCCGGAACAGGAAGCCCTAGTTTTCCAATTTCTTCTGCAGAAATTCATGTTACTGTTTCTATGATATCTCTAAAATTAATGCTCCTCTATGTCTGAAATTTATCACTGAGGTAACCTCGCATTTCCCTGATCCAACACCATATGTTTCATCAGAATTGGTTTCACCAATTGGGATTTATGATCATTTTTCCAAGATGACCCGTTACAGGACTGTTCAGAACAATGAAGTTGTACGGCATGCCATGAGTCACTGGTTCATTTTCAGGTTCTGAAATTCAGACCACAGAAAGTAAAGTCTGTTATATTTCTGTAAAATCTTTAGGAATTCCATTTGGACCTCGGTATCCCACGCTACAACAATTCTCTCCAAGTGTCCTACTTAGGGATGAATTCTGGAAGAGGATGGAACCCTAACATGGAGGGATCATATCTCCTAGAATATAGCGAACCTGAGGCTAAATTTTGGAAACAGTGTAAATAAGTATTTTAGCTTTGGCCTATAGAAGTTTCAACGCTTGAGCCTTTGCCAATCGTAGTATATATCGAATGTACCAAAACTTAGCAGTTTTAGTATTTAGGGTTTTTCCAAATTGGGGTCAAACTAGGGTTTGACTTTCTCGGAGTTTCACCCAACCAAATTTATTCATCCAGGTCTCTAAAATTTGATTTTTATGAGGAGAAAAATCCTATGCTGGGCTCACTCAAAAATTCTTCTTCTATAGAAATCCCTAATTTTTCGCACCAAAACTGAAAATGCTCAGAATCAAATTTCGCTTTGACAGAAAGATGCGCCCTTCAATGGAGAGTCAGTCTAGTCTTATTTTGCTGATCGATCATGGATAGAGACCCAACAAATAATAATCCCTAGATTATTTAGCTGCACAATGTCTCCTTTCAGGGTGGCTCTGATACCATGTTAAATTTTCATATGCTAAGCTAGATCATTAGTATTTCATTTCGATTTCATAACAAAAGCATATAAACAGGATCACTAAAATATAGAAAAGCACAACCATACAAAAAGAGAACACAAATATTTATCCTAGGAAAACCCTAAAGGAAAAAACCTAGCAAAATATTCCTCAATATAGATGCCCCAAAAGATAAAAGATAAAACCAACAAGGAGATCAAGGGCCTGATCCTCCTCCTTCTCCAGATACTTCTCTCTCCTCTCCACTAATGCGCTATACAAGTGAGAGTGTGTGTTACAAATGAGGAGCACTACACCTCTATTTATATTCATCCGTTCACTTAAGTTATCTCATCTGTCATGTAGGCTCGAGTTAATCATGTAGGCTCAAGTTACACATGTAGGATCAAGTAACCACATTGGGGTGCTAATGACCTACTTTTACAATTAGAGGGGACTGCCTCATGACTCTTATTAGTTCTTCCGATTAGGAGCATCGAGGTACAAAGTAATACAAGCGGTTCTCCCAGTATGACCATCGGGGACCACAAAGAAATACATATATAATATTCTTCGAAGTTACAATATTTCAACAACTACTAGTTACAAAAGAGAGATTGAAAATGAGCGAGCATCCTCCATAAGGGAGAGATTACCAATCAACATAGAGCAGTTGAAGGGTCAACAAAGAATGGAACCAACCTACATCATAGCTACACCAGAAAACACTAATACTTAAGCTGGATGGGTAACACTGGTTGGAATTGTAGCTACACTGGACCAATATCTTGGATGATTAGGAAAAAAATATTAGGAAAAGCATCGAATTCCACTTGACACTAGTAGACTCGTGGGGATCAACATCTATAAACCTTCTCTAATGCATCTTGATTTAATATCTTCATCAATATAACCAGGACTATGATAAGAATATAGTTGCATTGGCCACTGCATTAAGCTATGAAATTCAATTTAGTATCAAATCCCTCCAAAATAAGATTTATTCTTGGATCGTTGTTCAAGAAATACAAATAAATTATTATACAAGGTGGAATATGTAGTTTTTCTTTAGGAGAATCTGTCTCTTAAGCATCATTGACTCATCTTTAGCATACCATACTATAACAAACACAAATACAAATGTAATGATAATAATAATAACAATAACAACAACAACAACAATAATAATAATAAATATCAAATACATTGATGAAAAGTCAAAGGGTACATACTCCTCATTATGGGAGTTTTGAGGTCTAAAATGGGCCTCATAAGGAAAATAATAAAATAAGTGTTGTAAAAATAAAATAAAAGTTCTAAATTTTGGAGGGGAAAAAGAAAAACTACTTTTTCTTATTGTATTTTTGACATATCTTCTTATCAGTTCACCCAAATTTCGAGTTTGGGGACTCGTTGGATACAAAATTTAATTCTGCGTTCAACCCATACTCACACTGCATACTTCTGAGGTACCAACGACACCCAAAAACAAAAATTTCAATAAAAATCTTATTGGGGACTAATTGGATGCGGACTACATCAAATCCTCTTTGAGACAAGAATGAAAATAAACAAGAAAGGTAGGAGAAGAAGAACACTACATCAAACACTCTACATCACAAATAGGTAATCAAATCAACATCCAATGCTTTGTAGCAGAATCAAGAGAAACAAATCATTGTATACTTTCCTCTCTTAGAGGTAAAATGGTAAAAATCATAAATTTTGGATACAAATCCATTTACTTTTGCTTTTTTCCATCAAGCAAATGAAGTATGTCAATATTTTAAATTTGTTTGTCAGATACACAACTACACTACATGTGTGTTTTCGACTTTATTTATCATACAAAATACTTGCAAGTTTTTTGTCTTTCCCATCAAAGGTGATATTGATAATAAATATTCTCCATTTTTTACCACCTTATAGTAACGGTGATTGATGGATATGTTGATTATATTTGTTTGTCTTGTTTATAAATAATACTAGTGTGCTATGTTGTTTACAAGTTTATTCTTTGAAGAATTGAAAACCTAATGGCCATTATTGAATTCTTTGATTAATGTACTTAACATCTATATAAACACCTAATTAGGCTTTATTAATTTTACATACATATGTGAAAGTGTGACCATGAGTGACCATTTACATAAAGAATTTTTCTATAGTGTTTTAACATGTATGAACATCTAAGTGAGTTCTTTCTTTTTTCTACTTCTGTAAATGTATAGCAATTTACATGAATATTTCTTTCTACAATGTTTTCAAGAGTGTATCTTGCTCCTTGAATTTAAAAATTTGGTAGCTCCCATAAGTTATGTTTTGGTTTTGACATGAATCGAGTTTATAAATCACTTTGTTTTAAAGCAATTAATAAAATAACATTAGGATATTAAAGTTGAAAATTGTATTTATTATTTATTATGGATGATAAGTAGGTTCAATTTTCTATGTTTAATAGTTTTGGGTTGACAAAGTTCAATGTTAGTGAATTTTGTATATATATGTACATCAAAAAAATTCCACCATTGGTTTTAAAGGTAATTCATGTTCTTAAGTGCTCTTACCCCATGTTTAGTGTAGAGATGGATTCAAAACAAAATGTTTTCAAAATTAACTTCGTTAAAAATACTTTTTCCATAATCTCTCATGGATTTGTATGTTCCATGAAAATGAATATGGTTTGGGATATTTCTTTAAATGTGTTCTTACATGATATGTTACATGATATGGTTATTTCTTTAAATGTGTTGTTACATGATCTGGTTTTAAAAACTAAATGCATCAAAGTGTATTAATGTGATTACTAGATAGGGGTTAAAAGTGGAGAGATACATGAGAAATTTCATTAGCGTTTTTAAGAGACAATGAACTAGTATAACAAAACAGTGATATCAAAATTATTAATATTATGTTTTATGTATTGTTATGGCATGTGTTAATAACTTAGGAGAAAATTTTCATTGTACCAAAGTTTGTTATTTTTTGCAATCTTTGTTGTCTACTCACAAAGCTCCTCAATGACCACAACGGTTAGTATCCTCATAGTCATGACAATAGTTGTAGGTATTCTCTCCCCATCGAAATCACAAATTGCAAATGTGGTGTCCTCAAAGGATGAAAATGAGGTGTCCTCTATGGCCACCACAATAGTTGTAAGGTCTTCTCTCCACACCGAAATGACAAATTGCAACAAATGAGGTGGAGCCTCAATTTTTATAGGCTTCATTTCTAACTACATTACGAATATTTGTGGAATGTGCTAAAAACCATTCTAAGTAAGGATTTGGCATGTTTTGATTAGTGTAGAGGTTTCATATGGTCACACTGCAACTTGTAATCGTCAGAATGAGGGTGCTCTCCAACATAAGCTCCTTTGACCACATGAAATATTTAAAACACCTTTGCAAGAGTGGTATTAGATTAGTAGATAAAAGTAGGTTATTGCATTGTATCCATTAGACCACTAGTTAGGATTCCTTAGTGATTAGGCTCTTTTCTCAATAAGTGTGATGATGAATAGAATATACCTTGTTTGGGGAAGTTGAAGGATATTAAAATAGGATTTCCACCCTTCCAAATGGAGTTCATGTGACACATTTCCTTCTTGAATCTTCCACTTTTGATAAGGCGTCCTCTCATAATATTGAACTATGTATATGTAGAAGCTTTATGTTTGGTTAAACTTGACTTGGTAGAAGTGTCAAATATGGGTTTATCATTGGTGGTTTACGGGTCCATGGTCATGGTAGTTTCCTATGGTATTGGATGCGAGAAAGCCTACTTAAAGGCTTGAGGATCTCCTCGTAAATTTACTAAAGGGGCCAGTGTCGACAAAATTGGTGATGCCTTGGATGGAGTGTGTTAAGGTTAAGCTTTAATAGGGAATGAGTTAAATCCTTTTGGTCTTAACATGTGGTTTTGGGCCCATGATATCTGGTATCCCAAGCCTATTGGCCCAAGTTATTGCATATAATGAATCTTATAAAAGGTTTGACACACTCCATTGTAATGTGGCTTGGAAGTGAGCCGGTGATCTCACTTGGCTCGATTCACTGGTTTTGGGCAAGGATAATGACACTCCATTATTGGCAGTGTTTTCCCCGTATGGGGTTTTCCAGGGTAAAATATGTAGTGTTAAATGTTGTTGTTGCTTGTTTGCATTATGATTATTATTTATATTATTATTTGTATGCTCGTTAAAACCTAACAAAGTGGTCAAGGGGAATATATATATTGTTGGTGGTTTTCCCGGTTTTTAGTTTCCATGGTAAAATTCTTCTTCTTCATTGTGTGTGATTGTTTCTTATACGTATTGTGTGTTGTGTATTATTCCTAACAACTCGTATCAGAATGAGGTTGAAAGAAAATGCAAATGTCTTTGAAGCTATGGTTTTTTGCATTAAGATGGTTCATGGGTATGTGAACCACAGTAAATTAAAGCTAGAAAGGCAAGATAAAATTGAGGATGAACACACAAAATATATGGATGAAGAAGTGCTTGGATAAGTATATTACAAGATTTTATGGAGTTGTAATTTGATCACAATGTAAATGGGCATATGGAGGTGATACCTAGTTACGCATGTGTACCATCGGCTTGGTGAGTTGCGTATAAAAATTATAGAGGTAGATTTAAGTATACTAAAGAGGGGGGCATGATTTCAAGGTCTATAGCTCATACAGGCTAAAGGAATCAAGAGGTTAATTATGATTGGGGACTATACAATCACACTCCATTTCATGAGTAAAATGTTACTTCCGATTTAAAAGATTACAGGACACAAATTATAACACAAAAGTCATTATAAAGTATGGAAAAATTAAATATTATAAATTCATTTAGGAGAATAACAAGCCCGCATATTGAAATGCTAATGAAGTTGTATCGATGGATGTTGGATAAATTTGTATAGATGGGGGGCTCTAAATCAAGGATTATCCATATGAACCAAGGATGGATAGTGCATGTGTAAGTGTTTGCAAGGGACAATGATGCATTACAATGGAGGGATAGGAAATAACTTCCCTTCAAACTTTGGTATATATGTATTTAATTGTGTATAGGGTAAATTTAGTTTTAATAGTGATAGGGGATTGTAGGCATTTTCTTCTCCTACTTGTATGTGACCACATTTACTAAAGTGTTTGGAGTTTCTCTTGGTTGTTTTTGGAGTTTCTCTTTGCTTGTTTTTGGAAAGTGTTTATCGGTAATTGAGATATGGTTATTATACTCAAATAGGTGTAGAGAAATTTATTGATGGATTGAGGTACTTTGGGTTATACCATGCCTTTGTTTAGAGGTGAATTTTCAATTATTTCCTTATTCTATTTTATTTTATTCTATTCCACAAAAACAATCTACCTGGGAAAAACCATAATATACGGGTGTCACTACCATTTTTTTATGTGAAGTGTGTAAGGCTCAATGTCATTGGGAAATGAATGTGAAGGAGTTGTAAGAATCACTCCCCCATATAAGATCAAGTGGCAACCTAGACTTTGGAAATTTTGCAAACTTTGGTGAGGAAAAGTCAGCAAATAGAACGTTTGGAGGCACATTACAACATATTGTATGAATTGGCACTTAGTTCAGCTAGATGATCAAGGAGGTATTCCCTCACACTCTATGGTCACTCCTCCAAAGATATGGGTAGGCTCTCATTAGAGGAAATTTAAACTCAAAATGGGCCTCCTAAAAAAAATTAATAAAATAATAGTTAAAATAATAAAATAATATTTATTAATTTTGGAGGAAGAAAAGAAAAAGACTACTTTTTTGTTTGTATTTTTGACATATCTCCCCGTGTTTTTACTCAAATTTCGATCGGGAGAGCTCGTTGGATGCGGAATTTAATTTCACATCCAACGAGTACCCACTCGGCATACTTTTGACGGACCCCGCTACCCCAAAAACAAGAAATACCTAAAAAAATGTGATGATGATGTCATCATCACGTTTTTCAAGTATTTCTTGTTTTTGGGGTAGTGGGGTCCGTCAAAAGTATGCCGAGTGGGTACTCGTTGGATACGGAGTTTAATTCCGCATCCAACGAGCTTTTCTGATCAAAATTTGAGTAAAAACATGGAGATATATGTCAAAAATACAAACAAAAAAAGTAGTTTTTTTTTATGATACCTATCCCCAAATTTATATTAAAAAAGTGTTTAAGACCTATACAGTATTTCAAATTTAAATCAATTTCATTGGCTAACACATGATGACATGGAATTTGAGTTAAAGTTAAAAGGCCCATTTTGAGTTGAAATTTCCTCTAATGATTACACCCACAACGAGGGAGGAAGAAACTGTTCAATGAGTTCAAGTTGTTGTGGACATGAAGATTGCAAATAGAGCATTTGGAGGCACATTGCAACATCTTGTATGAATTGACACTTAGTTCAACTAGAGGGACAAGAATTGGAGGCATGTCCTCACACTCTATGGTCACTCCTCCAAAGATATACATGGGCTCTATTTTATCTACAACGAGGGAGGAAGCAATTATTCAACATGATCTGGGCGTTGTGGATATAAAGATTGAAAATATGAAACCCACAACCACTAAATGACATTAGGCAATAAGTTCCTAACAAATAGGATTATTAAGAAACTAAACCAATAATATTTATAACTATGTATCTAGAACAACTTTAACCTACTTAATAAATAGCATTTTCAACATTTTTGAAAAAATGCAAATAATATTAATATTAATATCATTTAAGTTTCTATTAACACCATTATTCTTTTATTAATACAAATTTACCTACTTCTTTAAAAACATTACTTATATTATACCAAACTTCTAATTAATCATACTTATAAATGCAAATATTATATTACATTAATTTTGATCATAACTTTTTTTATAACACATTTTTGAAGTTAAACTTTGACTTTTACAAAATTTTATATTTGACACAATGATTAGCCTCAAACTAAAACCTTTATCAAATCTTATTTTTTATGTGTATCTTTTTTACACATAGTCTCATTTTAACTTTTTAAATAGTCTCATTTTAACTTTTTAAATATTTCAATTTTCATGCTTATCACACATTCCTTAATTTTAAATATTATTATTCATGCTTATCCTCCATTCCATATTTTTCTCATACTTATCCTCCAATCGATAATTTTCTCATGCTTATCCCACACTCCTTTTAAAAAAACTTATCCCACGCTCCTTATTTCTTACCTGGTCTCGTTTTTTTATGTTTTATAAAAGTTCTTTATTTTTTTTCATTCTCCTTTTTAAACTTTTTTTAATGTTTTATAAAAACTCATTTTATTAATGTTTTATAAAAACTCATTGTTTTTGGGAAAAGTATCTTTTCAATGTAATCATAATTATCTTTTGGGAAAAGTATCTTTTGTTTTT
The DNA here is from genome assembly GCA_001517045.1 of Pseudotsuga menziesii. NCBI lineage: Eukaryota > Viridiplantae > Streptophyta > Pinopsida > Pinales > Pinaceae > Pseudotsuga > Pseudotsuga menziesii. The sequence continues at coordinate 204,827 of LPNX010340427.1, read as the reverse complement.
TATTCTCTTTGGTTTTTTAAATGATAATCATGCTTTATATGTTTTAATCAAATTATTGCACATACCACATACCATTGATGATATGATATTAAATGTATAATCATTTTAATTATATAATTTTCTCTTATTTTGTTGAATAAATTGATAAAAATAATTAAAAAATAACTTTCTAAATATTAATTGATTTTTTTTTAATAAATATTATTCATTCTTTATTAGTCCATGTCACCAATAGAGACCATATGTTCCATCATTATTTATTAGTTGGTATCAATATTTTAGCTTTTATAGAGATACATAAAAGTTATATTAAAATTTGTATTTTTGAGAAATTGTTGACATTTTATTAGATGAAAGGTCTTGAATTTACCATTTTTATCATTCATGGGTTTTAAAAAAACAAAAACTTACTTTTAACCGTACGTGTTAATGATTTGTCATTGATTGGTATGTAAGTGATCAATTTGTCTATCGTGTTGTCTTCGTGAATCGATGTCATTTGTCAGTTGCTTCCCTGAAAGATATTACTTTCCATCAAAGTTGGGATAGTGGACACACAATGAGATTTAGGAACAAGTTTACATATTCCTAGAGCCACGCGACGGGCACCATGATCCTTCCAAGGAAATAGGTTATGATGAGGTTCTCCTCCCACAAAGTAGTTGCACAAGGGAAGGATGTTTTTCAGTATTGTTGGGTAAACAACTTCTTAACCCAAATACAAGATTTATTGTCTAGGCAAGGTTCAAACTTTAGGTGCAAAACAGTAGTCATCAATGGTTGATGGTACAGTAAACTCATCAATGGTTCTATTTCTTCCACTAGTAGAGTAAGACCTTCTTAGGATGTCTACTCAACCTCTTCTTTTTCTCATGTGACATTGTATAAGAAAGATTGGTTTTGTGGGTCTTTATTTGACAATTATGTTTTTGAATATGTATGTTCTTACGACTTGATCCTTGTTTCAAAGACATGTATTCGATACCGATTCCAAGGTGTAATTTTGTTCCATGCGTCTTTGTGGTTGATGTTGAAGCATACTCCCATGATGATGAGGTCATCAAGAAAGCTAAGGCAATAGGAAATCTAGGACTTGTGAACATTAATGCTTAGGATGCCATTTTTATATTCACTATTGAATCCACATGATGACACAAAGGAAAGTACATAGTAGCACCTTAGTATAATGTAGAGAGAATGGGGCCTCCACAGTTTTCTAAGGGAATGTTTGTGAATCTCTTTTGCAACCTCTCAAACTCCATCCAAAAGTCACTAGGTAGATCTCCATAATAGTGAAAGTAGAAAGTAAGTAATAACATCCTTCTATTTGTCGGAGACTTTCGGCAAAGTAAAGGCGTGAGTATGATATGCAAATTGTGTGTGTGGAATGGTGACACCAGGGTAATTTTATTGGTAGAAGAGTGGTTGAGAGAAATATCTAGATCCAATGTGAATTTTCTCTATCTCCTTGATTACTTAGTGGATAAATTAGGGTTTTGGAATCTAGATCCACAGCTAACTTTGGACCACATCAAGGTTTGTGTCCACTTTTGGCCCCTAGTTCATTAGGGAAGTGGGAAACAACAAAATTCATCTTGAAATTAAATTTTGGGGATTATGTCACACCTTTTGAGTGAATAGTTGTGATATGGGTCGCTATTTTCGAGGGAAAACCAAAAACCCCTTTTCAAATGGTCAACTCTATTGTTTGACTTTCAATATTTTAGGTGTTTATCACTTCCTCGAGTCATATGAATGGAATGAGATGGAAAAATGGTACTTATGATGTCAATATTGGTGTATAAGGGTGACAAAGATGATGACATGGCAGGTGAGAAAATTTTGGCTAATAACAATGTGTGAGGTAGTGTTGTCCTTGAGTGCACCAATTTTGGTGCAGAATTGGAAAGGGAATAAACGATGTTTTGAGTTATGTTCATTACAACATTTATTTGAACCAATATATTGATTCTAAATGGGGATGACATTGACACTTTATGGAATGGAAAATATTTATTTCCATGGGACTTTGAAGCAGAGGTGCGAATTCTACTTCCCATTTTCAATAAAATTGTATCACTGAATGACTTGTATCATTTGTAGTTTTTATAGACTTATGGATTTGTAATAAGGTTATGGTTGAACAAGTTATTTTCTCTTACATGGATATGGATGTTACTTTCAACACTACTTAATTTGGCAACACTTGGTGGATAAGAAAAGGAATGTATTCCAATGGAAGCATTTGTTGAGGTGAAATAAGTGTTTAGTAACCCTGACTGGATTGGTAAGGATGATGCTGCAATTCGAAAAATTCAACATAATTCACTACATCAAATCCTATTCGAGAGAGGCATGAAAAGAAACAAGAAAGGCAGAAGAAGAAGAACACTACATCAAACACTCTACATCACAACTAGGAGAATCAAATTAGCATCCAATGCTTTGTAGTAGAAGTAAGAGAAACAAATCATTGTATGCTTTGCTCTCTTAGAGGTAAAATGGTAAAAATCATAAATTTTGGATACAAATCCATTTACTTTTGCTTGTGTCCATCAAGCAAATGCAGTATATCAATATTTTGAATTTGTTTGTCAGATACACAACTACACTACATGTGTGTTTTCAACTTTATTCACTAATACATAATATCAAAATTGCGACAATTTTTCGTAGTTATTTCCACGTTTTGTCGTCTCAATTGCGACAATAATGGTCACGATGTTTCGTGGCACTTATTTCGTTGATCTAACAACGAACTTTACAAGCCATCGATATAGAGATGAAAACTGGTTGCAACGTGTCTTCTATACGGTGGCCTTGAAATTGATTTTTAAGAATTCATTTTCTACATTTCGTCGCTCTACTGACAAAGTTCCATCCCTATAATGACGAAAATATGGCCAATGTATTTCTGAGTATATATATGAAGATACCCAATGTATTTCTGGTGTGGATCCTGAGTACAAATGGGGTGACATATACAGATTGATTTCCCGCAGGGAGGTCCCTGACATGGGTCTAGAAGAAGAACCAATCTATGCAAACATAGAGAGATCCGCCATCATGAAGGTGGCTACCAGACCAGAGCTGTTCCCTTGTTCTGAGGTGATTAGATGGATTCTACCCTATACAAATACAGCCACAATGCTCATAGGGAATGTGTAAGGCCAGGGCTATGCTGCATTTAGCCCAGGGTATGTGGCGTTGGCCTATCATCTGCCAGAACCTCAAATCTTTATATCTGATGCTTGGCTGGATAACATCAGAATGGACCTGGTGGAAACCCTAAAGAAGATGCTCTTGCAGGGAAAAATTTATCGGTACAGAACATCCGGTGAATATGACATAGCAAGCTTGAGGGCTCCGTACATATTTATAGCCCTGATGCTGAATAGGATCTTCGGGAGAGCCCATGGCAGACTCTTCAAATTTGAATGGATACCCATTATGTTCCACATAGCAACCCAAGGAATAGTCTTCAATTGGGCCAGCCTAGTATCAAGCAGTCTTTCTTCTTGCGTGGCTGCTGCCTTGGGAGGAGAATCCAAGAAGAAGTCCGAATTCTACATGAGCTCGATATTGGTAGATTGTATACTGTGCAACCAGCCTTTCCCTGGTCTCAAGTGTGTCTGGGACAGGGAAAGGATGCCTGTGTATGCCGCCTATAGACCATTGTGGGCTCAGCAGTACCATAGCCACTACCGGGAGGTCTGCGAGCAATTCATCATGCCACTCTACACACTCATCTTCTGGAAGGAGTGTGACTGTATGTCAGAGGAGGCTATGCAGGTAATAGAAGAGCATGCAGACTATTTCCTGACTGAGAATGGCATGTACATCAGAATGTTTGGTGGCACGAAATGCCCCTTATTGCTGCCCAAATACGCAACAGATTATGTTATTCATAAAGAGGCAATCAGGCAGGTATTCATTGATGGAATAGGGAATTACCTTTTTGAGCAAAAGAAGGCTACATATCCTCCACTGCCATTCAAACTAGGTAGCTACAGATTTTCCAAGGTAAAGCAAGCTGCGGAGTTCATAGAAGAATTGGGGAAGTTCCATTTTGGTGAGATGACTTTCCGAAGGAATGATACTCACGGTAAAATGGCAGAGCACTGTAAAGAACATAAAGTGCATTTTGAGTACACTCACCACTTTGACAAGGAAGAATCTATCTTCTGAAGTGCCCCTAACTTGATAGCTCTGAGAAGGAGGTTTAAGCCTAAGAACCCCACCAAGGGTGGAAAAGGGGCTGAGCAAGCCAAAGATGAAGAAGAGACCAAGAGGAGACAGGAAGAGGCTCAGAAGCTAGAACAAGAAGCTGTAGAATGGCTGCAGAAAGGAGAAGAAGAAAAAAGAAAAGCTGCCCAAGAAGCAGCTGAAAAGGCACAAGAAGCAGCCAAAGAGGCTGATGAAGTAGCTAGACTAGCAACTGAAGAAGCAAAAAGAAAGCTGGATGAAGAGCTCCAAAAGCAAGAGGCTGATAAAATGAAATTGACCCAATAGTCAGCTTCTGAAATTCCAGCAGGGCAAACCCAGGAAGAGGAAAACCCAAAGGTGCAGACCTTGCAAATACTTGCTGCTAGCACTCTTGTGACCCCTACGCTCCAGCTAATACCTTTCACTCAGAAAAAAGGAGAGGAAGTCCCCAACTTCAGCACTATCTATTATGACAGGGCCACCAAAAGAATAATGAGGAGGATGGAAAAGAAGGTGGAAGTGAAAGATCTATCAGGGAAAATGGTCACAGATACCGCTGTCATGCTAGGGATGGACAAGGATCCTAGGTTCACGATAAGATCCGGGGCTGCCATGATTGATGCATCCAAGGACAACATAAATAGGGTGATGATTGAACTAGAGTCAGCCAAAAAGACCTCCTCTCAGCTAAAAGATACACTGAGAAAGGAAAGAGAAGAGGGTAACAGACTTAAGAGGAAGTATGAACACGTGCTGAGGGAAATGGAATCCTCAAAGGGCGAGGTCCATTCCCTCCAAATAGAGATACAAGCCAAGGAAACAGAGCAGGAGGCTCTAGAGAAAGCACAACAGGAATCCCAAGATCTAAAGAGGGATAAGGAACAATTACTGGAAAAGGTGGAAGACCTAGAAGAACAGGTGAAGATCATCTATGAGTCCAATGATTCATACACCAAAGAAATGAAAGATCAGCTGGCTTCTCTGACTGCTGAACTAGAGACAGCTAAGGAACATCAATTCGATCTGCAGCCATTTAAAGAATATATACTGGCTCAGAAGGCTAAAATGCTACAGCTGCAGACAACTCTAGAAGAAGAAAGGTGCAAAGTCCTTCCGATGGACAGCAGGTTAGAGGAGATCATGGAAACTTCCTCCTACTTCGTAGATAGGTCCCAGGATGTTCTTGAGATCTTGAATACTAGAATGGCAAGGCCAGAAGATGATGCCGAGACTCCAGAAGGGCTATCAGCAAAAGATCATCAAACCCTCATGAGAGATCACAACCTAGTAGATTTTTCCATCAGCACTGCTGAAGATTTTAAGAAGGCTGTCAAAAGGACACATGTAGCATGCTCGAAATATTTTAGAAGGTTCCTTAATGCGTACAACCGCTGTCAGACAGAGGCTGAGCTTAGGCTTGAAGAGTTCCCAGATCATGAGGCCTTTGTGGAAATATTGCAGAAAAGACATCAAGATGCTGAGGCCAGAACGCAGCAGATTCTATCTATTGATGACCTAGTGCTGAGGAACGAGGTGGGCCACGCAACCGTTAGCATGCAGATTCTAGAAGATCAGCTTCGGTTGAGCCCAGCAAGGATCGAGGCCATTAGGAACCAAGTTGAAAAGTTTGAAATCAACATTCAGTTCCTAGAGCCATGCGCATTTGAAGGCCTTGCTGCTGAGGCAGCAACGTGGAAGAAGTTCCTAGAAAACCAGGCGGGACCCTCCTCATAAAGGACCGGTCCACTTTGTAATAATTTAATATTTTTGTAAAAGCTTTTTGAGAAATGAAGCGTTGGGAAAGCAAAAGGTTGGGAAGCCCAAAGGTCACTTTGGGCAGCCCAACCATTTTGACCTTTTGTATAAAAGTAGGAAGCGTGGAAGGAATAAGGGATTTTTTCCCCAGTAAGACTGGTGATGACATATTGTAAGAAGAACTACTTCATTTTGCAATAGAAATTACAGTTTTCCTGTTGAAAGAAGATCGGTGGGATTTCAATGTTTTGCCATGGATAGTCGGAAGATGAACTATTTTATTTTCCAGCATTGTATCCATGAATCGTGAGATCGTTCTAACTTTACGACCTATGTCTTTGTTATATGATTTCTGGTTTATTTTATGAAATAACCACCATGAGTAATGTAAGCTGATCATAAACAATTAGCTATCTGGTTGTTGAAATATCTTTCATTTGTCCATGCTTGTAAAAGTGAATGTCAGCTATCTGTAATTGCTTTTATCATGTGTGCACACTCACATTACTCATATATGAATTACAAGTTGGCTCCCCGGGGATAGATAGGTAGATAGATAGGTAGATAGATAGGTAGTTAGCTCATCTCATTGCTGCATGTGTGACTCAGATGCTAGTGAGCCTAAGACGAGAGGTAAGAACCTGCGCATCACTTTGTGAATGCTCCTTGCATCCTTCACCACCCTGCATAATTAGGTAGACACTTGCATCCCACTCTTAAGTCAAAAATACAAATTCCGGTGGACTGGGCCGCAACAGTTAAACCCTTTTGTTACTTTGACCTACGGTGGCCGAACCGTAAACCGGACGGATTCCCTATACCAAACAGTCAACGGGCTAGTTGGGAACGTTGATTGGGGAGAATCCTTTACTGTTGTCGCCTGTGAATTTACAGGCCTCAACAAGATGAAAACTAGGCGCCACGTGTGTTCTATACGATGGCCTTGAAATTGATTTTTTTAAATTGATTTTCTACGTTTCATTGCTCTATCGACAAAATTATCATCCCTATAATGACGAAAATATGGCTAAAAATTGCTGGGAAAATTTTTGGTTCCACCCAAAACTGTGAAATAGTTTCGATGAACATTTGTCTCTCTATCCACGAATTATGGAATTTGAACAGAAATGTTTTCCACACAAAACTGTGGAAAACCAATCTCTATCGACGAAATATGCAAGTTGAATGGTAATTTTTCCACGAAACTGCGTCGCTATAGAGACAGTGATTGTGGAAAGCCACCTGGGGTTTCGACGGTTTTGTAATACTCGTGACGAAAGATCATCGATATTGCGATGAAACCAAGAGGATTAAAAAAATTAAAAAACCATGGAAAGGCACATTCCTTTCCACGGTTTTGGATCTTCAATAAGTGCTTGTGATTGATGTACAGTCTTGTGGACCTTTTAATTATGTTTTAGACTAGATTTAATTAGTACTACAGAGCATATTTCTAGAAGGTAATTCCGAGCCACAAACTAGGGAAAACCTACCATGTGATTTGATGTTTTAGGGATGAGTTTAATACATGTAAATGACATAAATTTTCAGATCTTATAAAACTGAAAATGAAAGATGAATTAAGATTTAAAATGGCATAAAAGCTGTGATTAGTGCCTAACAAATCCAAGTTAGGAAGATGGGGTCAATTGAGGATCTCATGGAGGCTTTACTGATTAAAGAGAAGATAGGGTTGAATGGTTCAAACCCTATCTGCTCCTTAATAACTAGATCCACTTTAGAAATCTTCAATAGGAAAATCCTAAGCTAGACATTAGATATTTGTCAAACAAGATCCATGAGGTGGCAATGTCACCACAATTCCTAAAAATTATTACTACAAGACAAATTCTATAGAATGGCAATATACCTCTGTTTCAACCCCAACAAAGCTTCCCATGCCAAACCAAGAAATCTATCATAATACACTTGTAATATAACTACAAATGGTAGCTTTAGAGATGGAGGATAAAGGATAATTTCTCTTACTAAGTTTTAAAACTCGAGACTCCTCTTCCCCATGAGAAGGTTGGAAGATGCTTGAACGACAGGAAAAGCACCTCCATTTCCACTTAAGAAAGGCTTCTCGTGCAATATTTTGGTTTGGTAGAAAATAAATAGGAAAACAAACTTCCAAGATTTTGGTATAAAATGAAAACTAAAACACAATTTTGAATAGTAATTTAAAGAAACGAAGAAGAAATGGAGCCAAAACCTGAAAACAAATAGTTCTAATAGAGGGAAAGTGGTTAAAAAACAGAGGTGGGCAATGAACAGAGAGAACATAAGAGTGATAAAAGAAGGGAATGGTAAAGCAAGAACACAACATAGATAGTTAAGTCTGATGTTCTTATGTTTCTATAGAAACATTGGATAGGAAGCATGAGGAAGACAGGTTCAAACCCAATCTTCTCCTTAATGAAAAAAGAAAATTTATATTATACGATAGCTACAAGCAAGTCATATAAAATATTAATGCCTAGGGAGAATGTAGACAATGCAAGAACCCGTATTTTATCAATCGCCTTTCGCCAGGTCCATTAGCCCATACCGCTTGCAAAGAGTTGTCCTAATAAATGGAAAACCAATGTGTTGGCTGGCAATTAAATTTATAAATTAAATAAATAATCCATTCCTATACCTATACACAGGTGGTCATTTTACTAGGAATGGAAAATATCAAAATACTCTATGAAATAAAAAATGGGCATACAATTAAATCAACTAATGTTGTCTGGAAAATGTGTTCTTGGGGTAATTCCACCAAGAGATGTGGTTCTGGAGTCACATTCCACATGTCCTGTGAAGGAAATCAACAATCAATCTATCCAGCACACATTTTCCACTAGAATATCAACTCGCATTTAAATGCTATATTACAATACCATTGCCTCACTGATGTGGAAACTTGTGTTTGTATTCGACAATATTTCTTTAACCATTGTATTAAAATGAAAAAAACACACAAATTTTAAAGTTTAATACACAAATATATTAAATACACATATAAAAAAGTTTTTACTGGAAATGCGTGGACACTGTTAATACCACCATCCTGTCAAACAATATAAAACAAAAAGTAGAGGAACGAGTCATGTTGTCTTACTGTATGAATAAAATGTCACTAAATAATCCGGAATGATTTTGTAGCGCACATATTAATACATTTTTTTTAACTTATAAAAAAAACTAAAGAAACAGTTTAGGGGAGGAAGTTCAGGGATGAACCTGCAGAGCTACGAGCATGGGCTTGTTGTGAGAATCATTGCATATGATGTTTCCATCATTATTTGTTCTCCCATTGCATCTTCCACATAGACCTGGGGACTGTAGTGGATATTTCTTGACCCCTTTTCTATTATTTATTTCTCCTAACAGTCCTTACAAAATCGACTATTACAAGGGTTAAGAGCAACACAACCAAATTTCAGAAACATGCATACTATTAAAATTTTCAATGACAAGCATTCAATATAATAGAGAAAGGTCTTACCCGATTATAATTTATTATCAAGAGACAATTGAAGATGATATCCATTAACCAAGCATCAAGTATCAAAGACATCTAATAAACCATCCATAAGTATCAAATAAGAGTACTAAATAATAGTATAAGAATTCTCTTCACTACTTCTGCTTATTTTTTACCACAATTAGATATTTCGGTTGGTTGTTATGAAGGAATTTATATTAGTAAGCCACTCCATTCGAGATGTATGAATTTGCAGGCATAGTTGTGTATGCTAACCTCTTATGGTTCGGTTGATAGAAGAGGAGGAGGTGGAGCTTATGGAAAATGAAAAAAATAAGGATGGTGGAAACACAACCGATCCTTTTGTAGATGCAGCTATTAATAATGCTGTAAATGGTCATGTTGCCCCTACTGGATCTACATCTCCTGCAATTGATCACTCACAAGCAGAACTCACTAAGGTTGGTTTCTCTCTCAACATCTTTTTTGTTTGACTTAATATTCCTTGGTCTGTCCTTTGTTGGTAATCTCCATCTTCTTCCTATTACAGCACATTGCCCTTTACAATGAGTATTTCCTTGCTTCCAGTTTGAAATTTAATATTAGCTTTGAAAAAGGGTTTATTGAATTCTAGTCAAATAATGGCTAGGGAAGTTCACAACAGTGCCACAAATTTAATTGCAATGAAGTTAAATCAATTCCATTTAAAGTTGTGGAACTAAGTTACACGATATGGGGAAAAAGGTATGTGCCATTAGAGGAAATTTGAGGTCTAAAATGGGTCTCATAAGGAAAATAATAAAATAATAGTTATTAATTTTGGAGGAAGAATGAAAAAAACTACTTTTTTTGTTCGTATTTTTGACATATCTCCTTGTGGTTTTACTCATATTAATTTTGGAGGAAGAATGAAAAAAACTACTTTTTTTGTTCGTATTTTCGACATATCTCCTTGTGGTTTTACTCAAATTCTGAGCGAGAGATATTGTTGGATGCAGAATTTAATTCTGCATCCAACGAGTACCCACACTGCATACTTTTGACAGACCCCGCTACCCCAAAAATAAAAAATACTTGAAAAAACATGATGATGACATCATCATCACATTTTTTTAGGTATTTTTTATTTTTGGGGTAGAGGGGTCCGTCAAAAGTATGCAGTGTGGGTACTCGTTGGATGTGGAATTAAATTTTGCATCCAACAAGCTCTCCCACTAAGAATTTGCGTAACAACACAGGGAGATATGTTGAAAATACAAACAAAAAAAGTAGTTTTCTTTTAGGACAAATATGTCAATTCAACCATTATGGTTGACTCATTTGATTGAAATTCTATTGATTTTTGAATTCCAGCTCACAAAATTTATTGTTGGCACATTTTCTTATAAGGCCCATTTTAGACCCCAAATTTTCTCTAATGTTCCAAAACTGAAACACACTGGAAACGTGGCCACTCATTAATAAATAGCACATTATATTGGAACTTTGAAAGAAAGGATTATGAATAAATGAGCAAGAACATTTAAATGACAAGCAAATTTCCACCAATGCTTATATTGGGATCCTCACCATTAGTATCACCCTCTGCCTTTGGTTCTACCTCAATCCTCTAGGGACATCGATTAACACCATTCAATTTTGATGAAACTACCTAATACAAGCCTTAAAATATCATATAAAAAGCTAATGCAAAAGAAAGGATTTTGGCTTGAGTGAAGGGTACATTTTTGCTAAGGCCACGATAGAGGAATTCAACAATCAATGGCACCAACATTGGGTTACATAAAGGGGTTGGTTCTCTTGATTAAATTCCAATCCCATTCCTTGATACATGATAGAATCCAATCAAACAACTGTAATCATGCCAATCCTGAAATCCTTTAAACTGTTAAGTTTGTTCAATTTTGAATGGAGTATGAAATTCTACTTTCTCCATATGAAGTCTGATGAGGTTGGAAACTTTCTCAATCATACTGGAACAGTTAGTGGTAATCTTAAAAATTTAAGTAAAAGGATAGAAAAGGAAAGATAGAGGAAATGTCAACTTTTACCAGCATTTTTGGTCAAGTCTAGTACAAAAATGAGTCAAACCAAGTCAAAATAGGTGGATGTAGAGAATAAAACATGTTGTATGGACATTGGTATGGCATGGAAATTCTTTTCCAGCTGTAGAAACATGTTTCCATTGGACCTGTCTTTATGGCTGGTAGTGGTAACTGGCAACACATTTCTGTACCAAAATTTTCATGGCACGACACCTATTCTAGTATTTTCAGCAACTTAGCCATGGACTCTAGTGCCATGGAAAATGCATTTGGTTGCAGGGAACCTTCTTTCTATTTAATTACAAGGACAAACAACTATATCTTCTACACAATTGTATTAGTGACCAGCTCCTTTCAATCAATCACTTCTATGAATGAAGAAGACATACTAAGTTGATTTAGTGCTTATAGATGCAAATGTAAATGATATCAAGTCAATGTATTCAATTCAAGATATATGGAATTAGTAGCAAGGTAATCTAGTAGCACTTTAGCATACAAGAGATCATTAGCCGTGTAACCATATACAATTCAATTGCAGTATTTAACCAACCAATAACCTTCCATTCAAGTATGAGGACTCATATAAATATAGCAGCAATAATACAATATGACAGTTCGAATTATCACAATTTTATAGCAGCAGTGAAGGTTACTAATGTAAGGTGAATAAGATTTTTAGTTTTGCATTCAATGTAAACCACACCACTCCAAACCTTGAACACTATTCTTAGCAATATAGGACAACCACCAAATGTATGTTCCAGACTTGTAGCTATGCAAATAATTTAAATTTTCATACTTTATTTACCTATCTTAAACAATATCACCATCCAACTAATAGTTAACCTTTGATTCATTTAGATGTTTACTATGGTTGCAGGTAGGGAGGGTTGTCAAATTTTGATAGTTTGCAGTTTATTGTAGACTGTAGGTAGCAGGTGGAAGTGTGTTGATATAGGGCTATTACAGCCTTGTTTTGGAAATGGTTGCTGAAATGGTAAAAACCAACAAAGATTCCTCTCAAATAGAATACCCAGTGGCCCTTTAAAGAAAAAACATGGCATGGAGTTATCTTGGCACCTAAGAGAATTGGGTTTTCGAGTCCACGGAGCACCAGTTATTGTATTATAATTAACACAATAGCCACTTACATATCCTATTAAAAACATTCATAGTATAGCTTTGAACTGTCAATTCATGAGAATTTTCACATGATGCCCAAAAGGAATGAACAAAACTAGAAACAAACCCACATTTTCCAGACATGCCAACTAGATAAATACCCACAAAAGCATATGAATCAAATCCATATTTTATGGTGAGGATATGAACTTGCTTACCCTGATCATAAGCCATGATGTTTGCACAAATAAGAAGCATCGTTGAGAAAGTAAAATCATTCGGCCTCATCCCCATCATCAACGCTTTCCAACGCATCTTGAGAGCCTATTTATCTTTCCCATTCAGAGCATACCCTGCAATCATATAGCTCCACAAAACCACCACATTCCATTCAAGCATATTGTCAAAATATCTCACAACAAGCAAACACAGGCATGACAACATTAAAATATCTCATTCCCTTCCTCCTTTTACTCGATAACTGTTGGTTTTATTTCTCACATTGAATTTCCCAAGTTCACTTGGATAGCTCATGCTTCATTCTTGCAAGGATATTTGAGCCATTTCATCTACACCACATCCACAACAATGAAAAAAACCATGAATAAAATAAAAACACAATAGGTAATCAAGAAAAACATAGAAGGAAACAAACTTGAAGGTCTAAACATTGCTGCCATTCTGGAGGTGGGACAGGTGGTTCTAGAAGCATGGGATCACATGCGAAGGGAGTGGCTAATGCACTAATAGGAAAAATCCTTCACCCACCCTTCCTGTAAAAAAAACATCATAGCATATTCCAGATCCTTCAGTGAAACATTGAAATCGAAAAACCCCAAATGGGAGCCAAAGCAGATCCTGTGCGGGTCTCCGTTTTTGAATGCTAATGAGCTAGTGCATGGATGTTTTTGAATTCTACGTTTTTTGTTTGATTATTTGCATATTTTATATTTTGTGTTTTTTCTTGTTTTTTTATTTTGCATATTTATCTTTTGTTTAGTTTATTTTCACTTTTTTTTATTTGCATATTTTATATTTTGTTGCATTTTAAATTAATTATAGTTAAACAACTCTATGTTTTTAATTTAGTGTAGTTTAATTTAATTTAATTTAATCCAACTAGGATTTTGTCATAATTTGTATTGGTTGCATTGCTTATAGTGAGATCCTATACATAAGTCCCTTCAAGGACAAACACGATGATGATGATGATGATGAAAATGAAGACAACGAAGATGATGGTGATGACGAAAACAATGACAATGATCATCATCATCATTGCCGACGTCATCATCGTCATCATGATCTTCTTCATCATCGTCATATTCCTTATCATCATCATCGACATAATCATCATCTTCATCATCACTTAAATTCTTCGTTATCACCATTATCATCTTGAAGATCATCATCATATTTGTCGTCATCATTAGCAACATATTCATCTTCATCATCAACATCATCGTCATCTAACTCATTAGCATCTTCATTAGCATTGTCATCCAATTCATGATCATCATCTTCATCATCATCATCATCATTTTCATTATCATCATCTTCATCTTCATCATCATCATCATATTTGTCATCATCTTCATCATTGCAATTTTAGGGGGAGCTCAGTGAATGAAGACGTCTACATGATAGAGGGAGCAGCTAGTTGAGTGAAAAATTAAGGATTGCTCCTAACACCCATTCCAAGGATCTGGGCTCTCTGATCTGTGCCCTAAGCACCCTCGAAACAAAGAATGATCTCTGAAAGTCTCTGAACACATCAGAGACTAGCCATAATCCACCTAAAATTGGGGCTTTTGTTTGATCACTTTGAATTGAGCGTCTGGGGAGGACATGATTCAATTCTAAACATAGTTGTTGAATTTAGGGTTGATAAAAAAAGTTGCTGCCTGAAAGAATTAGGTTTACATTCTAGGGTTTTTCTTTTAGGTAGGCGCAACCACACTTGACCAAAAGAGACGCATTCGAGCAGAATCAATCCTCCATTCAAAGGTCCCTCCAAATTCCAATGGCTTATTTTATCAACGACCTAACAAACGACTTTTTCACCGACCCGATAGAGTTGTCCCTTCTCTAAGTTCAATAAAATATATTCTCCATGGACCGGGAGAGTAGAGACCACTTTATATATGTATGGAATGTCATTAGCTAGAATAATAATAATGATGTATCTGCGCATGTCTCTATATTTAGGGTGTTTGTTTTAATCACAACTTAGACTTTCTTATTATCTAGCTTAACATTTTTAGGGTTTGAGTTTGGTCTTAGTTATATAGTCAACATTATCAATTTCCTAATTTTCTCTTGAAATGTGTTGTTAAAGATATATTAATAAATATTTATCCATTACTCAAATCAACTCATTGTCTTAATGATGAACCTTGATAAAGGTTCGTAATGTCAACATATCAAATGGAGTCTACAATTACCTTGGATACCACTCCTCAAACCTATCAACCCAACATTTAAGAGAAGAGATTGTAAATATGTTTTTTGTCAAAATAACATTTTTGAATCTGTAAGGTTCACAAAGATATTATAGTCTATAATAGTCCTTTTTTTTGTCTAACCTTTTCACATAAATATAACATGAAAATTTGAAAAGAAAAGTGTGGAATCCCTCTCAAACTTCTTCTCGTGTGAGATCCAAATACTACTAAGATCCACATTGAAGTTTGAAGGATACTTTTTTCAATGTGTTTGAATAATAATTATATGCACCGAGTTTTGAAAAGAGAAATGAGAATCCCTATCAATCCCTCTCATTTGACATCTAGATGTTAGTAGATTCAATACTAAAGTTTGAAAGATAATTTTTCAAGTCTTCTAATACTTAGGTTTATTATGGTGAAGACGATGCTTAGGGATTAGGTGATGTTTGAAATTGAATGGCTAGTTACTCATGAACTGTGTCCATATGGACAAATATATCAATTATCTTTGTGACGGTATTTGTAACTTTTTTTTTCCATTAATGGAAATGTGGATCCTAAAAGACTTATTTAGCTGGAAAGATAATAATACAATGCTTTTAATAGCATGTAGAAAAGTTCATTTCAAAACAGGTAAGATAAAATGTCATGGAAAAGTTATTCTTCTAATTTTTTTACTTTTATGTTGTTTATTTAAACCATTGGTTATGGCAATGATCAAGTGGTCACAACAAGGATCAACAATTTTAAATCTTCCAGGGATGTACAATGTTAGAAGTACACTAGTTTTAGGTGGACACGTTGGCACTGGACAAAGATCATCTTTTTAGTTTTTGTGATTAATGTTAGGGATTTGATTCTTGATCTCTTTTGGCCTTGTAACATAGTAGTTCTAATAGTGGAGCTCTTCTCAAAACAATTCTAGACAGAAATAAGCTTTAGTACCCCATGAACCTACTTTCACCCCTAATTTCATATTATGCATTTGCATAAGGTTGCGAGTAGTTCTCAACTACTCTAATCACTTTAGCATGATAGGAAACAAACATTTCCCTTCAAAAAATAAATAGGCCAAAGAACATGCAATACAAAAAACCAATACTCCTAATGGTTATGGCTATGTTCACATTAACAAAACAAGTGCATCAATCTCTTTCTAAATGGGCCTTTTCCCAATCTCATCTTCCATCACCGTTACATGTTCTTCATTCTCAACCTATATTTTAGTCTCTCCTCCTCTATACTAACTCTTGAGTAATCCCCATAAAAAGAATCTGGAAGTGATAAATCATATGTACATGGTTTACCTCACTAATTCCATGTAAATGTTGAATCACTTGGGATTTCTTCTTATTGTCATTTTTTTCTATACAATGTTTTTAATAAATAATGATTTTTTTTTAACACTTAAATTTTCAAATGAAAAGAATGATTTATTTTTAAATGTCAACATTGAAGGGTTCAATTTCTCACATCCCTTCAAAGTGAAATGAGACCTACCATTCCAATTTGATCCCTGACGACTCTGGAGCCGTTCAACCTTGTAAAGGTGGTGTCCTGGTCAGGTCTGGTACAGAAAGGATGTCCTCACTTACCAGCTGACCAATAATCATATCCCTTGATGCCATTTATGACACGCATTAGGTGAAGATCATGTCCAAAGCATCATCGATTCATGAGCCTTCCCGACTCCAAGGATCCGACACGTGGCTTGCGTAGAAAAAAATGGGAGATCATGAAGTTTAGATAATTGAAGCGATGAACCTGGCCTCTACACGAAGCAAAGGGATGCGTCTAGCCGAAACCGTTCCGAACACCACCGTCAGTGTAAGTGAAAAGGCAAAGAAATTCATGTCTAAACACCACGATCCATGTGGACATCAATGCAACATCAAAGGAGGCAGCATGACTGGATTCTCAATAGAAAATAGAGATCCCTACCCACATGGCCACTCGTGCTGCCATTATGATGAATAGTCATCTCTGTATCCATATTCATATTCATCATCCTATATAAACACCACCTTCCCAAGCTGATTAAGATGCATAAGATGAATTAGTAATTAGAGACAATGTTCGAAGTGTTATTCTGCTAAGAGATGCTAAGAATTATGAAAGAGTTGAAATGGTGATATGCTTTGAGAAGCTTGTCAGTCTCGGGGTGTTGATGGTTCGTGATCTTGATTCCACGCTCATCTATCGCCCTGGTTTTTCACACCAGGAAAGCGCCAACCATCGGGGCCTAGATGTGAAGCACTTTGAATTTTTCTAGATAGTTGTACCTCTCACTGCGTGGTTCCTGGGTTTTCTTGTCCCAGGAGTGTCTCCCCAGAAACCACGAAAGAGGTCACAACTTCCAAATTCCTAGTACATGGTGACCATGTTCAGCGGAAACCAGTCGGAGCTAATGCTCGTTCTGGGGTGGCAGGTTTCCAAAGTCTTCATTGCCTCGTTTGTGAAATCCACTTGCCAACTTTATCTAAGGTGGTGAGGAGGTGGAAGACACCCCCCACTATATGACCTGTAGGAGAACCCACTCCATGGAAGGTGGGGAGTACAAAGCTGCCCTTCTCCAAGTCCCCTCATACAACAGTATTACCAGGACAGAGGGGGGTTGTAGAAAAGGAAAAGCATGGAAAGGATATAAACTCTTTTTCCAATCTGGAAACCATGCAGAAAGGTGCCTTTGAGCATGAAACACACCACAGGGAAGGACACGTTGCTGATTCGACAGACAGACGAGTGGTTGAGCCCAATGGTCCTTATATAATGTCTGTTTTAATATATGTAAACCATGGCAGTAGTACCATGCTCTAAGTTGTTAGTAGTTGATTATGACTAGTGTAAATAGTTTCATATACTGTTTCAAGGATTAGCATCGGAGAGAAAGATAGTATAAATTGCTCCCCACAGAGGGGAGAAGGGTTGGGAATTTTCAAGAGCAGAGGCTCTCCACTGTAACGTGTTTCAATATTTCCAGATATGAATAAAATTGCAGAGGAATTATAATCCTTTCATGGCAGAGAATACTCATGTGTCATCTTTTTCTTCAATAAGTAACTTCTTTACGTGAATGTTTATCCTGTTTGTCAATCCAATTTGTATTTGCTTTTCATGTTTTAGCATTAGTGTATATGGTACAAAATTTGTGTTGTATGCTCTCAGCACATTGTTCAAGCATTTTTGAACATTTTCTTCTAAAGTCATGCAAAATTCACCCTGGTTAGGTGCTTTGCATGATGGAATGTTTTCTCCTGTCTACTAATCACCTGCTAAATATCTCCAGATTGAAGGATGGATGACTATCTTGCCTCTGTCCGTAAACTTTCATGATTCCTTAGCTCCTGCAACATATTTTGAGACTGGATTGTTGACTCCATTTCCAAATGGTGCACTCCATGATCGTCCTACCAAAATTTATAAAAACAAACTTGTTCTATTCAGAAATATAACCTTCTGACTTGTCTTTGATTGAATATCTTGCATATGAAAACTCTATAAATAGTGAGACAACCCTCTCTGAATTAGCCACCAATTATCTTACTGCATGCCTATTGAGTTACAAGTGGTTTCCATTTTCATACATTGAGTTTCCCACATCTTTATCATGATAATAGGGCTTGTGGTTGTTGTTGATATATATATATATATATATATATTCAATTAGAATTACTCATCGTATATCACATGGATGTAAGGATGAAAAATAGAACTTGGGGATGCATAACAACAACCCTCATATTCATAGATAAATTCATAAAAGACAAAATCCAAAGAAAATATATCAGGGTTACACATTACAATTTATAATTGTCATAAGGAAAAGAAAATCACTTACTTGAGCCAACTGTAGTTGTGGAAGAAATATAGCGTAGACACCACCCCATGAATAAGAATGAACCGTGGATGCAAAAACAGGGTTTTTCACCAATGGATGCAAAAATGGCTAAGTAGCATCAGAAAGATGCCCGCCCTAAATTATGGGTTATAGTAAATTCCCGCAGCACATGGGGGTCTTGTAGATTGGTCTTCGGCCTACTTGACCATGTCTTCAGATTGGCTTGGAAGTGGATGAAGAAACAGTTATGGACCTACCAAAAGGGTGTTTTAGGCTGATTAGACCAAATTGAGAAGTTTGTCTAAGTATGGAATTGGTGTTAAATATGCCCAAGTGGCCTTAAGGAAATGCCTGCCATGCCTCATAAGATGGTGTGAAAAATGTATTGATAATGTGAGTCTCTAGAGTGTTGTATGGAGCATACAACCCTCTCACTTGCCTCACCAAACTATAACATATATTTAAGGAAGAATTGGTCCTAGCAACCTTAAGAGAATGCCCACCATAATTCATGGTTTGAGAAGAATGCCCACACCATGGTACTGCCCTATGGATAGTTTGTTTGGATACCTATTCATGATTTGATTTTTCTTTAATTTTTCTTGAGGAGAAAGATACAGGCCTACCAAAATAGGGTGTTTCAACGGTGGATGCAAAAATGGCTAAGTAGCCTCAAAAAGATGCCTGCTCTAAATTATGGGTTAGAGTAAATGCCTGCAGCACATGGTGGTCTTGTAGATTGGTCTTCAGCCTACCTAACCATGTCTTCAGATTGGCTTGGAAGTGGATGAAGAAACAATTATGGACCTGCCAAAAGGGTGTTTTAGGCAAATTAGAACAAATTGAGAAATTTGTCTAAGTATGGAATTGGTGTTAAATCTACCCAAGTGGCCTTAAAGAAATGCCTGCCATGCCTCATAGGATGGTGTGAAAAATGTATTGAGAATGTGAGTCTCTATATTGTTGTATGGAGAATACAACCATCTCACTTGCCTCACCAAACTACAACATATATTTAAGGAAGAATTGGTCCCAGCAGCCTTAGTCAAAATTGGTCTTAGCAGCCTTAAGAGAATGCCCACCACATGGTTTGAGAAGAATGCACGCACCATGGTACCATCCTATGGCTGGTTGGTTTGGATACCTCTTCATGATTTGAGTTTGCTTTAATTTTTCTTGAGGAGAAAGATACAGGCCTGCCAAAATAGGGTGTTTCACCGGTGGATGCAAAAATGGCTAAGTAGCCTCAGAAAGATGCTTGCCCTAAATTATGGGTTAGAGTAAATGCCTGCAGCACATGGGGGTCTTGTAGATTGGTCTTCGGCCTACCTGACCATGTCTTCAGATTGGCTTGGAAGTGGAGGAAGAAACAGTTATGGACCTGCAAAAAGAGTGTTTTAGGCAGATTAGACAAAATTGAGAAATTTGTCTAAGTATGGAATTGGTGTTAAATTTGCCCAAGTGGCCTTAAGGAAATGCCATCCATGCCTCATAGGATGGTGTGAAAAATGTATTGAGAATGTGAGTCTCTAGAGTGTTGTATGGAGCATACAACCATCTCACTTGCCTCACCAAACTACAACATATAAGGAAGAATTGCTCCCATCAACCTTAGTCAAAATTGGTCCTAGCAGCCTTAAGAGAATGCTCACCACAATTCATGGTTTGAGAAGAATGCTTGCACCATGGTACTGTCCTATGGCTAGTTGGTTTGGATACCTATTCATGATTTGAGTTTTCTTTAATTTTTCTTGAGGAGAAAGATACATGCCTGCCAAAACAGGGTGTTTCACCGGTGGATGCAAAAATGGCTAAGTAGCCTCAGAAAAATGCCCACCCTAAATTATGGGTTAGAGTAAATTTCTGCAGCACATGGGGGTCTTGTAGATTGGTCTTTGGCCTACCTGACCATATCTTCATATTGTCTTGGAAGTGGATGAAGAAATAGTTATGGACCTGCCAAAAGGGTGTTTTAGGCATATTAGATCAAATTGAGAAATTTGTATAAGTATGGAATTGGTGTTAAATCTTCCCAAGTGGCCTTAAGAAAATTCCCTCCATGCCTCATAGGATGATGTAAAAAATGTATTGAGAATGTGCGCCTCTAGAGTGTTGTATGGAGCATACAACTATCTCACTTGCCTCACTAGAGAGTCTCTAAGGAGGAAGATGTCAACCTGCCAAAAGTGCCTCCAAGCCATATTTGCACTATTCCAATACTGGAAAAACTGCCTAAGTGGCTTCACAAAAAATTTGCCCACCAGAGATTGTCCTGATGATGATAAATTTATCTGAGGGTATGGGGTTGTTCTTTGATGAAGTGGATATCTTTCCATGTTCTTAGTTTTTGTTATGGTGACGACATGAGGAAAACAACAATCTTCCAAAATAGAAGAATTTTTTTTTTGCATATTCAAAAGTATGAGAAAATTGACTAAGTGTTGAGAACAGGAGTTTGAGAGGTCAGTTGGAAATGACCGCGAAGGGCTGTCTTTGTTCAAGTAAATTCATCGAATGTAATGGATCCATTCTTTGGTAAGTTTTCCATCTGCTTATGAATTCAGGTCTCCATAGGGTGTTCACATATGTGAAAAAGAAGTCTGCCAAAATAGGAAGAAATATGTTTTGATGCTCAAAAGAAGTTAAAAACTATTTTGATATGCCCACCATAGGCTCAAGTTGTCTCAATAAATTCTAAGGGTGACATAGTCTTGTTTCCTAGTGGACTGGCTATCTAGTCATACCTTCAGTTTGCTTAGTGATGGACAGATCACAAAAATATGAGTCTCATAATGTGATGAGGTTGGAAGGACACATGATGGTGTCCTAATGTCTTATGATGTCTTTGTTACATTCTGATAGTGGTTTGCAAGAGTATGATAGTTTTGGGAATTTGACTAAGTGATGAAAAACTACCCTAAAGCATTTGCGTTATGAAAATGTCCACAATAATTCATTAGAAGAAGAAAATGCCCGTCAAGCAGAGACAAAGAAGCTTCATAGGATGAAAGTGGTCCTAATGGAATCACCATGTTGGCCTTTACTGATTGGGTGTCTCACACCTCTAATTGGATGAAAATAAAAATATCATCACGTTGACTTGGGGAAATCAGTTTGGTTGTGCTGAACGAGATGTACTACATCATCTGGTATCATTGGTTTAGGAGTTGGTGAAATTAAAAATCCCTCATGTTGACTTAGGGTTTTATAATTTTGTCAGGGTAGTAAATCTGTAGTTTAAAATGCTATTTTAAAATTCCCACTAGATGATGTGTGTGTGTCAATTAATTCATCAAATTACATGTATTTGTTCCTTATTGAAGTGTTTATCCAGTCATGGTTTCAGTTTTCCCTATGTAGGTCACATCAGTGAAAAATTAACCTTCCATGTTGAAAAAAAATCATGTTCACACAGCGTATGAGTTTGCCCGCACATAGCTTAAACATATATAAGAATTTTTTTTTTTCAGATGCCCGCACAAGCCAGAGATTTAATTAGAGATTGCTCAGCCAATTAATTAAAAAAAATGAAATAAATAAGAGACATAAACAAAAGAAAGTTTATTATTTAATTAACAGACATAAATTTAATTTATTTCAAAGAGATTGATGCTTTCTTTCACAACCTACAATGTTATTGATCACTGAAAACATTAGATTCAGAGATGAATTCTCTATAATGTTATCTTATATGCCGATAAATGCAAAAAACCACCATACAAAAAAAAATCATTAACTTTCGATAAATACATGTATACACTTATATGCCAACTAAAAATCATTTTTCATTATATGCCAATAAATACAAAACTCCATCATACAAATATTTTTTTTCATTAACTTTCGATAAATACATATATACATGGATTTATACATGTCTAGCATGTTTCAGAGATGGTTACAATCCATCCTTTTGAGCAAAAGAAAAATATGAATTGTCTCTCTTGCCTTTCATAGAAGACTGTAATTGTACTGGAGTTGGACAAGGCATTTATTGCGATTTGTTTTCAAGCTCTTTAACTCTCTCTGAAACTTTTTTTAAATTTTCAAGAAAAAACATTTTTTTCCACCATTAGTTTGTTCAACATTTCCACATTTTTCTTATACTTTGTTGATTCCTGTTCTTCCTTGACCTCCAATTTTTCTCTGGTATGTTTCAACTGGTTTTTAACTTCAGTCGATTCACATTTCAGATTATGTATTTCTTTCTCCTGCTCTTTTTCCCTCAACTTTGTCTGGTTTAGAAGGACAAGAATTGTACTCATCGTAGCAGCTGGCCCTTTTAATTCCTTCTCCAAATCAACAATTCTAGATTTAAGTGTTTGAATTTCCATATCACATCCCAAATGCTGAAATTTCTACCTTCTAAGAGTTTTGATTCCATCTCCCTTATTTTTGCATCTTTCCTAGTCATCTTCTCTTTCATTTATTTAGGTAACGGTGATGAGCCATACAAATCACCTAATTCAAGGCTCGCTGAGAAGCTTCCTTGTAGCATCTTCTCTTGTCTTGCTAAGGACTTCTGTCGCTCTTCTAAGGACATTGTACCTCTAGGTGTATTTTTCCTTCTGCCCTTACCCTTACCCTTACCCTTACCATTGTCTCCTTTGGTACCCTTACCTTCACCCTCACCACCTCCTTTATTAGAAATGTTTTTTCTTCTACTTTGTTTTTTAAGTTTTAAAGTTTCAAAGATCCTTGCTAACCTTATTCCTTTTGGCTTATCAGCTTGCCTAGAAATGTTTTTTCTCAAATCGGAAATTATTGATTCTAATTCTCCAACTTTTGTTTCCATGGCTTCCCTCCCACTCTTTCAACTTCAACTGATATTCTTGTACTACATGTTCATATTCTTTAATTTTATTCTCCATTACCTATAAAGGACCCATTTCTATCCTCACTGGTGGTACATTGAGAATAGGTGGTCTTTTTTTCAACTCTTCTATGAGCTCACTCGCTTCAGCATTATATTTTTCCAAAGCCTCTTCATACGCAACCCCCATGGACTGAATTTATTTTTGAGCAACATCTGTGTGTTTATCTACTTCTTCGGATAATAATTTAACCATTTCTTCTTTCCCTTTTATAATTCTGTCTGCTTTGAAATGATTATCCACAACTGTCTTCTGCAACACTGCTATCTGTTTTAGGCATTGTAAAATATTATAATATTTTCTCAAGCACTGTTCCACCCAATTGCATATATAGGATGCTTGTTCCTTGAAATGCTCCATTTTATCATATAGGATGAACACATACCTACTATCAAACTTATATGATGTAATGTCTAAATGCATAGAGGAAGCCCCTGATTCTGATTTGGAAGAACAATCATACTCAATTGCCAACTGTTTAAGAGGAATTCTATCAAGAATATCTTGAGGAATCAAAAAGTGAGGAATAGCTTGTTCCATTTCATTTCCTGTCACCTCCTCCCAATGAACTCTATCTACATGCCCCTTAAACTCTTTCAAAGTTATGGCAGCACAAATTTCATCATTTGTGACCAAATCAGGATACTGTACTCGTAATTCGCCATGGTGCTCAGGAATTTGTACTGGCGATTCCTCATTCTGTTTAGCAGGGCGTAATGGTAATTCCCCATGGTGCTTAGGATATTGTACTAATTCATCGTTCTACCGAGGAGACTATACTGGCAATTCCTCATTATGTTCCTTGCTTTTACGTTTCTTAACGTATGTTTTATGAACATGTGGTTTTGGCAAAGATATTTTTCCATGCTGGTTGATATCACCAATCTCTGTTTTAGTAGCATGGGGTCAACATAAATAAATAATTTTTTGAAGTGTGCCTAGGAAACTAAATTTAACCTTCCTTAATTGGCTCTCTTGTAGGACAAATTGGAGTTTCTTAGCCAATAGATAAGGAATGTCTACAGGTATATCTTCCACCGAATGTATCACTACCCGCATACATTCACCCGAAATGTCATCCCCATGATGATTTAGAATTGTCCTAAGGACAATCTGAATCAAAGTTTTTTATATTCCGGGAGGGACATCTTTCATTTTTTACCATTCCTCGGAACATTTACTTCTCGCCCAAAATTTTTACTGGCCATATGGTTCTTCTCCTGTCTAGGGGTTTTCCTTGAGATTAAAATATCTCCCCCTCTGCATGGAATATATGTAGCTTGGGAAACCAAATCAGGGTCGAGGTATACCCGCTTCCCAAAAATTATGATTTTCGTATTCCCAGCATCATATTTCAAAATTGCCTCATCTATATCCTCATAAACATAACTAAACATTCCCCACAAAAATTCAAAAACTTTTGCTTTCCTTAGGATAGTTTCCATACCTGGTGGCCACATCTTTGCATCTCTCCATGCATCAGGTTTCTCCTCGATTTTTTTTACTATTACCCTATCATCTGTGGACGACTGTGTTTCAACTAGGGTTGCAGAGGAGGATGCCCACATTTCAGCTGTGCTCGTCATACTGGATGCCCCTGTTTGAATTTTGGCCATGGTTATCCAGGTTCGAAGCGGAGGTGAGGTGATGCACGCATACTGTATTTCAGGCTCACAAATTCTCCCTGTAGACTGATTTTCAGGCTCACAAATTCTACCCACAAAGAGGTTTTTAGCAACAAATCAATGCTTTGCTTGGGTATGCACGTTGGAAATAAAAACATATAAAAAAGGAAATTGGAAATAAAAAAATATAAAGATCATCATGAATTAAAAGATATAAACACGTGCCTCTACTCTTCAACAATTAAATATCATTCATGATCATCTTCTTCATCCAACTCAACATCTGTATCAGGATCTGGTTCAGAATACATATTCATGAAATGCTCATTCACATCAACATCATCATCAATGTCATCTTCGCTAATATAGTCATCTACATCGTCAATTAGATCATAGTCTACTAGATTTGGATGATCAACCTCTTCAACTTCTTCATCGAACACATCGACTGCAGCCACCTGCTCCTGATCTAAATCATCATCATCATATTCTTATTCATGATTATCTTCATCATCTACATGATTATACTTTACTGGTCTTCCTATTGGATCGTATCTGATAATGTATGACCAACTTGATTTACCTCGTACCTCTGAGTAAAAGACTTGCTCACATTGACTTGGAAGAATATAAGGCTCTGTACCCGGTTCAAATTCCCTTGTATTAATTATGGTAAATCCATTAGCATGCTTAATAACAGTTATTTTAGGATCACGTTCATGCATCCGTAGCCTATACCACTTCACCTCAAACAAAAATATTTTAAAGGAATTAAAATCACACTCAATTATGTCCTCCAAATTCCCATAGTACCTATTCTTAGTTTCTTCTGGATGTCTGTCACTTCTAGAGGAAACATTGCTGACCTTAAACACTGCAGTTATCCCACAAGCCAAGGTTTTCATCTTATCATCCAACATTTTGATAAGAAATTTACGACCATTACACCACATAGCCTTGTGATGTTTCAACTGCAGCATTGACAACAAGTAAAAAATACATTGCGAATTAATAAACATCATATAGAACTTAGAAAATATATTTGAAAACTTAAATAAACCAAATACATTGAAAAAATGGGAATTAACTAGAAAAATGCGGGTAAACAATTTACTTGCCTTTTAATCTTTTAAACCATAGGCTAAATCAACTTCCCTTTGCGACATAAGATCAGGAAATCAATGTCAATGACGATGAGCTGTTTTAATCATCTCACTGACCCCTTCCCATGATAACCTACCGAAGCATTCTTCACAATCTTATATCCAATGCTCCATCCAATCAAGGTTGTTTGAAATGTATAAATGTAAAGAATCCCACACTCGAGCAACTATATGAAAAAATAACAATTCACTATCATTAATTAGATATCATTACATGCATAGTTTAATACATTTGAATATGCAAGATTAATAAAAAAAATAACAAATCAGTATGATAAAATAAAATTGGAAAAATACATGATATATTAATTCCACAATATCTAATAATTACCTTTCATGGTCCTCATTGTACCTTTCCCCAATAGGACCTCCCCTTCAAATTTGTTGATGGAGTTGAGATACCAAATGCGAGGCAAATTCACATTTTCTGTTAAGTTAGGTAGATATTCACTCATATACACCATGCATTGATATACCATAGAACCCTCAGAACATGCTCTTTGTCTAACAAGTTCCTTCAATGACTTCAACTGCCTCTCCACCATCCACATCGACCTTGTGTGTACCGGTCCACATAATTCAATCTCCTCAACTTGGTGTATGAGGTAGTGTTCTTGTGCATTGAAAAATGTTGGAGGTAGATACTGTTGCATTTCACACATTAGTCAGGGAATTTATCTCTTCCAATACCTTATATCTTCTTTATGGATTTCTTTTGAGTAAAGCCACCTACAAATGATGCAATAAAATAATATCAGGCCATATATAAAATTTGCGGGAAACACATAATATGTCAATAAGTTCCACAGAAAATCACGGACCAAGTACATTTTCCATATAAAAAATTAATTACTTACCAGATGTATTTTCCAAGAACATAAATAATTTGTTTTATGTTGTTGTCAAAGTCGTCTGGGAGAGATAAAGGTAGAACATCAGTGTATCAAAAAACACATAATTATTATTTATTTCCAAATAAGAGAATAAAATTGATAAAATAGTGCATACCAATAAGGAAATATATTAAAAACTCACAATTACCTTAATGAATTTATGCCAGTCATGTATTTTAACCCCACCAAAATGACATTTTTTTGTTAAGATATTCTTTATGTTAGATGAAAACCCCGTCGGAAACCTGATTTTTTTGATAACCTCTTTTACCATATTGCTCTGTTTCTCCGTCAAGCACCAAGGAAGAATAATATTCTATTGATGGCCATCACCATTATAATTAATGATCACACTTTTCAATATGTGATTATCTTCTTGGATGTCACTACAAATCTTTCCAATTATTTCTTTGTTAGTCCTTCCATCAATTATTCGCCATAACAATTCTGTTATGTTCTTCCTGATATGCATTGTATCAAACAAATGAAGTATTTGTAGGTGCTCATAGTATGGAAACCTATTGAATTGCATCGGGTAAATTTTCATTCCTTGTGGAAGCCCATTCGTGGCTTAACGCCATTCATGAAACATCAACAAAATCAAATCAACACTAATTAATCAATATAGGTACATACAGCGTTGAACATAATTCACTATAAAAAACAAAGAGTTATATAATATATGATACAAGTTGATTGTGATTTTCATTGATGTCAAAGGAGTTCAGTGAATGACAAAAGGGTAACCAAAGACATGATGGTAGGGTAAACTCAGTGAAAGACAAAGGAATGAGAAAGGAAGTAATGACATGGCAAGTATGATGATGTGCCATGTATCGTGAGGCTGGAAAGAAACATAATGGTGTTCTATAGCTATCAGGAAGTTAGTGTTGTAATCTGACATCATTCTGGAAAAATATGGCAACTTTGTGAAACTTTGGAAATTGACTAAGTATGAAAAAGTAGTCAAAATAGTATTTTTCCTACTTTTGGCAAATTGATATTTTGCATATGTGACCATTGTAAGTCAACCTAAAAGTATGGCTAGATATCCATTTCAACAAATAACAAATCCATGCCAGTTTATGAACTTATTGACATACACCCAACATCTGGCAGGCATTTCAAAGTGGTCTTCCAAACTACTTATTGACACTTGGACAAATCTCTTCAAACCCTAGGTCACCAAGGAGATTCTATTTTTTTCATCAAAATTGGAGAGTGAGACATCCAAAATGTGAGGAACATCATACTGAATCAACCATGCCAATATTCGCTCCTGCAACCTCATCATCTAACCTTAGCGGGCATTTTACTGGGATAGTGCAAATGAAGGTGAGAGGCACTTTTGGCAGATTGATATCTTCCTCCTCAGAGTCTCTTTAGGAAATATGAAACCATGGTTGGATGCACCAACTAACATAATAAATCCTATCACTTTCTGATAATTATTCTCATCATCTTATGAGAGGTGGCGCACATTTCCTTGAGGCCAGTTACACAGATTTTACTAATAATTCCATACTTGGACAATTTGGCCAAAACCTAAGATGGATTTTTCATTTCAACCAAAACCTGAACTAATGCTACTAGATGATGTATTACACCTTACTGAGCACACCTATGTTGTTTTCACTCCTAGCCTCATCTTCATTTTCCCTAGGTGGGCAGTTTACTAAAATTTGGAGTGTAAAACGACCTGAAACCCTGTTTTGGCAGATCAATATCTTCTTCCTCAAGCATTATCAAACCAATGTGAGAACATGGTTAGGTAGAAAAAACATACACCTATAGGATGGCCAGGTGGTGCGGTCATTTTCTTCAAGCCACAAATTATGGCAGGCATTTCCCTAGAGCAATTTTGACTAGTTTGACCAAAAATCCTTCTTTTGGGAGACCTGTATCTTCTTCTTCAAGGATTTTTTCTAAAAAATGGGGCTATGGTCAGATAGATATTTCAACAAAATATGGGATAGAAGTGCATGGAAGGAATTTTATTCTTCTTATGAATTATGGTGTTCATTTTCATAAGGCAGCTGCTTTAGGGCATTTTTTCAACACTTGGTCAAAATCCCCAAATTATCATACCGTTACCAACTACTACCAGAATGTAACAATGACATCATGAGAATTTAGGACACCAACATGTTTTTTTAAACCTCATCACACATGCAATATCAACACTTATTTTGTCATTAATGACCTCCTTTGACATCAATGACAACCATACTCAACAATTTCCAACAATACATAAATAATTTGGCATACCTTGACAATTTCTATTATATTCCAAATTCCATAGGTGAGGTGTCATTATTCGTTGTTTTTTTCCATTCTCTTATTTACCATTGAAAGTGTTGATACTCATCAAACACTTCCTTTGCTATACTCCTTGAACGACGAGATTTTATCCTGGGACTGCAAGCTGGACATGCAAATTTACCCTTTGTTTGAAGACCTACAAGATACATGAATTAGTGTAGCGAATTAGAATTACCATTTAAAATAATGCATGATATTTTCAATAGATATATATATTATTAAAGAATACAAGAAAGTAACAATATACCACAAAAATGTGTTAACCCAGGAGCATCATGAATTGTCCATCCAAGTATTCCATGGAATTGAAATCGTCTTTGCCCTATTGGTCTAGAGATTTCATATATAGTGACGCCAACCCATAACTTCAAAAACCCATCGATAAGAGGCCCAATATATAAGTTCATATATTTAACCTGGTACTTACCTAATTGGTCCAACATACATGATTAATTATATTTAGCTATATGTCATTATATATAAAAGACATAATTATCATGCATGAAACAAATAAATGAAATATTTAGTGATCAGACTTTCAAGTAAAAAAATACAAATTAATTAAATACTTGGAACAATCATTGCCAACATTGTGTGCTCTCTCTTGACCGAAATCCAAGGAGGAAGGTGATTGTTTATAACAAAAACAGGCCACATTGAGTAGGTAGAACGAAGCTCTCCAAATGGATTGACACCATCAGTTTCCAATGAAAGTTTAACATTACGAGGTTCTTCTTTGAAAATTGGCCACTTTTCTTCGATGCACCTAAATGCAGAACCATCTACAGGCATTCGAAGAACATCATCTTTAGGGATGATTTTAATAACCCCCCCTAGATTTATATGTATAAAAAATGGGCGAATCTCTCCGATATATAGGAAAATTTGAAGGCAATTTTATCAATAAGATAATATGTATATATAAAAATTTTGGCGAATCTTTCTTTTTATTATATAATGTTGTAAAATTCTGGCGAATCTTTCATTTTATTATATAATGTTGTAAAATCTTGGCGATTCTTTCACTAATTTATAAGATATTGTAAAATCTTGGCGAATATTTCACTTTATTATAAAAAAATTGTAAAAACTCGCAAATCTTTCACTAATTTATAAAATATTGTAAAAATAGAAGAACAACAACATTAGTCAAATAACATGAATCTCATCATCAACAAAAGAACATGTAGATTCACGAGTTACAAGTGGAAGGTGTCAGTGAAACACAACTATAGGAGACTCCACTTGTTATCTCATCCCTTAATGGTTTAGCGTACATGTGGGGACCTGAATCTTGACAAACCGGTAAACTTATAGAATCAGACAACTTCAAAATATATTATTTTTATAATCTTGATTTATTATTGTACTTTCTTCAAAGGATATTCATATTGTATTTTATCATGTAAAAGCATTTAAAGATTAATTGTGAACCCTATTAGTTAAGTCGACCCAAAAGAATCCAGAAAGAACATATAATATTGTACCCTAGTCAAGTCGGCCCAGTGAAGTTGACATCCCACAAGGAAAAATCACTTGGAAAACAAGTATAAATAGAGAGGGTGCACTTCTCATTTGTACACATCAAGCACTTAAGCATATTCACTAGAGAAGGAAGAGTAGCTGCATTGTGAGGCTATCTTATTCTTGGGATTTCTATCTTATCTTATTCTTGGGATCTTTGTGGAAGAGTGTTTAGCTGATGGATTGTACTAGAATACATTGTACTTGCTAACAAATTTATACTAAAGAAGTTTGTTGGGTTTTTATTCTCTTTAATGGTTTCCCAGAGGATAAACTTTTGTCTCTTTTATGATGTTCTTGTCTTTCTTTCAGTGACCCTATCGCATATGGTTATTGTGATATAATGCAAATTGTTTGAAGATCTAATATAACCATCATTCAAGTATATAATTCTAACAAAAGGACATGTAGAGAGCCAAGATTTTTAGCCCAATTCACAATGACCATGGAATCCCCATAAACATTCATGGTATCAATTCTCAGTATAGAGGAAAATTTGGCAAGACACCAAAGAGCTAAAAGCTCAACTTTAGTGTTTGTGCCTTTACCATAGTTCAATTTCAGCTTTTAATGATGCTCATCATTGATGTTCAAAAAAATGCCAGCCCCACGGATACCCTATTTTCATATAGATTTGGCCACTTATATAGCCCCATTAGGGTCTCAACATTATGCAAGTTATCCATTCTTGCTAAAGCATCCATTTTCATCCCTAAGACAATACTTTTGTAGGGAATGTGGGAAGAACCACCCCCCCTACGGACTAGAATGGCATCAACACTTTAGGGATAGCGAAAGTACCACTAAAAAGGAAATCCAACTAAGCCTAAAGTTATTCATGATAGTAGTTTTTGAGAAACTTTACAGGGATGGGAATCCATCGACTCGAATAGTGCACCCTTCACATTATAAATTTGAGTGCATCATTTTTTTGTAATATTAAAAGTATTGTCCTAATTATTATGATCTTGTAAATGTTTTTGAACCACTTTTGAACATGGTAAGTAAATTGTCACTATTTGGTACATGGGAATAATCAAAAGTAATTATGGTGTAACTATGGGCTTGTAATAACACGTCAATCATCGAAAGTAATTATGGGCTTGTCAAGGACCCATATTCTCATTGTGGCTTGGAAGGGACAAAACTAATATAAGTACAAACTCTGCATAGGTCATTCAATGGAGAGAAACTTAACCAAAGAGCTTCATGGCTACAACCTTAGCTATATGACTTCATGGTATGGACACAAGCAAGCAAGATTATAAATTGTTTCACAGCCATACAAAGAAAAGATGTTAGGTTCAACACTGGATCTTAAAAATGTATAAAATCAACATGGTTGCAATTAAATCTACTAATGTCATTACTAGATGGCATAATACTATGGATTCTAGTAAATTTTCATGTTTTATGGGTATGTTATAAAATAACATTTCTAAGATATCGATAGTCATTTTCTTATCGTATGTTTTTGTAATTGGAAAAGGTTATTCAATGATTGGCATGAGCGATGATTTAATGACCTTTATTATTGATTAAATATGTATGGTTGATTCTGAGACAAGTATAGGTTTTATTACATAAGAAGACATTAATGTCGGCCAAATAATAGTGTGTTCAAATGTAAATGTATCTTTACAAATTAACCTATTTTGGGCTCAATTAATTTAATGAGCTCTCATTAAGAACACTTACAATGTTAACTTTTTTATTATTATTATCCACGAAATAATAAAACACATTCCTATCTAATTTTTAACTCATAAATATATTTGAATTAACATAACTTTAAAATACATTAATTATATATACATTAATGATTTTTAACTCATAAATATATTTGAATTAACATAATTTTAAAAAACATTAATTATATATACATTAATAAAACTCTTTGCATGAACATTAACAGAGTAAAAGTAACCTTCTAACATCAAATTATATAAAGTGAAATACATGATTTTTAAAGTAATCATAATTTGCACATACATCTTAAGCAACTCAACCTAATCAACAAACAATTTGGAATGGGAAAGAATTTGACAACATAAAGGAAGTGGTAGAAACTACCAGAGGGTAACATAAACCTGAATAGGGGAACCAGTTGGACAAAAACTTGTGCAGGAGTTAATGCTGAATGAATTTCAGCAAGATAATAGGCTTAGCGTGATCAATGATCTTGAGGAGCAGAAGAATACAATGTTCCCCCAATTTTTTGGGAGGTGGGAGCATGGGAATGGGGAAACACACTTTGGGGACATGTGGAGACCACCCCCAAATTTTAGGGAAATTGAGGAGCAGAAGAATACAATGTTCCCCCAATTTTTTGGGAGGTGGGAGCATGGGAATGGGGAAACACACTTTGGGGACGTGTGGAGACCACCCCCAAATTTTAGGGAAATTCAGGGGGATTGGATCTCGGCAATAACATTTCATCCTGTATAAATGTAGTTTAAGTTGCTTCCTATAAACACAATCTAATTCTTCAATGATTTAACATACTTCAACATTGTGCAAATCCATGGCATACATGTTGTAAATAATAAGAACAAACAGAGGACCCTATTTCTTCATGATTCCAGTGGGAATCACATTATTTGAGTACTTCAAGTCCAACATACAATTATGCAAGAGTGAACTATTAATCCTATATTGGGATCATATTCAATAATAGCACCCTATTCCCACATCCTCTATGTTTTTAGCCCTTGCCTCTACCTTGAATCTTGAAGTTGATCTTCAAAGGGCATTACTAAACACTCTATAATTTTGATGAAACTTCCTAAACAAAGCATTAAAATAAGGTAGAATCAGGAAAAAAAATTTAAAAAATCATCCTTAATAAGTGATTTTGCTTGACATAAGGATACATTTTGATTAAGGTCATGATAGAGGAGTTTAATAATCAGCACCACAAACATCAATCTACACAGAGAGGTTGGTGTGCTTGATTAAATGACAATCCCTTAACCTCATACATGATAAAATCCAATGGAAACATTGCATTCCTGAAATCCTCAAAACTGTTAAGTCTGTTGAATTTTGAATGGGATGTAAAATTCTTCTTTTTGCATATGAACTTCTATGAGGTTGGAACCACTCTCAAACATCCTGAAACATTTAATTTTCCTTATCTTTCATTCTCCATCCTTTTACTTAAGAATTTGACTTTACCATTACTGTTGGAGCACCTAGGAAACCCCAATTAGCCAGTGCATGCTTAAAAAAAAGGGGACGAGGGGAAACATTTCAAGAGGAGCCCCTAGGCGTGGGGAGTGAGGGGGGGGGGGAGCTCCCGAACTTGGGGGGCAAGTCCTGATGGAAAACTAGAAGAATATGAATGCCGGTATTTGGAGTACCCATCCAAGCAATAAGTTTGGTTCCCTGTGTTATATTTTATTTAGAGTTATAATAAGGGAAGGCTGCTAATGTCTTTTCCAGAAATAGAGATGGTATATTTCAATGTTTGGTCTGTGTATGTAGAAGGATAAAGTAGAAAGAACATAGGACTGCTAGTCATAATGAATGCAATTACAGCAAAAGGATCTGGTGGCCCTTCAAGGCTCGGATACTATAGCATAGATAGCATATAGTTAATGCGGTGTGTAGAAGACATTTTAAATTACAAACTCAAAATTTTTAACTATGAGTATCCAACTAGCAAAACATCCTTTTTATGATGTTTGATGGTCTCTCCCAAGGGCATGCCAAGATAAAATTGAAGGAATAATTGTTATCATCTCCGACAGTACTTATTGACATGTACCCTTAAAAGAATTTGTTAAAATCCTACTCTAATCAATAGAAATATTCTCACAGGAAGACAATTCAATGAATAGTAATATCTTTCTAATAAAATTAATAAGGAAGATATATATATTACTAGTACTTACTACTTGGTGTGTCTTCTAATTAAATCAACTTCATCTTCCTTGTGACAATTAAAACAGTGAGCTCAGTGTTCTCTGCATGTTGGAGGAAATGCTTAAACAAACATAGCTCACTTTGATTCCAATGCATTAATTTTGCACGAGTAGAGCTCTTCAAATTTTACCTTAAAAATCACCATTTGAATTATTGAACAATTCTGAGACAAAGATAAGCATAACCATTGCTCTAGCAAACAGGGCTGCCAATTTTTCTTTCATTTTTCCCCTTTTCGTAACATTTATAACTTTATTATCTCAAAATACAAATTGGAGATATAAAAATCACATTTACTTTATCATGCCCATGCAATTGGAGCATTGCTGAATTACAAAGACAATTAGGCATAGATTTATAAAAAACTTTTCTTTGAAATACAAAATGATGGCGTATTACTTATATATATGTGATAAGTTAAAAGGCTTTAAACCACCCTTCATTATTGGCATCGCTATGCACATTGTACATTCCAAAACCTGAGCATCACCATATGCTAAATCCTGAATGTCTATTTACACTTTAGACAATAGACCCTCTGAAGTATCCTACTTCCACTTCACGAAGTGTTCCAAAAATTTCATCACCTGGAAGAGACAAGATATCCACCCAAAATTTTGTAAAAAAATATCAATTGTAGAAAACATCCATATGCATTGCTAGAATGGCATTCAATAGAAAAAAGCATAATTTATGGACAGAAAAAATTACGTCCTATTCTCTTCCCAAATCATTTTTACATACCTCAGATAGTATTTTAAGTGAATATGTTTCATAAGTTTCTTTGGGGATAGTGGAGACAAGAATCCCATACCCTTGACCTCTATCCCACAGTACCTAATATATAAAAAAGACTCTTCAGGACAGTGATAACTGCATGCATGGAACCCCTCGAAATTGATCAAGATGCAACCTAAAAATATAGCGTGACACATGACAAGATTGGAACATCAGCTTCTAGCTCATAATTTCATGGAACAGATTGCTGACCTTAAATGCATCTTCATCTATACAATCATCTCCTATATACAGAGGCAGTACATCATTATGATTTGCTAATCCTGCAATCATTCAGTGATGTTAGAGAAGAAATGGATGGCTATAGGTTCTATATAAGAAAAAAATGACAAGCAAAAATAACAGTCCACATTTCTTTTGACCTGTCTAATGCAATTCCACAAGAAACCAGGAAAGACCAACATCTAAAGACATAAATTGAATGCAAATTATTGTAAGCTATCAGTACTAGTTGAAAAAGGAAAACTTACCAAGTGACACTAGTAAATATTTAAGGGCCTTTCATTTGTCCCATTTAATAATAGGACGAACCTCAAAGACCTACATAAAGCAATCTCCTCAATAAGTCTTCAAACCCTATGATAGTTCTTAGTAAGTCACTAATGGTGATTTGATGAAAACTAAAACATAGCAATATCTGAAAGGTTCGCCTTCTTTCCTTGTGTCAGTCACAATTGAGGATACTCTTTGATTACACTTGTTACTTGGTCTGCAAGTGCTTCCCAACTCTACTCCAAAACAAATGCATAAACGCTAAGTATTCAAATGAGTTCAATATTAATTTGACAAAACTAATGATTTAAGTGTTCCATTGGAATTAATTCCAGCATAATCATGCCTAGAAATGCCACAGGCAATTTTGACAGAGGCTTGAAATGGATCTAAACAAAGACAAAGTACATAATCCACAAACTCTAAAAGGTCAGAAACCTAAGAATTTGGATATGGAAATGACGACCTGTACATACCTATAGGGACATACATATCAATGAAATTATTTAACTAAACAGTAAATACATCAAAAATGAAGAAAAGGTTTTGTATCAAGAGATTAAATTACAAGAACAACATGAAGCAGGCAGACCACTTCCCCCTTGCATGTCAATACATAACTCACCTTCTCTTCAACACTGCGATAATACACAGAAACACAAAATTTGTGATTTTCAACCATGGATCCAGTGATTCTATTCGTCTTCTTGGCCAGCAATGCAGAAACCTGCACAACAAGAGGTGCAATCCAATCAATACTAACCAACGACAATGCTGACAAAAGTTCTAATACACAATGTCTCAACAGGAAAATAGGGATGCAAATGAACCCCAATATTGTTTAAGCACCCACACTATTGGCAACCTCAGTTTCTTATGTATTTCATTCATCTGATATTTGGTTGGACTTCCGGCTAACTATAAAACAAACTCAATCCCTTTACACAAAACGTTTTGAACAAGTTGGAATACGAAGGGTTAAGTCACTTTTATTATACTAAATACCTTCCCATGGAAAAAGGAAGAATGTTAACACACAGTATGATGACGAGAATAAAAATAGGCATCTATCTTCAAGTGACCTTTCCATGTTGCCTTTCTATAAATATAAAGCTACATAAAATGGAATTTCTTCATACCTTGTCTGTCATTGGTAAGAACTCACTGGCATGCTGGTAGAGAACAACACCACCCTGAGAGACAAAAAATACTAGTTGAAACTTGAAAGTGAATAACAAATCACCAAAAGCATTTGTAAAATATCTACCTTTTACACTCCTTGGGAAGATGTACATTAATGTAGATTATATCTATTTTTGTGGAAATAAAGTACAAATGCACCAGCACCACAAAAGATAATAGATGAGTTGAGTACGACAACATTGTGGTATTCATTCTCTAACTTTTGCCCCATCCTTTATGGCTAAAAGTAATAAAACCCCCAAAAATGAAAGAACGGGATATTCTTAACCCGAAGTAATAAATTAAAATGGTCAGATAGACCAATGAAAATATCCCTGCTGAAAATAAGCAA
Organism: Pseudotsuga menziesii; assembly: GCA_001517045.1. NCBI lineage: Eukaryota > Viridiplantae > Streptophyta > Pinopsida > Pinales > Pinaceae > Pseudotsuga > Pseudotsuga menziesii. The sequence continues at coordinate 166,787 of LPNX010340427.1, read as the reverse complement.
GGCTTTAGATAACCATTTCAGAATCTCCATTTCATGCTGCACTTACTTCTCTATTGTCTTGGTACAGTTTTTCCTTAGAACCGTTGGAACTTTTGGCTGGTCCCATAATGTTCATACCATAGCTACCAACATAATAAAACTCAGCTAACTTTACAAACTCATACACCTGCAAAATATATTAAACAATACCGTAAAATATTGTTCCAGTTAGAATTCCTTCTTTACAAACACTACTACTATGTATGACTAAACCCAAGCAACCAATATGAAGATGAAATCATAAAAAGCACAAAAGCTTCAAATATGCAAGTTGCGTAAACAAAGCAACCAAGACAAAGATGAAATCATGAAAAACACAAAAGATTCAAACATGCAAGTGGGAAAATATATTGCCACGTCTCTAACTGTTGCACGCTTCTATGGATAGCATCAAGACAGAATGGAATATGGTTAAAACATGGAGTAATATGTCATCAAGAAGCAAAAAATTATTTTCAAAATGAACTTTAGAAATCCTGAATTCATGCATGGATATGGGTAGAAAATACATCAATTACAACATAATCGTTCAAGATTGCACACGGCACGGTTCTAAATTCATATTCAGTTTGGTCGAATGAAAGCACCTGTTGAATCATCCTCTATATTATAAAAAGCATTGCGTGGCGAAGTTTCTCTAATAGCTCGGATTTGGTGGGGGCATCAAGACCCAGCAATATGGTGTCTGCAATGAATATAAAGCAACATAAAATGGAATTTCTTCATACCTTGTCTATCACTAGTAATAACTCGCTGGCAGGTTGGTAGAGAACAACACCACCCTGAGAGACAAAAAAAATACCAGTTGAAACTTGAAAGTGAATAACAAATCACCAAAAGAATTTGTAAAGTATCTACCTTTTACACTCCTTGGTAAGATGTACATTAATGTAGATTATATCTATTTTCTTAACATTTATGACTTTATTATCTCAATTGATATAAAAAAACCATAACTTTATCATGCCCATGCAATAGAAGCATTGCTGAATTACATAGACAATTAGGCACATATTTATCAAAAACTTTTCTTTGAAATAAAAAATGATGGTGTATTACATATAGATATGTGATCAGTTAAAAGGTTGTAAACCACCCTTCATTACTGGCATCACTATGCACATTGTACATTCCAAAACTTGAGCATCACCATATGCCAAATCCCAAATTCCCATTTACACTTTAGACAACAGATCCTCTGAAGTATCTCGCTTCCACTTCACGAGGCGTTCCAAAAATTTCAACACCTGAAAGAGAGAAGATATCCACCCAAAATTTTGTAAAAATATATCAATTGTAGAAAACATCCATATGCATTGCTAGACTAGCATTCAGTAGACAACAACATGATTTATGGACAGACAAAATTACGTCATGTTCTCTTCCCAATCATTTTTACATACCTCAAATTGTTTTTTAAGTGAATATGTTGCATTTGTTTCTTTTGGGACAGTGGAGACAAGAATCCCATACCCTTGACCTCTATCCCATAGTACCTAATATATCAAAAAGACTCTTCAGGACATTGATAACTGCATGCATGGAACCCCTTGAAATTGATCAAGATGCAACCTAAAAATATAGCATGACAAATGAAAAGATTAGAACATAGGCTTTGAGATCATAATTCCATGGCACGGATTTCTAACCTTATATGCATCTTCATCTGTACAATCATCTCCTATATACAGAGGAAGTACATCATTACGATTTGCTAAGCCTGCAATAATTCAATGATGTTAAAGAAATGGATGGATATAAGTTTCTATATAAGAAAAAAACTGACAAGCATAAATAACAGTCTGCATTTCTTTTGACCTGTCTAATGCAATGCGACAAGAAACTGGGAAAGACCAACATCGAAAGACATAAATTGAATGAAAACGATTGTAATGTATCAGTAGTTCATTAGAGAGAATTTGAGGTCAAAAATGGGCCTCCTAAGAGATGTACTACAAAAATATAAGATATATTAAAATATTATGAGTTAGGGGTTTTATGGGGTAGGTATATATGACAACTCACCTCCTACACTACTTTTTATGCACAATATAAATAACCATGGTTGAGTTACTTTTCTAAATTGACTATAAATAAAATTAATAAAATAACTCTACAATGATGTGACTAAGATTCATTTTAAATTCCCAAAAATTTATTGTCCTTTAGCATTTATTTGTCTTGAACTTGTAAATAAAATTAAATAAAAATGAATTTAATTTATATGCATAACTAACATATTTTTTTCATATAAATATCATTCATGAATTTAATTTATTTAAAAGTACAAGATTATATATATATATTAGTTTGACATTATGATATTAAATACAATTGAGTGAATATATAATTTATAATTAAAAAACATGAAAATGATAATATATTATTTTATAAAAAAATGTGAAAAGACATTTTTATGAATTATGAATACTTTACTTGAAAATGACAATAATATTATTTTATGAGAAAGTGAATTGTGAGTACTTCACTTTATGACTTAAAAGTACTTGTACCACTACCTTGGTTAACTATGGAATTTCATCCACCATAGAAAATGTGACAAATAAGCATTATTAACTCATGCAATGCCACCTCAACCATGGGGGATGATGTCATTTACTAGAATGTAATTGGTTGATTTTTATAGTACATTTTGATCCTTTTGAGGCCCATTTTTGACCTCAAATTCTCTCTAATGTGCTGAAACAGGAAAACTTACCAAGTGACACTAGTAAATATACAAGGGCATTTCCTTTGTGCAATTTAATTATAGGATGGACCTCGAAGACCTACATAGAGAAATCTCCTCAGTAAGTCTTCAAACCCTATGACAGTTCTTAGTATGTCACTAATGGTGATTTGATGAAAATTAAAACATGGAAATATCTGAAAGGCTTACCTTCCTTCCTTGTGTCAGTCGCAATTGAGGATACTCTTTAATTACACTTGTTACTTGGTCTACAAGTGTTTACCAACTCTGCTCCAAAACATATGCATAAAAGCTGAGTATTCAACTTGGTTTAATATTAAATTTACAAAACTAATGATTTAAGTGTTCCATTGGAATTAATTTCAGCATAATCAGGCCTAGAAATGCCACAGGAAATTTTGACAGAGGCTTGAAATGGATCTAAACAAAGAAAATGTACATAAGCCAACAACTCTGAAAGGTCAGAAACCTAAGAATTTGGATCTGGAAATGATGACCTATACATACCTACATGGATATACATATCAATGATATTATTTAACTAAATAGTAAATACATCAAAAATGAAATAAAGGTTTGGTATCAAGAGAATATAAAGCAATATGGTGTCTATAATGAATATAAAGCAACATAAAATGGAATTTCTTCATACCTTGTCTATCACTAGTAATAACTCACTGGCAGGCTGGTAGAGAACAACACCACCCTGAGAGACAAAAAAAATACCAGTTGAAACTTGAAAGTGAATAACAAATCAGTAAAAGAATTTGTAAAATATCTACCTTTTACACTCCTTGGTAAGATGTACATTAATGTAGATTATATCTATTTTCTTAACATTTATGAATTTATTATCTCAATTGATATAAAAAAACCATAACTTTATCATGCCCATGCAATAGAAGCATTGCTGAATTACATAGACAATTAGGCACATATTTATCAAAAAAATTTCTTTGAAATACAAAATGATGGTGTATTACATATAGATATGTGATCAGTTAAAAGGTTGTAAACCACCCTTCATTACTGGCATCACTATGCACATTGTACATTCCAAAACCTGAGCATCACCATATGCCAAATCCCAAATTCCCATTTACACTTTAGACAACAGATCCTCTGAAGTATCTCGCTTCCACTTCACGAGGAGTTCCAAAAATTTCAACACCTGAAAGAGAGAAGATATCCACCCAAAATTTTGTAAAAAAATATCAATTGTAGAAAACATCCATATGCATTGCTAGACTAGCATTCAGTAGACAACAACATGATTTATGGACAGACAAAATTACGTCATGTTCTCTTCCCAATCATTTTACATACCTCAAATGGTTTTTTAAGTGAATATGTTGCATTTGTTTCTTTGGGGACAGTGGAGACAAGAATCCCATACCCTTGAACTCTGTCCTGTAGTACCTAATATATCAAAAAGACTCTTCAGGACATTGATCACTACATGCATGGAACCCCTTGAAAATGATCAAGATGCAACCTAAAAATATAGCATGACAAATGAAAAGATTAGAACATAGGCTTCGAGATCATAATTCCATGGCACAGATTGCTAAACTTATACGAATCTTCATTTGTACAATCATCTCCTATATACAGAGGAAGTACATCATTATGATTTTCTAAGCCTGCAATAATTCAATGATGTTAAAGAAATGGATGGATATAGGTTTCTATATAAGAAAAAAAATGACAAGCATAAATAACAGTCTACATTTCTTTTGACCTGTCTAATGCAATGTGACAAGAAACTGGGAAAGACCAACATCCAAAGACATAAATTGAATGAAAATGATTGTAATGTATCAATAGTTGCTGAAACAGGAAAACTTACCAAGTGACACTAGTAAATATACGAGGGCATTTCCTTTGTCCAATTTAATTATAGGACGAACCTCGAAGACCTACATAGAGCAATCTCCTCAGTAAGTCTTCAAACCCTATGATAGTTCTTAGTAAGTCACTAATGGTGATTTGGTGAAAATTAAAACATGGCAATATTTGAAAAGCTTACCTTCCTTCCTTGTGTCAGTCACAATTGAGGATACTCTTTAATTACACTTGTTACTTGGTCTGCAAGTGCTTCCCAACTCTGCTCCAAAACATATGCATAAAAGCTAAGTATTCAACTGGGTTTAATATTAATTTTACAAAACTAATGATTTAAGTGTTCCATTGGAGTTAATTTCAGCATAATCAAGCCTAGAAATGCCACAGGAAATTTTGACAGAGGCTTGAAATGGATCTAAACAAAGAAAATGTACATAAGCCAACAACTCTGAAAGGTCAGAAACCTAAGAATTTGGATCTGGAAATGATGACCTATACATACCTACATGGATATACATATCAATTATATTATTTAACTAAATAGTAAATATATCAAAAATTAAATAAAGGTTTGGTATCAAGAGATTAAATTACAAGAACAACATGAAGTAGGCTTCCAACTACTTCCCCCTTGCATGTAAAAACATAACTCACCTTCTCTTCAACACGACCATAATGCAAAAAAACCCAAAATTTGTGATTGTCAATAATGGATCCACTGGTTCTCTTCATCTTCTCAACCAACAATGTAGAAACCTACATAAAAAGAGGTACAATCCAATCAATACTAACCAACAACAATGTTGACAAAAGTTATAATACACAATATCTCAACGGGAAAATAGGGGTGCAAATGAACCCCAATATTGTTTAAGCACCCACACTAATGGCCAGCTCATTTTCCTGTGTATTTCATTCATTTGATATTTGGTTGGACTTCCCACTAACTATAAAACAAACTCAAGCCCTTTCCACACAATGCTTTGAAAAAGGTTGAATATGAAGGGTTCAGTCACTCTGATTATACTAAATACCTTCCCATGGAAAAAGGAAGAATGCTAACACGCACTATGATGATGAGAATAAAAATGGCCATCTATCTGCAATTGACCTTTCCATGTTGCCTTTCTATAATGAATATAAAGCAACATAAAATGGAATTTCTTCATACGTTGTTTAGTAAGAACTCACTGGGAGGCTGGTAGAGAATAACACCACCCCGAGAGACAAAAAATACCAGTTGAAACTTGAAAATGAATAACAAATCACCAAAAGCATCTGTAAAATATCTACCTTTTACACTCATTGGTAAGATGTACATTATGTAGATTATATCGATTTTTGTGGAAATAAAGTACAAATGCACCAGCACCACAAAACATAATAGATGAGTTGAGTACACCAACACTGTGCCATTCATTCTCTAACTTTTTCCCCATCCTTGATGGTTAAGAGGAACAAAACCCCCAAAAATGAAAAGGTTGGATATTTTCAGCCTGATGTAATAAATTAAGATGGTTAGATAGACTAGTGACAAAATCCCTACTGAAAACAACCATTTCAGAATCTCCATTTCATGCTGCACTTACTTTCTTGTCTGTTGTCTTGGTACAGTTTGCCTTAGAAACGTTAGAACTTTTGGCTAGTCCCATAATGTCCATACCATGGATACTAACATAATACAGCTCAACTAACTTTCTAAACTCACAAACCTGCAAAATATATTAAACAATACCGTAAACCATTAGAAGTCCTGCTTTACAAACACTACTACTGTTGTATGACTAAACCCAAGCAACCAAGACCAAGATGAAATCACGAAAAGCACAAAAGCTTCAAAGATGCAAGTTCCGTAAACAAAGCAGCCAAGACCAAGATGAAATAATGAAAAACACAAAAGATTCAAACATGCAAGTAGGAAAATATCTTGCAACGTCTCTAACTATTGCACGTATCTATGGATAACATCAAGACATCATAATGAAATATCGTTAAAACATGGAGTAATCTGTCATCAAGAAGCAAAAATTTATTTTCAAAGTGATTGGAAAGCCTGGATTCATGCATGGATATGGGTGGAAACTATAGCAATTACAATGTAATCATTCAAGACCGCCCAGGGCGCGGTTCTAAATTCATATTCAATTTGGTGGAATGAAGGCACCTATTGAGTCCTCCTCTATATTATAAAAAGAACTGCGTGACAGAGTTTCTCTAATAGGCAGGATTTGGTGGGGCATCAAGACCCAGCAATATGATGGCATAAGGCAAGGAGTTAGGTATACTTGGGATGATACATATCCACAAGAGTTACAGAGATCCAAGCATGCCTATCAAAACAAACTAGAAATGAACACTAACCTCAAGCTATGAATCTTGGATATCTGATACAAACCCAATCCCGTCCTCAAATAGTGCCGTCCTCAAGCAGTTTCATCCTTAGGGATCTTGGATATCTGATAAAAACCTAGAAAAATTGGCACTTTCTGGCTGGTTAACCAATGGATGAGGGATCAGAATTGCAACCTGCAGTAGCAATAACACACACACACACACACACACACACATATATATATATATAAGGGTTAAAAATTGCTTTAAAAAAAGGTGAATCTTACTGTAAAATGGATTCAAGCCCTAAATTGGGGGCGAATTCAACTCCATCATGGAATTTCCATGAACGAGACAGGCGAATTTATCCCCAAAAACCACCATTCCGAGGAAAATTGGGGCGAATGCAATCTTGAAGGAATTTTCGAGCAGGAGAAATCCATTTTTACCATATTTCCTTATGATATACGATTGGGCTAACCTCCATTTCAAGGTTTTTATGTTAAATAATTAATGGGCTAAATTTTATTAATTAAAAAAATAGGTTTAATATAAAAATTCACCCACTAAATTTTTAAAAACCCTTAAAATTCGCCTATGGGCTAAAATTCACCCCTAAAATCATCTCTGATCATCTTGACTTCTATTATTTGCATGGAAATCCATAAATTGTGCTATACTTTGACACCTGAACAACCGTCGGAGACATGGAATTATCAAAATATAACGAAGAACTTTGTGAGGCACCTTTTTTGTCACTTTATCGGTTCGATACCTACTTGTTTGACATTGTGGACATTCATTTTCTAATGCATATTGTCCATAGATATGATATGATCATTAGGACATGCATCAATAGCTTGATACTCCATTCCAAATTCTTTCATAATCACATATATCTCTCGATAAGTGCATGGTAAAATATTTGACGTTGGTAAAGAAATTCACTTAACAATCTACAAAATTCAAAAGAATAAGTAAATGTAAACAATACTAATCATCAATATCGCTGATCCAGAAGGATATTGGTGGCCACCCACCTATTCCACTTGGAACCCCACCATTGTTTCTTTTAGTTTTCCAGTTTCCTTAATTGTAGCACCATTTACTATTTTTGGCAGTTTTTGAGTCCTAAACTTCCGGAGCCGTTTTGAGGCCCTAAACGACGTTTTTTCGGCATCGAATGATCAAGAAAATATGAGTCCATTTTGGACTCAATATTTGTTTTTTATGGATTAGTCCTTAAACATATATTTCTAACGATGTATCATGCATGTCAAGCAGAGGTAGTATGCTAAAGTTACGACCCCGGGAAATTGATGTACCAAGTTACCCAACGGAGCCCACATTCTGGCATTTCACCTCCTAGGGTTAGGTTTTTGGATGTGTAGGGTTTGCATTGTTTCTCAATAATATATAGACCTTTGAGCCTCATTGTAACACAGAGTTCAAAGGCATGTAGCCGCCACATCTCTTCTCAGAGATAAGCTACCAGCACTCTAGCCAGTTTATTTCCATTCTGTATGTAAACAAGTTTCAGTTATTGATTAATGAAATGAAGTGTTATTTCCATTGAATATTTGTTTCTATGGTTATTTGTGTATTCTGTTGCATTCTTGCATAAATTCGGATCAATGGTATCAAAGCAATATGCTCTTTCTCGATCCTTCTTTTTATGTCCCCAACGAGGGCGAGGTATAAAGAGTTAGGGATCGATATGGTTGGACCTTTGTAAGATTAACCTCACAAATCCCAATAGCCACCAATGGGGGATGAAAATAAAGATGAGGGCAGAGAAGATCCTATCAAAATGTTTCTCTAGGAGGCCCTTGAAAAACAAAGGAACGCGATGATGGATAACTTCGCCCAGATCCTTCAATGACTTCCCACTGGTGGCGCATCTGCATCTAGCAGCCACTCTGGAGGCACAACCCCTTTTAAGGTACAAGTAAACTTCGACATTCCTATATTTGATGGCCAAATAGATGCATACACCATATATAGATGGTTGAATCTATTATAAGGATATTTCTCGATTCATGACTTTTCTGACCGAGAAAATATTACTTTTTCTCTACTCAAATCCGCCCCCCATGTCAAGGAATGGTTGGAAACCTACTATGAGAGAAAGGACAAGGAGGAACCCTCTTTGTTCTCAGCCGTACCCACCTGGAATTCTTTTTGAGATTCCATAAAGAGACAATATTATCTGGTGGGGAGCTATGAGGACAAGTACATACAATGGACTACGTTGCGGCAGCAAAGAGATCAAGATGTGCATGAGCTGACGAATCTATTCCATACCCTACGCACCAAGTTGGGTATCAAATATTCAGAGAAACATTTGGTGCTGAAGTACCGCAGTTGTCTGCATAGATACATTCAGGAGGAAATGGAGTTCCTTGACATCTCGCTTGGTACGGTATATCGATATGCTACCAAAATTGAGCAAAAAATCAAATAGAAAAAGTGAGACTTTGGATCTAGGAATCAAAAGCAAGGGAAATGTGCCCCCAAACCGCAGAACCAAGAACACATCCAAGGCATGGTGACTCAAGAAAAATTGCCAAAGACTCAAGCAAAGAGCAACACTTCAAAGTCTAAGAAGGAAGCGGGAAAGTGGTGCGAGTTCCATAAGAGCCCCACTCACAACACAAGTGAGTGTCGGGACAAGTAGTCACTGGTGGCTGAGATAAAGGATTGTGAATCAGATGCATACTCTAACACTGAATCAGAACCCAAGAAGGGGAATGACAGAGGGAATAAGATTATCGATGCAGAGCCCAATGCCACCATTACTACCACGAAGATCCAAAAGGAAGAACCAGAAGATTCAAAGGAGGAGGAGCATCTTTTCCACTCCTAGATGTGGGTAAAGAGTTCCTCACTACAGTCCATTGTCGACAGTGGGAGCCAAAAGAACCTAATTTCAGTAGAGGCCATGAATTGGATGGGTTTTTTGACCACATCACACCCGCAGCTGTACACCATCAGGTGGCTTAACCAAGGACGGGATCTCCATGTTAGCCAGCAGTGTCGCCTTCCCTACAGCATCAAGCCCTTCACTGATGAGGTATTATGTGATATTGCTCCTCTTGATGTTTGTGATGTAGTATTAGGTCAACCATACTTATGGAAGCGACATGCTATGTATGAGTCCTGGACTCGTGCTATTATTATTACATTGGGAAATAATTTGTACAAGATACCAAAGGTACCACCTCCTGCCACCATCTCTTTGGTTACTGCAAAACAATGCAGTAAACTCATTTCCAAAACAGGGAAGTTTGTTTTCTTGATGATCCGCCTTCAGGGAAAAAATAAGATCGTGTCCATGACCTCCAGACAAGGCCCCTTGGTACAACAACAACAAATGGACAAGGTCATGGAAGCCCTATCAGGACATATTCACCTCACCCACCGGGGTGCCTCTTCACTATCAGGTCAAGCACCCCATCGATCTGACCCCAGGTGCACCACTACCCAATGGACCAATCTATCGACACTCTGTTTTGGAGAATGATGAAATCAAGAGGCAAATTCAGTAGCTGCTATAGAAGGGTCACATCCACCCAAGTTCATCGCCCTGTGGGAGCCTGATCGTGTTGGTAAAGAAGAAGGATGGGACTTGGAGACTCTGTATTGACTATTGGGTTCTGAATAAGATCATTGTCTGGAATAGGTACCTGATCCCACGGATTGATGAACTCCTAGACTAGCTTAAAGGGGAAAAATATTTTAGCAATATTGACTTAAATTCTGGGTATCACCAGGTACCGATCGAACCGACCGATGTGTGGAAGACTGCCTTCAAAGCCAAGGAGGGCCTTTTCGAACGGTTGGTCATGCCTTCCAGGCTGACAAATGCTCCTGTAACCTTCATGAGACTGATGGATGACATCTTGCGGTCATTCACCAACTCATTTGTAGCAGTATACTTAGATGACATCCTGATCTTTAGCCAGACTTGGGAAAAGCACCTCCACCACATCCGACAAGTCCTCCAAACATTGCGGCAGCACAAGTTATGTGACAATTTGGACAAGTACACTTTTGGAATGAACCAGGTTCAGTATCTGGGATACATTATTGATGAGTGTGGGGTACATGTGGATCCAACCAATATCCAAGTCATTCGGGATTGGCCATCCCCAACTACTCTAACAAAGCTTCGTAGCTTTCTGGGCCTTGCTAATTTCTACCACAGGTTCATGTTGGGATTCTCTCATATCACTTGGCCCTTGAGTCAAGTCATCAAGGGGGGAGCGAAAGAAAATTTCTTTTGGTCGGAAACTTAGCAGAATGCATTTGCTGAATTGAAACATCACCTCTACTATTCCCCAGTGCTCACATTACCAAACTTGCAACAACCATTTGAGATCAAGACAGATGCCTCTGACTATGCTATTGGGGTAGTCCTTACTCAACAAGGGCATCCAGTGGCATATCACAGTGAGACACTGTCCAAAATAGTACGCAAATATCCCACTTATGAAAAAGAGATGTATTCCATTGTACAGGCTTGCGGACAATCGAAGCATTACATTTTGGGGAAGGAAACGATCATCCACATAGACCACTGACCCCTACAATTCATACAAACACAAGGGAAGTTACAGAACAATTTCCATCAGAAGTGGTCCACATATCTACAAGAGTTTCATTTAAACATCAAGTACAAGAAGGGAAGCACCAATAATGTTGCAGACTACCTCAGCCGACCACCGATCGTGGCGATAACCACCGTGCTCAACTCTTCTGGGAATGAGACTTTTGATTAGATGCTTCTCTATAAGAGCGATCCAGAATTCAGCCACACATACTAGACACTCTTGGAGGGAAACCAAGTTCCAAAATTTCACCTCCAGGATGTACTACTATATCACATGGGACACCTTTGTGTTCCTTTAATCGAGCGTGCCAAGATGATTTGGGAAGTGCACTACAGTTGGGTCACTGGGCATTTTTGGTTCAATAAAATAGTGGCAGTACTGTAGAAGTATTTATATTGGCCGAACCTTCGACATGACGTTGGGAAGTACATCCGATCATGCACTGCCTGTGCCATTGCCAAACCATCCATCAAGAAGCAAGGCCTCTATACTCTGTTTCCTACCCCTAGTCGACCTTGGGAATCCATATTTATGGATTACATGTCCAGCCTTCCTTCTACTAAGCACGGCAATGACTGTGTGTTTGTGGTCGTTGACAGATTCTCAAAGATGGCCATAATGGCGGCCTGCAAGAAGAATATCACAGCAGAAGCCACTGCTAAACTCTTCTTTGAATGAGTGTGGGTACACTTTGGGATCCCACATTCTATAATCTCAGACCAGGACAATAGGTTCCTTAGTGCATTCTGGTCTAGCCTTTGGTCAATGCTAGAAACCAAGCTCACAAAGTCCACAGCTTTCCATCCCTAGATTGATGGCCAGATAGAGGTCGTCAACAGGATGATCATACACATTTTGCACATGTACAACTCAAATAATCCATGCACATGGGATGAGAGCCTCCCCTATGTACAACATATCTATAACCAGGCCCTCCATAACCCAACCAACCACAGCCCCTTTCAGGTGGGCTTGGGATTCCACCCACTATGTCCCATTGACGTCGCGATGCCATTTGCAGCTACTCAGGATGATTTAGCTCATATCCAGTCTGAAGTTTCCAAGGTGAATAGCTTCATTGAGCACATTCAGTACATTCGCCAATAGGTTAATGACATATTGGACAGATCCAATGCTAGGTACAAGCATCGACATGATCAACATTGGGTGCAACACAACTTCCAGTTGGGCAACAAAGTGTGGCTACATTTGCCGAAGGAGCGTTTCGTTGGACCCCACCGCAAGCTTCACCCACTATGATATGGGCCATATACCATCACCAAAGCTGTCGAAGACAATGCCCTCGAGCTCAGTATTCCACCATTCCTTGGTCTGCACCCAGTGTTCAATGTGGACCAACTTCGGCCCTACTTTCCACCTCTACTGGACACATCAGACGTGGAAGAACAACTCACACCAACAGAGTTACACCCCGATTGCATGGAACAAGCCACAACTGATTGGATTATGGACACACAGATCAAGAACACCTGCCAGCAGAAGATCCAGTTATATCAAGTTTTCAAAGTAGGCCAACTCCTCCACCAGGGAAAGTGGCTCACCAGGGACCAAGTTCAACAGAAGTTTCCTCATCTCATGGAGGAACTCAACGCAATGGGGACCATTGCTTCCTAAGGGGGGAGGAATGATCTAGGAGGATAATGGTGGCCACCCACCTATTCCACTTAGAACCCCACCATTGTTTCTTCCAATTTTCCAATTTCCTTAATTGTAGCACAATTTACTATTTTTGGCAGTTTTCGGGTCCTAAACTTTCAGAGCCGTTTTGAGGCCCTAAATGATGTTTTTTTGGCATTGAATGGTCAACAAAATATGAATCTATTTTGAACTCAATATTTGCTCTTTTTGGATGTATTCCTTAAATAGATCTTTCTAACGATGTATCATGCGCGTCAAACGGAGGTAGTATGCTAAAGTTACGACCCCATGAAATTGATGTAACAAGTTACCCAACGGGGCCCACATTTTGGCGTTTCACCTCCTAGGGTTATGTTTTTGGATGTGTAGGGTTTCCATTGTTTCTCAATAATATATAGGCCTTCAAGCCTCATTGTAACACAGAGTTCAAAGGCATGTAGCTGCCACATCTCTTCTCAGAGATAAGCTATTAGCATTCTATCTAGTTTATTTCCATTTTGTATGTAAACAAGTTTCAATTATTGATGAATGAAATGAAGTGTTATTTCTGTTGCATATTTGTTTCTGTGGTTATTTGTGTATTCTGGTCCGTTCCTGCATAAATCTGGATCAATAGCATCCATACTTTACAAATTAGATAACAATAGCAATATAGGAAAAAAGGCAACCCTTTATGTACATGTGAACATCCAGACATAAATAATTAGAAAATTACATACCTTAGTATCCGTGTCAGACATGTGTTTGATAAACCATTCAAAACCTTCAAGTTCACTAACAACAATATAGCAAAAATAATATTTTTTTTGAGCCTTCATAAAGAGGTTGACATGCCTTCTCGAGTAGAGGATCAACATCATGACTATCATCCTGGTTCTCCTCATCCATTGGAGAAAATGTGTCTTAGATCAATCTATGTGTCTCATCTTCCTGATTTGAATCACTAATGTTATCTCCATCCATATCATCATTAAGAACTTGATCAGCTTCAATATTATGATCTAGATGTTTGTCACCCTGTAAATGAGTATTTCTACTAGTACTTGGAAAATGACTCTCTGAAAGGGGACATTTTGGGGGCATTGTCTATATATTTACAAACAACGTAGTAAAATTAGTGTGTATAGAACATATAATAAAATGATAAGACATTTTACTGAAATTCATGACATGATGACCATTATAGAAAATAAATTAAAATATGAATAACCTCTTACCAAGGGATGATATTCATGACCCCCTTTGGCATGCCCCTTCTACCTACAATGTCTTTTCACTGTCGTTCTTAAAATTCTTCTTCTTTGCAAGCCCCTGCAATTAGAGCAAGGGAAATAACATTTTCCATCTCCCCTCACCTCTAGTGCTGCTCTAAACTAAGTAAGCTTCCTTTCATTTTCAGTCCTAGTGAAAAATCCTTTTAGTGACAAGTAATTGTCTTACCTACACCATACCAAATAGTAACTTGTCAAATACATTAGATATAAGTATATTTCTAAATGTAGTATATTATATACCAATTTATATAAGGAAAAACATGAATACTGTGATGAATAGGATTGTCATTGATGACAACATTAATGACAATCATTTTGGAAAAATATGGTAATTTGGTGAAAAGCAGGAAAATGACTAAGTGTTGGAAAACTGGCTGAGGTAGCCTTAAGAAAATTCCCGCCACAAATTGTGTGTGGAAGAAAATACCTGCACCAGATGGGGGTATTGTAGATTGATATTTGGCCTACCTGACCATGTCTTCAGATTGTCATGGAAGGATCTGAGAAAGAAGTTATGAACCTACAAAACAATGTTTTAGGCAGATTGGACTAGACTAAGAAAATTGTCAAAGTGTTGGAAAAACTGGCTCATGTGGCTATTCAGATTCGGAAATGTCACATTTTAATCCACTTTATCTTCCACTATTCCTCACATTTGATCGTCCCATTAACCTTTTATCATACCATTTCCATACATATATGTGGGTTTCACCTTATTATTTCCACTTTATTTATTTTTAGTATTATAAGTGAATTTATGATTAAATATTAGAAAATTAACATGTTTTTCACTAATATCTCAAAGTATGGATGAGCTTTGTAATGTGTAGGAATATGTGAAGGATTAATTCAAAGAAAATACTTCACGTATATCTACTCCGCCATTTCAAGGAGATAGTTATGCAAAGAATATTCCAAGGAGAAGATCATGAAGATTTGGTTGAGAGACATGTGGAGAATTTGTGAGAGATATGTGGAGGATTTGAAGGGACAATATCTTGTAATAATAGGAGAGTAGTTGAGTGGTTGAGTGAATAGTGGATTCTCTTATTATGAGATGGTTATCTTCTTCTCAAAGAAGTTCATGTATACAAGAGAGTGATCTCTCTTCATTTGTTATCCTAGATTATCTTAGAATATCTTAGATCTTAGATTATCTTAGAGAATACTAGATTGTAGAAGTTAGTCTTGACTTTGTAATATGGAGAAGGGAATTCTCAGCTTTTGTTCATAATGTTGGTTTGATGCTTTCATGATTTATGATTGATTCTTGTGATGTAATTTAAGATTGCTTTATGGTTAATGTGAGCTCACATGTGTTGTCTTGTTGCTCTTCATATGTTGTCTTTCTTTTATGCAATTTACTTTCATCCATGTGTTTGATCTTCCTGCATTAGATTAGCAATTGCATGTTTCAGCTTAAGCAGGGTTAGATTAGATTAGTCTTAGTTTCATGGGGGGTTAGATTAGCTAAATTTCATTTCAGTCCTGCATATACTTTGCATGTGCTTCGTAAGCCTATGAACCTCAGATTGACAAATTAAATGGCTGGGCAATTACTACAATGGAATTAAAACGACATTAATTCGACCCAACTTTTTGGCGCCATTTCCAAGGAAGCACGATGGATTGAAGTTTAGTTTGATTTTTATACAAGCGTATACTAGAGTGTGAATTTCAATTTCTACTAAAAGTGTTTCAATTCTGCAAGTGTGAATTTTAATTTCAGCAAGTGTTTTTTTTTTTTGCAACTGTGAAGAGTAATTGTTTTTTGTACAAAGTGTTTTTTTTAAATTTGTTTTAGCAAGAGTGTTTATTTAAAATTTTATTTTAGATTTGGGTGTTGTAAGAATCCCTTTTTCAAAATGATTTAACAATGAGTCTAAGCTTGGAACAGCTCACTCAGATCCTTGCAAAAGTAGGGATTTCCTCTTCTCATGAAGAGGAGATCTTGAAAGCAGTCGAGAGCTTAATTACTCCTCCACCAACATTTGAGGAATCCTACACATTTGATGAAGAAAAATCATGCGAACAGGAGGTCGAGGAGGACTACGAGGAGTTGTAGCCTGATCTGAGGAGTGAAAACTATGCCTACGAAATCCCTATCGAACAATGGTTTCAAGCAAGTACGAGGTTAGAACAGTTTAGTTTTTCTTTTTTACTAGATAATTCACAGTCACAACAATTAATTTTGCACATTTCTGTTTATCCTCATCTTCTATTTGCAAAATTCACATTGAACATATTATTATTATTGTTACGTGAATGGCTACACTGGATATTTAACTACACGTAACTATTTTCTAAATCCCAATTAGCATAGAGTAGGTAGGATTTTATTTTCAGTTTTTACTCTCACTTAGAATAAGTATGCTCTCCTCCGTGCTTAATGTGATCGCGAGGATCAGAAATAGGATGAATAAATTGATTTCGGAAGAATTCTTATTGTTGACAGATGAAAAATAAAATTTGCCTAATCTATTTTTCATTTGAATTTGTTCCATTTGATCATAATTGTTTTTTTATAAATTTGCAAAATAAAATTTTAAAAGTTCTTTTATTTGATTTTTCGTAAGTTATAAATAATAATAATAATAATAATTTTGAGCCTCCATCCTTCGATCTACAATTAAAATAGTAGGTGCATTAAGCTGAAATAGTAGCTGTAACAGCTGTGGTTGAAACACACTTTTTTCAGCTGAAACACATAAGCTGTAACAGCTTCAGGTGAAACACATAAGCTGTAATAGCTGTAGCTGAAACACTTAATATGAAACAAGCAATTGCTGAAACACTCCAGGATGAAACAACACAACTCCAAGCTGAAACACACCCAAAAAACATTTGAAACAACACAACTCGAAGCTGAAACACACCCAAACAACAGCTAAACCACAGCAGCTGAAACACATGGTTGGATTCACAGCCATATATTTGTCTTTGTCCTTTAATCTAAATCTAGTCACAACCATCTCTTTGCCTTTGTCCTTCAATCTAAATCTATAGCAAAACAAAAACAATACATGTGATGCACATGAGTTTTCATATTAATTGGGATCTGTAGTTAACGTAGAAATGCCGGTCTTCTAATTTGCAATTATGCGCTCCTATATTCCTTTGGAGTATGCAATTCCAAGAGAAAAGTCCTCCATAAAGTTGTAAGCTTGATGGTGGTCGACGCATTCATAACCAATAATTTAATCACTCGGCTCCCAAGATTCAAGATTGCATGTCTTTGATCTTTCCTTCTCTCGTTCCAATAATGGAATAAAGAAATGGAACAATTGGCTCTCTCGGCCAGCTTAGCAAGCATCTTGACCAAATGGTGACATGTTCATCTCATTGTTAGTTGTGAAAATATCTCAATCATGGAGAAATAGACGCAACAAATAAATCAATCATTACTTTCCTAGGCCTGGGTAGTTAGGTGAGTATTGCAACTCCATCTAAAACGAAAAGGAATTGAATAAATCTGCAACAAATGGCCTGCAAATGGTTGTTACAGCCTTAACAAAAAAATAATTCCAGATAAGACACCTTGATTCGCATCTCAATTTAAGGGCATATGGAAAATAATCTTGAAAATTTGAGACATGGGTTTTGTGCGTAATAGCCTCATTTACCTAATTAACAAGGAAATCACAAAACAAAGCCACGATTTGCGATATACAACTGGTTCTTTGAGAGGATATTTTCCATATTTATTGTTGCGGCCGATTCTAAGCAGCTGAAACAGTAAACTCCAAGCTAAAACATCAGCTGTAACAGCTACAACTGAAACACATAAGTTGTAACGTTGCGGCTAAAACAGTGGCTCAAACAGTGTTACACCTTAAAATTCTCATCGGGTTGAGTCACATTCATGCCTATCTTGAATTATCCTTCATGAATTCATCCTGTAGAAATTTAACTCTACCGCATCAATAAAATAAGAACAAAATGCCTCGGCCTGCTGAGAGCTATCAGTTGCCCGGATACCATTATCAAGAAGGAGAATATGATCACTGCGACTGTAATGGGAAAAAAATAATAACTCAGAACTATGGGAAGGAGTAGCAAATAGATACTTATGGGGCAGGTATGCATGTAATTTATATTGATTTATGCAAAAAATTAATGTGTAAATTGTAGCTCAGGTTTCATGAATCGAAGTGGCTATGCACCTCCCGTATTTTTTGTCAATAAAAATCACCTATGTAGAGAATTGTATGCTTTAAAAATTCAATAATATTTGACAATGTACAACTCTGATAATCTCAAAAATGATAGAATACACTTAAACCTCAACTCAACACCTACATGATTATTATAGCTAGCTGTTACAGAATTTGGTGGTTGTCACAGTTGGCTGTCGCAGCTTGTTGTTGAAGTCGATTGTCATAGCTGTCTGTTGCAGCTAGGTTGTTACAGCTATAGTGGTGTTGCAACTGGCTGTTACAGCTGGTTGTTACAGCTGGGTGTTGCAACCAAGTGTCGCATCTAGATGTTACAGCCAGGTGTCACAGCTAGGTGTTGCAGCTGGTTGTTGCAACTCGCTGTCACAACTAGTTTTTGCAGCCACTTGTCACAGATATGTGGTGCTGCAGCTAGTTGTTGCAACTCATTGTTGCAGCTGGTTGTTTAACCACTTGAATCTGCTTGATTGGTTAAATTCCTTTCATGTTGGTAAAATGACATAATGCAATTCCCTTTTTGCAGATTGGCATAATTTGTATTATTTTCAATTCTTAGAAACTGTCAGGAGAGAATTCTATTAAGAACACACACATTGAGATTCAATCTAAGACCCTAAAATGCATTTGCTAAAAATTCATATACATACATTGATGTTTTCATTTCAATTTGTTGATGTTGTTTAAATTATGATCATAGCAATATCTTTTAGATGGAGAAATTGATAATCGTAAATACACTTAGGTCCGTGCTGGCAATTTCATTTGAATTCTTTATTTTTGTTTTGTGAATCATACATTGTTTTATTATAGTTGTTTTTGTTTTGTTTATATATATATATATATATATATATATATATATATATATATGCAAATGGACTTTCTTACATTCCCGAAAACAATACAAATGCATGAATTTTACGCTCTACGATAATTTACTTTCTTCAAGTCACTTTGACAACACATAAAGACAAAGGAAAAAAAACACACTTTATTTTTGAAATTCAATTCGCTTGCCTTCGTACTAATTCTTGCATTTTACATTAATCTCACAAGTTTGATTGTAGGTTTAGTACTATCATTTTTTAGGTTCGAAGATCGTCAATTTTGATGTTGAAGTGATTTGTCATGAATCACAAAATTTTTAAAAGCATGCCTCGTTGACAACGTTTCTAGGATATTTGATTTTTAAATCAATAAAATTGCACAATGAACTAATTTTCTCACAAACGCAGAAAGTTTCTTAGCTGTCGCAGCCGACTGTTGCGGCTAGGTGTTGCAGGTGGTTGTCGTAGCTCATTGTTGCAGCCGATTGTCTCAGCTATGTGGTGTTGCAGTTGGCTGTTATAGCTTTTAAAATTTTAAAATTTTGAATGTTCTGTTAAAAAGCCGAGACATGAATTCCCATGAATGTAGCACGAATACAGGTCAGATAAAGTTTAATCTTGAGTTTTTTTGCCATTTTTATTTGTTGTAAAAATAAAACAAAAACAAGAAAATTATATAAAATTATAAAAATGATTTCTTTTGTTTTATAAAAACAAATCAATAAATAATAAATTTTGCAAAAGAAAATAAAAATAAAAATATAAAAATCACAAAAAGTTAAAAAATAAAAACAACCAAAACAAAAATAAAGTGGCAAATGGACATTTTTATTTTTCCTGAAATTGCTTTTATGATTAATGCTGAATTTTTTTTCTTAAAGTCACTTTGACAATAATGGCAGTTGAAACCAGCACGGGAAACAGGTAATTTTCTTTGCAGCTTATGTACTTCTTTCCGCATGATATGTTTTCTTTTATGAACTTCTCACAAGTTTTATGCTAGGTTGCATGAGGACATGCAACTAGATCAGTTGGGGAGGGGGAATTATATTCAATACATATTAACTATTAAGTTTCATGCAACAATTTGTACTAAGTTTTTTTTTAGGTTTAAAAAACGATCGCATTTTGCTGCTGAAGTGATTTTTCAAAGAAACACAAAAATTTAGAGAAACATGCTTTGATAGACAACCTGAAGGAGCTATTACTCATGGTGTTTTCTCATAAATATCATAACATTGGTTGTTACACAGAAACCATCCATAAACTTGCGTCATGATTGTTTACCCACATTTCTCCTTCAAGGCACATTAGTCATCCATACCGGAGTTGACTATTTCATTTCCTTAACTACCATGACTCCACATACCTATATTTCTAAGTTGCATACAACCCTTTATCTTTTTTTAGTTCATTTTTCCATTCTAGTTTGCCTTCTGAATAAAACTAGCTCCCTTTCCATGTCTACATAGCCTTGCCATATCCACTGCTTGACTGTGAGATCTTTTCACTGCTAGTCCTACCAATATTTTTATACCAACTTGCATTGACTGATGTGGGATTCCTTAGGGCCCACCTTTCAATAGGTCTTGCCCCATCGGCCTCAGCACCTTATATGGGATATAAACTAGAGTTCATTTTGAGTACCTGGAGGCTTGCATGTCTTAATGGCAAGTTCTCTCGCTAACAATCATGGGAATACATCAATGTCCCTTGATCGTCAGATCTTGGAAGTGGATCGATATCAACACATCTATTCACACTTCGCAAGATGCACTTGGGTACCTTGGCACTCATTGACATCACTGGTGAGTTTCCTCTCATTGGTTAACGACATTCATCAATGGCCAGTAATCCAATGATTTCTCTTCATGCTCGACCTCAACACATACATTTGCATGATTAGAACTGTACCACTAGGTTTTGTAGCGAGTGAAGACTATACATTATTTCTCATGACTCCATCAGCAGTTGCAGAAACATGACTTCAAATCTATGAGTGTACCACAGTTCCACTTTCTGCCTTCCACATTTTCCATTATTTATCAGTAGCAGTTCAGATTCCTCCACTTCACATTATAGTAGTTCCAGTAGTTATAGCCACAACAACATTTATAGTTACATTTTTTATCCTGCAGCCATGACATATTCTCCATGATTCAGCAGCAACAGTTCTGATTCATTCACTACCCATGATCCAGTAGTTACAGCCGCAGTACCAGTGACACATTCCATGATCCAGCGGCATCAGCTACATTCCTATTACATCGTTCATCTATGTTTTGGGTAAGTGGGGGTATGTTGTTTTTTAAACTTTGATCATGAAATTCCTTACATGCTAGAAATGAATAATTTGGAAAATTCCCTCACCATGCTTCATTTATTTCACAGCCCATGCTAGGTTGCATGAGGACATGCAACCACATCAGTTGGGGAGGGGGAACTATATTCAATACATATTGACTACTATCATTCCATTCTTTTCACCACCATCACCCATTTTTCATCTCATTTACCATTCACGAGCATTTCTTTTCTAACAAATCCTCTATTTCACTTTGCTTCATACACATTGACATACATATTGGCATGATTCATAAAGATAAAGAAAAGGATTTCTTATGCACAATGATGCTTTCTATGCACATTAATAGCTTATCATTTTTAGTGAGTGTATGGTTAAATTATTATGCAGCTAGAAAACATATGACAAAATGAATGTTGTTAACACAAGAACCAACATTATTTACATTCATGGTTGTCACACAAGAACCAACCATAAGGAAAATGTCAGTTGTTACTCATGCATTTCACATCATGAAATGAATGTTGTTAACACAAGAACCAACATTCTTTATATTCATGGTTGTCACACAAGAACCAACCATAAGGAAATTCCAGTTGTTACTCATCCATTTCACACCCTGGAAGCATTCATTGTTAAAAAGACATTATCAATCAAATCCAAGTTCAGATTCCAAAAGTTCTTGAGAAGATACATACATGGTTGCATGAGGACATGCACCAAGTTCAGTTGGGGAGTATATTGAGACTCGAAAATGTCACATTTTAATCCACTTTATCTTTTGCTATTCCTCACATTTAATCGTCCCATTAACCTTTTATCATACCATTTCCATACATATATGTGTGTTTCACCTTATTATTTCCACTTTATTTATTTTTAGTATTATAAGTGAATTTATGATTAAATATTAGAAAATTAACATGTTTTTCACTAATATCTCAAAGAATGGATGAGCTTTGTAATGTGTAGGAATATGTGAAGGATTAATTCAAAGAAAATACTTCACCTATATCTCCTCCACCATTTCAAGGAGATAGTTATGCAAAGAATATTCCAAGGAGAAGATCATGGAGATTTGGTTGAGAGACATGTGGAGAATTTGTGAGAGATATGTGGAGGATTTGAAGGGATCATATCTTGTAATAATAGGAAATTAGTTGAGTGGTTGAGTGAATAGTGGATCTCTCATTACGAGATGGTTATCTTCTTCTCAAAGAAGTTCATGTATAAAAGAGAGTTCTCTCTCTTCATTTGTTATCCTATAATATCTTAGATCTTAGATTATCTTAGAGAATAGTAGATTGTAGAAGTTAGTCTTGACTTTGTAATATGGAGAAGGGAATTCTTAGCTTTTGTTCATAATCTTGGTTTGATGCTTTCATGACTTATGATTGATTCTTGTGATGTAATTTAAGATTGCTTTATGGTTAATGTGAGCTCACATGTGTTGTCTTGTTGCTCTTCATATGTTTTCCTTCTTTTATGCAATTTACTTTCAGTCGTGTGTTTGATCTTCCAACATTAGATTAGCAATTGCGTGTTTCATCTTAAGGGGGGTTAGATTAAATTAGTCTTAGTTTCACGGGGGGTTACATTAGCTTAATTTCACTTCATTCCTGCATATACTTTGCATGTGCTTCGTAATCCTACGAACCTCGGATTGACAAATTAAATGGTTGGGAAATTACTACAACGGAATTAAAATGACATTAATTCAGCCCAACAGTGGCCTTGGGAAAATGCCTGCCATACCTTATAGGTGTACAATAAAAATTATCTGAATCTATCATCCTATAGCTTGTTGAAGAGGATATCTCACCATGGTCTCATTTATCAAAGAATATGTTTTATGACAAAGATAATGGTCGTCCAAAACAGAGTTTTAGCCAAGGATAATTTTAGGGGCGAATTTTAGCTCAGTGGGCTATTTTTACATGTTTTTCTCCCAAAAAAGATTCGCCATTTTGCATTTTTTGAAGCCACGTTTCACCCAATTTTGATGGGGTAAAATTTTTTCACCCTAAAAATAGCCAAATTATTATATAAACTATATAAAATCCTTGGAAATTAAAATATTTTTTGAAAAAATATCGCTAATCATTTTATAGTTGGCGTTTTAAGAATTGGTAAGATTTTCCAACATTTATACACTTTTAAATAAGTATGGTTCCTTAAAATCATCCCTGGTTTTAGCCTATTTTGCACTATTCCAGTACTAGAAAAACTACCTCAGTGGCCTCAAGGAAATGCCCGCCCTATCTCATAGGATGATGAGAAAAATAATATGAAAGTGCTAGGATATATCTTGTGGATGGGTGCATCTAACCATGGTCTCAGTTATCCCATGGATTGTTTTACGACAAAGATATAAATCTGCCAAATGTAAGAAAATTATTATTTTGCATTTTAAAAACACAAGAAAATTGGTTGTGTTAGATTCAGGAAATTGAAAAGGCATTTTGAAATGTTCGCAAGGAGGGGTTATTTTGATGATAAAATTCATCAGGTAGCATAGGAATGTTCCTTGGTGAACAGACTATCCATCCATACCTTCAGGTTGTCTTATCATGGTCTCATATGCAAAATATCAATCTGCAAAAAATAGGAAAAATAATATTTTGCATAGTGAGAACAAAAGAAATTTGGCCAAGTGTTAAAAACAGGAGTTTGAGAGGTCAACTGGAAATGCCCTCCAAGGGCTATCTTTGTGCACGTAAATTTATCAAATTCCATGGATCCATTCTTTGGTAAGTTGTCCATATGCTCATGACTTCAGGTCTCCATAGAGTGTTCACACGTGTGAAATAGGAGTCTGCCAAAATGGGAAGAAATATGTTTTGATGTTCAAAAGAGGTTGAGAAGCTATTTTGAAATGCTTTCCAAAGGTTGTGTGTGTGTCAACAGATTTATCTTGTGATATGGTCTTGTTCATTGTTGAAATGGCTATCTATCCATGCTTGTAGGTTTCCTTATGGTGATCACATGAGGGAGAAATCAATCTGCCAAAGTAGAAGAAAAATTGTTTTTACAAGTTAAAAACAATTTTGTCTAAGTGTTGAATTAAATAGTTTGGAAGCCTATATGCTGATGTGGACAGTACTGAAGACAAGATACTAATGGTGTATGGACATAGTTGAGACAGGGCTGTAGTATGTTGTATGTTGAATGACTTGCTGAGTACAGAATGAAGACTTGCTGATTGGTATTTTTGATGTGTGTACCTGTGGAAAACTTTAGAAGAGTGTGATGTATCAATTGTAATTTGTAATTTGAAATTTGTATATGGAGGTTGGGTGGAGCAGGGGAAAGACTTATTGGTTTTTTGGTAAGTTGAAGCTTGTTTGGATGTTGTAGCATCCCAGTTAGTTGTAGCTGACTGAACCATTCTGGTGGGTGGTGCCATCTTATGGGTTGTATCCCATATTGGAGATTGAAGTCTCCACTTATATAAAGATTACAAAACTATATCTTGTGTCCCTTTGCAATGTCTTGATAATGATGTGTTTAATTGATGAATGACACGTGCCTAGTTGATATTGTTCCTTGATAAATATGTTGTTGAAGCAATTGTGAAATAATGATATAATATTGGTAGAAAAAGTTGAAATTGAGTTGAAGCCTTAGCTCACTGATTCATCCCCACCCCCCTCTCAATGAGCATTGTGTTTAATAGACTGAAGTTTTCATTGATGCCAACAAGTGTTGTGCAATGGCCTTTGACTTACTCACAAGGAGACCTTAATAGTTTGGGCATTGGAACACTAGGTGGCCCAAATGGTCCAAATGAAAGTTGTCCTTCTACTGTGGAAAGCAATTAACACTGTGTCAACGCACAATAGTTTAGTGGAGCGTTAGGTCTATAAAAAAATGAATTGGCTAGAGTCATTGTTGACTGGACCCTCTTGTTGCAATTACTCTAGTTTAGATAAAAGGAGGGAGTTGTAGGGTTGTTAAATTCGTTCATAAGGTACATGACCTGAAGAATAGAACTGTTATTTTGAGCCTCAATGTTAGTTTGTATCCCCCAAAAAAGGATGCATGCTTACCTTTTATGAATTTACGGCCATATGCTTGTTGCATAGTATGACTAATCTCTCTAGTTTTGGATATGGTTGATAAAGAAATCTGGGCTCAATCCACACTCAATCAATTGCAACTATAGCAAATGTGCCGAAAATGCATGTCAGGCGGTACAATGGACGAACAATTCCATGCACATTCTCACATTACGCTTTCAATTATGGAAGGATTGAGTTTTTAGCCTGGAGACTCTAGAGACACTTTGTGTGCTTGTCAAAGAGGGACTGGGAGGCAACTGATGCAGCTTGCTGATCATTTTTATAAATAAAAGACTTCTTTCAGATAGGTACCCCTTCACCCAGACCCAACATATTTGTAAGAAAAAATAAAATTTTAAATCTGAGTAGAGTTGTGAAGCTTCAACAAAAAGAGAAGCCTGCTCTAACTCAGCAAGGATAATTATTAAAACCATTACAACTTGACCCGCACGTAGCCAACCAAGAGCTATTAATGCCATTAATTACAACTTGAACGTAAACAGTCTTTGAAAGCTGGCATTGGTTTCACGGGTGTGCAAAGATAGCCATATATCGTCGATATAGAGACGAAAGTTCGTTGAAAATTAAAAACGTCTATATTGCCACGGTTTTTCTGCCATGATAAAAAAATGAAATATTAATCCATGAATGTTCAAAACGTGGAAGTATTTCATGGAAAAATCCTCCCAAATGTATTAGTGATTTATCATACAAAATGCTTTCCAAATTGTTATCTTTCCCATCAAAGGTGATATTGATAATCCATATTCTCCATTTTTTACCACCTTATGGTAACGGTGATTGATGGATATGTCGATTATGTTTGTTTGTCTTGTTTATAAATAATACTATTGTGCTAGGTTGTTTACAAGTTTATTCTTTCAACAATTGAAAATCTAATGGGCACAATTAAATTCTTTGATTAATGTACTTAACATCTATATAAACACCTAATTAGGCTTTATTAATTTTACATACATATGTGAAAGGGTGACCATGAGTGACCATTTACATAAATGAATTTTCTATAGTGTTTTAACGTGTATGAACATCTAAGTGAGTTCTTTCTTTTTTCTACTTCTATAAATGTATAGCAATTTACATGAATATTTCTTTCTACAATGTTTTCAAGAGTGTATCTTGCTCCTTGACTTTAAAAATTTGGTAGCTCCCATAAGTTATGTTCTAGTTTTGACATGAATCAAGTTGGTAAATCACTTTGTTTTAAAGCAATTAATAAAATAACATTAGGATATTAGAATTGAAAATTGTATTTACTATTTATTATGGATGATAAGTAGGTTCAATTTTCTATATTTAAAAGTTTTGGGTTGACAAAGTTCAATGTTAGTGAATTTTGTATGTGTATGTACATCAAAAAAACTCCACCTTTGGTTTTAAAGGCAATTCATGTTCTTAAGTTCTCTTACCCATGTTTAGTGTAGGGATGGATTCCAAAAAAAAATTGTTTTCAAAATTAACTTCGTTAAAAATACTTTTTCCATAATCTCTCATGGATTTGTATGTTCCATGAAAATTAATATGGTTTGGGATATTTCTTTAAATGTGTTGTTACATGATATGGTTATTTATTTAAATGTGTTGTTACATGATTTGGTTTAATGCATCAAATTGTATTAATGTGCTTACTAGATAGGGGTTAAAAGTGGAGAGATACATGAGAAATTTCATTAGTGTTTTTAAGAGACAATGAACTAGTATAACAAAATAGTGATATTGAAATTATTAATATTATGTTTTATGTATTGTTATGGCATGTGTTGACAATTTAGGAGAAAAGTTTCATTGTACCAAAGTTTGTTATTTTTTTCAATCTTTGTTGTCTACTCACAAATCTCCTCAATGACCACAACGATTGATCCCCTCATAGTCATGACAATAGTTGTAGGTATTCTCACCCCATTGAAATGACAAATTGCAAATGTGGTATCCTCAAAGAATGAAAATGAGGTGTCCTATATGACCACCACAATAGTTGTAAGGTCTTCTCTCCACACTGAAATGAAAAATTGCAACAAATGAGGTGGAGCCTCAATTTTTATAGGCTTCATTTCTAACTGCGTTACAAATATTTGTGGAATGTGCTAAAAACCATTCTAAGTAAGGAGTTGGCATGTTTTGATTAGTGTAGAGGTTTGATATGGTCACACTGCAACTTGTAATCATCACAACGGGGGTGCTCTCCAACATAAGCTCCTTTGACCACATGAAATATTTAAAACACCTTTGCAAGAGTGGTATTCCATTAGTAGATAAAAGTGGGTTACTGTATTGTATCCATTATACCACTAGTTAGGATTCCTTAGTGATTAGGCTCTTTTCTTAATAAGTGTGATGATGAATAGAATATACCTTGTTTGGGGAAGTTGAAGGATCTTAAAATAGGCTTTCCACCCTTCCAAATGGAGTTCATTTGACACATGTCCTTGTCGAATCTTCCACTTTTGACAAGGCGCCCTCTAATAATCTTTAACTATGTCTTTGTAGAAGCTTTATGTTTGGTTAAACTTGACTTGGTAGAAGTGTCAAATATGGGTTTATCATTGGTGGTTTACGGGTCCATGGTCAAGGTAATTTCCTATTGTATTGGATGCGATGAAGCCTACTTAAAGGATTGAGGATCTCCTTGTAAAGTTACTAAAGGGACCAATGTCGACAAAATTGGCGATGCCTTGGATGGAGTGTGTTAGGGTTAACCTTTACTCGGGAATGAGTTAAATGGTTTAGGTCTCAAGATGTGGTTTTGGGCCCATGATATTTGGTATCCCATTGTATTGGCCCAATTTATTGCATATAATGAATCCTATAAAAGGTTTGACACACTCCATTGTAATGTGGCTTGGAAGTGAGCGGGTGATCTCACTTGGCACGGTTCACTGGTTTTCGACAAGGGTAATGAAGCTTCATTATTGGCAGTGTTTTCCTCGTATGGGGTTTTCTGGGGTAAAATATGTAGTGTAAAATGTTGTTGTTTCTTGTTTTCATTATGATTATTATCTATATTATTATTTGTATGCTCGTTAAAACCTAACAAAGTGGTTAAGGGGAATATATATATTGTTGGTGGTTTTCTTGGTTTTTAGTTTCCATGGTAAAATTCTTCTTCTTCATTGTGTGTGATTGTTTCTTATATGTATTGTGTGTTGTATATTATTCCTAAAAAATCGTATCACAATGAGGTTGAAGGAAAATGAAAATTTCTTTGAAGCTATGGTTTCTTGCATTGAGATGGTTCATGGGTATGTGAACCATGGCAAATTACATCTAGAAAGGCAAGGTAAAATTAAGGATGAACACACGAAATATGTGGATGAAGAAGTGCTTGGATCATTATATTACAAGATTTTATGGAGTTGTAATTTGATCACAGTATAAATGGGCATATGGAGGTGATACCTAGTTAGGCATGTGTACCATCGGCTTGGTGAGTTGCGTATAAAAATTATAGAGGTAAGTTTAGGTATACTAAAGAGGGGGGGGCAAGTTATAATCCCAGATACATGGTTAAAAATTTGAGGGGGTTTGGTGATTACCCAAGTCAATTTTTAAGGGGATAATGTTAGTTTAAACTTGACTCGGTAAAAGAGTCAAAGATGGGCTTACCATTGGTGGTTTACGGGCCCATGCTTTTTTGTTTCCCATGGTATTTTCCTATGGTATTGCATGTGATGAAGACTACTTGAGGGGTTGAGGAGCTCCATTGTAATTCCTAAAGGGGTCGATTTTGTCCTGAGAGTGGTCAGTGATGGTTGAATTGGATATTCCTAGGCTGAAGTGGTTATAGAGGAACATATCCATTATTTATGGTTTTCCTAGTTTTGGGTTTCCATGATAAAAATATTCTTATTCATTATGAGTGATTTCTTATTATATATAATGCCATTTCTACGAGAGACTTAACAATGCTTGGAGTAAGCTCATTTCTACCATTAGTGTCTTAATTGCATATCACTAATCACCGTTGTATTATTGTATCTAGATTACTCTGATTAACATCGATCTTATTGATGTTGTCACAAAAATTACATCGAAAGTTCAAGTCATTATTCTATTACATTGTAGGTTCAGGTGATTATTCTAATGATAATATGTGATGTCTATAGTGTTGTGACATGGTATCCAATGTGCACTCTAAAATGGACAATATATTAATTCTTTATCATATTTTGCATATTGACATTAATTTGGGTAATGGTTAAATAATTAATAAAATAATTAGTTAATAGCATTGTTCTTTATATGTAATCACACTCTTGCTATTTTGTTTATGATTTAGTTATCATCTTGTTTTATGATTTTGTGATTGTGTTCATGGCATGATCATGGATAGATTTATTGGACTATGTGGTAGATGTTAAGTATAAAAAGGTAAAAATGATCGGGCATGTGGATTGAAATATTACCAAGGGAGAGACTACCAGTCACAAGGGAGAGATTGAAAATGAGCGAGCATCCTCCACAAGGGAGATATTACCAGAAAACATAGAGCAGTTGAAGGGTCAACAAAAAATGGAACCAACCTACATCATAGCTACACCTGGAAACACTAATACTTAATATGGATGGGTAACACTAGTTGGAATTGTAGCTACACTGGACCAATACCTTAGATGATTAGGAAAAAAGAATTGGGAAAAGCATCGACTTCCACTTGACACTAGTAGACTCGTGCAGATCAAGATCTATAAAACTTCTCTAATGCATCTTGATTTAACATATTCATCAATATAACCTATTTATACCTATGATAAGAATATAGTTGCATTGGCCACTGCATCAAGCTATGAAATTGAATTTAATATCAAATCCCTCCAAAATAAGATTTATTCTTGGATCGTTGTTCAAGAAATACAAATAAATTATTATATAAGGTCGAATATGTAGTTTTTATTTAGGAGAATCTGTCTCTTAAGCATCATTGACTCATCCTTAGCATACTGTTTGACCACTCAATGTATAACTTCATTTCTTGATTACTGTGTTTATTCATGCAAATGCTTATATGTTGTGGATGAAATCGGTGTTATGTTTATTATCTTCATGGTTTATATTTATATTTATGTGTTTGTTTCCCATTCCTTCTTATTAGTTCACAGTTCAGTACTTGTGTGGGCTTGTTGATGATTTACCTTCTTGTTGATAAACTTTCAAACAAAAATCATAAAAAAACCAGTTTCATTTTGCTTTTGTTTTTGAGATTGTTCTAGCTTGTTGTTGTAGTAGTATAGGAACAATTTCTAGCACAAACATCTTTGACACCATTGTCGGGGATGAAACTGAAGTATATCTTCTCTGGGATATCATCATTCATCTGATTTTGAGAGGTGAACAAAATCAAAAAATCTTTCAGACTAATTTTTCACCAAGAAGTGGTTCACAGTGGCTACTAGAAAGATTGGAACAAGAGGGAAACCTACTTCACATTTACATTTGGGTGTCTCAAATATAGAACATATTTTGAAAGAAGCAAGAGGGAAAAAAAAATATGTCTTGGTCAATCCCTTCTATACCAGTTGACATCTTTCAATTTTTTACTAATCCACAGTAATATAAGAAAGAAAAAACTAAGTTGCCTGGTAAGATTTCCTTGTTTCAGTTTAAAAGCAGTAAAATCCTTTTTCAACCAAGTTCTAGCAAAGTAAATAAACCTTTTCCTTCATCAAACTAAAGTAGCTCTAGAATGGAAGGACAACAACCTTCAGATATGATGGATAGAATGGTAGCTACTAGATATGCTCCTTTAGTTCTCCCTCAACCCCTAAATGCTCTCCCTGGAGGAGATTATCAGAAATATTTACCTAGGTTTAATGGTCAGGGTGAGACTACTACTAAAGAGCATTGGGATGCATTTCTTAGTTATGCATACAATCAAAATATTGAAGCTAAAGATGTGTGGATGAGGATGTTTGTGCAGATTTTGGATGGGGAGATAAAGAGATGGTTCAGAGAATTACCAGCTAATTCAATAAATTTTATAGAAGAACTACAAGATGTTTTTATGAGACAGTGTGGAGACACAAAATATCATACTTATTACATTACAGAATTTGGAGCTTTTAAAAGGAAGAAAGATGAAACTATAGCATAATTTTCAAAACGATTTAATAAGATGTATGGTAGAATCCCAGTAGAAATCAAGCCTTCTAAAACTTCAGCTAAGCTAACTTATGCCAACTCATTTGATCATGAGTTTTCCTTGCATCTAAGAGAAAGGAGATCAGTCACTTTATTGAACATGCGGGAATATTCTTTGGAGGTAGAATCAAATATATTAGCTTCAAATAGGCTTAAACAATATTCAGATCATCAGGGGTATGACCGAAAGGGTAAAAGGGAAATAATTCTACCAGCTTTTAGATCACAGTCAACAGAGAGTAAAGTAGATGAAATGGCTAAATTGGTTAGAACTTTAACTGCAAAACTGGATAAGTTGGAGTTAGAAAAAAATGCAAATAAACCTACACAAGAGGGAGAAAGGAATCCTAATCAATTTAGGCGCCCATTTGCTCCTAGATTTATCCCTAGAGAACAAAGAAATAATGACATTCAGAGGGAAAGAAGGGAGAATGAAGATTAAAGAGTTCTTCCTCCACTCCAAAATAATGTAATTGATGAAATTAAGGAAGGTGAGGTTTGAAATTATGAAGATTCAAATCAGGATTTGAATTACTTTGGGGAATTAATATCAGAGGTTTTCTTAATTGAACATGATTATCAGAATTCTAAGTTCTTTGATGTAAATATTTATCAAACAGAAAGTGATTTAGGTCCTGAAGTGTTAGCTGATATATGTCAATCTGAATCTAGGAAATCTATTAATTTGAGGTTTGCTCCAAAACAAATTACTCAGATTCCCAAAAAAAAAGGTAGCTCCTCCTGCAAAGCAGTTACCTAATCAAACACAAGAAAGAAGGCAAAATCAGGGTGACCAAAATAAGGCTACAGCGATTAAAGAAGTGAACAAAAATGTACAAGCTTTTAATTTTGAGAATGAATTGTGTAAGTTCAATCTTCCAGCGCCATTGACTGAAGAGCAGCCCAGGATGGTGAAAATTATAAAAAATCTCTCAGTTGAGAAAAGGAACAGGTATATTACATTATTGAAGGAATATGTTGATGTATTTCCTAGTCTTATGAGGATTTAAAAACCTATGATACAAACATTATTAAACATAAGGTCCCTTTGAAACCAAATGTGAAACCTTTTAAAAAGAAATTAATAAGAATTAATCCAGCTTTGTTTCCAGTCATAGAAAAAGAAGTCAAGAAATTATTGGGTGCAAAGATAATTGTTCCACTCAGATACTCATCTTGGGGAGAAATATTAGTTCCACATTGGGAAACAAACAAAGAGATAAGGTTGTGTGTGGATTTTCGTAATTTAAATAGAGCTTCACTAAAATATAATTATCCACTGCCCAATATTGAGCAAATTTTGCAGAAAGTAGTAGGTGCCTAGATAATTTCAATGGTGGATGGATTCTCAGGTTACAATCAGATTGCTATGCATCCGGATGACAGGGAGAAACCAACCTTTACTACACCCTAAGGTACATTCATGTATGACAATATGCCATTTGGTTTGATGAATGCTGGTGCGACCTTTCAAAGAGCTATGGATATAGCCTTTGTTGGAGAAAAGGAAAAGTTTGTAGTAATTTATTTGGATGATATCACAGTGTTTTCTCAATCTGATGAAGAATATCTGAAACATATCAAACAAACCTTTTTGAAATGTAGGAAATTTGTACTATCATTAAATCCTAAGAAGTCTCATTTTGTTGTTCAGGAGGGTAAGCTTTTGAGACATCTAGTTTCAGCATATGGAATTAGAATAGATCTTGAAAGAGTTAAAGCTATTTTGAAAATTAGTCTTCCTAGAAGTAAAAAGATGTTCAGTCATTCATTGGACAAATAAATTTTCTAAGATGGTTTGTTCCAAACTTTGCTGAAACAATAAAGCAAATAACATCTATTTTAAGGAAAGACCAAGAGGTGAAGTGGACAGCAGAAGCCAGGGCTTCATTTGAGAAGATTAAATAGGCGCTTACAGAAGCACCAGTGCTAATAAGCCCAGACTTTTCAAAAGAATTTTTGAATTTCTCTTTTGCATCTCAAGATACAACAACTGTTGTTCTATTACAAAATAATGCAGATGGATTAGAGCAGCCTATTGCTTTCTTTAGTAAGTCTCTCAGAGATTCAGAATTGAAATACAATACACTGGAGAAACAAGCATATTCACTGGTAAAGGCATTGAAATTTTTTAGGGTCTATATTATGCATTCAAAGATTATTGCTTATGTACCTAATGTTGCTATTAAGGATATTTTAACTCAGCTAGACACTGAAGGAAATTGAGGAAAATGGATTGCGAAAATTATGGAGTATGATGTGGAGATTAAACCTACTAAGCTTGTAAAAGGACAGGGATTGATAAAACTATTGGCTGATTCAAATTTTGAAGCCCTTGGTCTTCATTTGATGGAAGAACAACCAATATAAGAAGAATCGCAAACATGGAAAGATAAAGAACAGATAATGGATAAGTATGTAGAATTGGAATGGTATGCTGATATAGTTTATTTTTTATTGCATTTGCAGTTTCTTGTGCATTTGGAAAAGAAGGAAGCTAGATCACTAAAATTGAAGGCCACCAAATATTGGTTAGTAAATCAGCAGTTACATTGGAAATATCTAGGAGGAGTATTGCTTAGGTGTTTGGAGAAGCCTAAAATTAAGAAGTTATTTCAGAATTACATGAGGGATCTTATGGAGGTCAAAATATTTGAAAGCCACTGCTTATAAAATTCTAAGGTCTGGATACTACTGGCCTTATTTAGTTTTTGATGTTTATCAGCAAGTCAACACTTGTATTCAATGTCAAAATTTTACTGGCAAACAAAAACTTGTGTCCCTACCTTTGAAGCCCATTGTGGTAAATGCCCATTTCCAGCAGTGGGCTCTAGATTTTATAGGTGAGATCAATCCTGCTTCTTCTAGGAAACACAAATGGATACTTACAACTACTGACTTTTTCACAAAATGGGTGGAATCTATTCCTATAAGGAATGCAACTGATAAGGTAATCATCAATTTTATTCACAAGATATTTTGATTAGATTCGGTTTTCCTATGAAATTGTTGACTGATAATGCTAAGGATTTCAAGTCTAAAGCCATGGTTACATTTTGTGAATAAAATGGAATTGTTTTGAAGCATTATACACCCTATTACCCTCTTGGAAATGGATTGGGAGAATCAACTAATAAGTATATCATTCAAAGCATTAAAAAACTTTTAATTCATAACAAGAGATCTTGGGATACAATGTTGAAGTATGCACTTTGGGTAGATAGAATAACCACCAAGAAAGAAATTGGCTCATCTCCTTTTCAGTTAGTGTATGGAACTTATGTTGTTTTTCCAATCCAATTAGGTATTCCAGTAATCAAATTTTTTCAAGATAGTCAAGAAGAGCCTAATGATATTCAAAGAAGGATTTTCTCATTGATTAAATTGCAACAGGAATGTGAAGCTCTAGATGAAAAAGATAAAATCTACAGGAAAAATATTAAGGAAATATTTGACAGGAAGGTAAAGGAAGATACCTTTTCTTATGGAGACATGGTACTTAGATGGGATTCCAGAAAAGAGAAAAAAGGTAAGCATGGAAAATTTTACAATTTGTGGCTGGGTCCTTTTATAATTTCAAATTTTTTATAAAATAATATCTTCATACTGCAAACTATGGAAGGTGAAGAATTGTCTAATCCAGTGAATGGATGATTCCTCAAACATTTTTATTGTTACTAAAGGTGAAAGAGTTGTCATTCATTGTATATACCGCTATGAGATAAGTTGAATAAAGACTCCAATTTCACAATGGAAGTTTTGCAGAATAATAGGAAGTTTCAGTTGAGATGGAAGAAGGAACTGATCTACAGGTTCTTGAAACCTCACAAGGAGGCTTTCATCCCACAGCTGGAGCTAGATGTTAAGACTGGATATTGTTCCTAGTCTATTTGTGTTATTTTAAAAGATTTATTTCCTATTACTTTTCATTTTTGGGTTTGTTTTAAATTTTTATAAGGTTAAATACAGTTTGTTTGGTTTTATAGGTTAGAGTTGTTTAATTTATTTTATTTTATTTTTTAAAAGTTTTCTTTGTCGCTTATTAGGTGTTATATATCTTTTGAATTCTGAAAACTCTTATATTAAAATTTATTCCAAGATTTATATTTAAAATCTAACCCTCATTTTTTAGCCCTTTGTCAAAAAATGTTCATGAAGAGATTCCTGTAGCACAAAATCCAGAGTTAATGCAATAAAGCGCTGCAGGAATCCTAAATCATTGAAAAAAGTGGTAGATTATCGTGGTTGTTGCAATCGAAGACAGTTGAAGATAATGGAAGTTTTTTCAGCCACCTGCTAAATACATCATGACACATGTTCATAACCCGAGTTCACAATCATGACAGATGTATGAAGAGGTGTAAAGATCATTGAGAAAATCGTGGTCTTGATTGTCATGATTTTGTTGTGTAAATATTATTGAGAAAATCATGGTCTTGAATGTCACGATTTTTTGGGGGTTATGAGTTTTAACAATGCAGAGAAGCGAGTTGAAAATTTGTGAAGTCTCCTAAAGAAGTACACAAGCCAGGTTATAGTGTAGATATGAAGAAAAGTGGAAATATTAATAGATATGAACCTACTGATACGAGTTGGGCGAATGATTTTCTAGAATGTGCAACATTATTTAAAAGGGAAGGCTGGTTCGGCTTCTTTGAAAGGATAACTGGTTTCAATCCTGAGGTTTCATATCATTTTGCCCAAAATTTCATTAAAGATATTATAACCTTCAATACTCTTAAGTTCGAGTTAATAGAGGAACTAACAGCCGAAGCTACTGGTGTATTAAGAGATGGATAATTATGGCTCAAAAAGATCTCTTTCACTTTTGACCCAAAGGATTTCTTGCTACCAGAGAATGAAACCCTAGAATGGGGAAACGGGGTTCATTTGGAGAAGTTCAAACTGAATATAAGGAAGCTATTGGGATTGTTCAGAGTTATGCTACATGTGAAGGAAGGTTTGCATTAGTTTTTAAATACCATATTATATTTCTACAACATATGAATCGGCAATCGAAAATGTATTTTCCTTTCTTTATCTTAAAGAGTCTCCAAAAGATGTCGAACAGAATTAAGTGGCACATTCACCATACGCACCAGTCAGTTTTTCACCATGGTTTGATAAAATTAATTATCTGTACAATCTTGCAAAGGAAGAACAGGAGTTGGGACCATTTCTTATTTTGGTCAGGATTTACTAATGAACAAGAGGACCAAGCAAAGAAAAGCTTGATGAAAAAGCAATTTGGTTTTGTTAAGAGGTTTAAAAAAGAATTGATTGAAGATTTAGTGCAGGATAATGTTCAGGAGAATAGTTCATGTCAGGAATTCTAAGAACTTGCTGATGAAGATGAAAGAGAAACACTAAAGGGTGACCAAGAGCAAGTTTTGGAGATTGAAGAAAGGGAGAAAACATCTAATTCAAATCCTGATGAAAATACTATTTCAATAGAGCAAAAGCATAGTTATACTTGTATGCAACAAATCTCAACCAAAGTTTTTGTTGCAGTTGATTTAAAGGGTAAATTTTTGCAAGGTTCAGAAGTTAAAGGTTAGAAAAAATCTCTTTTACAGATGAGAGAATCGAAGTGGAGGCCCAAGACAAGGGATAAAAACAAACTCAGGTTAAATATGAAGAGGATCTTAAACCCTAAATTGAAGAAAGAAAAGATTACAGTGATCGAAGATTCTTCAACTGAAGAAAATATGGAGAGTGAAAAATATTTAAGCCCTCAACAAGCCTACATTGGGGAATAACATTTAGTTTCATTAGAACCAGTTCAAGGAGGACATAAAGCTTCAGAAAGGCCAACTACTTTTAGTATTGAACAAGGTATGTGTTCAAAAGTTCCTTTTGTACAAGAAACAATGAAAGATAGGAAAGAAGATGACCTAAATTTTAAGAATTTTGACATCCCATGGTTGTCAAATCAAGGTTCTACATTACAGGGAGAAGGGAACATAGACTCAGAAATTGAGAACCTTAAGAAAACTTTGGAACAACACAAATCTCGGATTTTTTTTCTAAATGAGACTAATGATAGATTGGTAATGACAAATAGAAGACTAAGAGACGATTTGGATGATATCAATACACACTATCAAGAGCTGATAGCTGTGTCCAAAGAGGCGTTGAAGAGGAAAAGGGAGATTCAGAGTCGGGCTAAAGGTTTAAACCAGAAAATTCAAAATCTAAGCCAACAAAATGAAGTGTTATTAAAGAGAATTAGAAGTCTGGAGACAGAGCAGGAGTGAAGTAAGAAGCAATCTCATGCATTAGAGGGGATTGCTATGTTGGCAGAAGCTGCTAAGAATTTATGAATGCTTTCTAGTGGCTAGGTGTCAAGTAGTTTTGTTTGTTATAGTTAATAGTTTTGTTATTTTTTAAAATACAACTAATTTTGTAACTATTTCGAATTTAGACCTAAAGTTTAGTTATGACAGTTATGAAACTACTTTAGTTGGAAAAGGATAAAAGCAGGAAAGAAAATGGAAGTAGGGTTTGAATTTTGTTCAAGAAGGGGCTTTAGAGGTAGATGTATGTCAAGATAAGACTCATGACTCTCATGTAAGTTTGAAGACTGATACTGATATATAAATACTTATAAGCCATTGTATCTTCCTTGTTGGTTTTGTTTATGGTCTATTTGACCACTCAATGTATAACTTCATTTCTTGATTAATGTGTTTATTCATGCAAATGGTTATATGTTGTGGATGAAATCAGTGTTATGTGTATTATCTTCATGGTTTATATTTATATTTATGTGTTTTTTTCCTAGTCCTTCATATTAGTTCATGATTCAGTACTTGTGTTGGCTTGTTGATGATTTACCTTCTTGTTGATAAACTTTCAAACCAAAATCATAAAAAAAACAGTTTCATTTTGTTTTTATTTTTGAGATTGTTCTAGCGTGTTCATGTAGTAGTCTAGGAACAATTTCTAGCACAAACACATACCATACTATAACAAACATAAATATAAATATAATGATAATAATAATAATAATAATAATCATAAATATCAAATACATTAACGAAAAGTCAAAGGGTAGATACCCCTCATTATGGAAGTTTTGAGGTCTAAAATGGGCCTCATAAGGAAAATAATAAAATAAGTGTTATAAAAATAAAATAAAAGTACTAAATTTTGGAGGGGAAAAAGAAAAACTACCTTTTTTTATCATATTTTTGACATATCTTCTTATCAATTCACCCAAATTTCGAGTTTAGGGACTCGTTGGATACAAAATTTAATTCTGCGTTCAACTCATACTCACACTGCATACTTCTGAGGTACCAATGGCACCCAAAAATGAAAATTTTAATAAAAACCTTATTGGGGACTAATTGGATGCGGAATTTAATTACACATCCAACCCATACCCACACTACATACTTTTGAGGTATCAAATACACTGAAAAATGAAAATTTCAATAAAAAAGTATTTTAATATAATGAAATTTTCAATAAAAAAACGTATTTTAATATTAAAATATGTTTTTTATTGAATTTTTCATTTTTTGGTGTCATTGGTACCTCAGAAGTATGCCGTGTGGGTATGGTTTAGATGCATAATTGAATTCTGTATTCGACGAGTCCCCAAACTCGAAATTTGGGTGAACCCATAAGGAGATATGCCAAAAATATGATAAGAAAAAATAGTTTTTTCTTTTTTCTCTCCATTTGTTTTTACAAATTTTACTCTTATGATTGGCATCATCATATTTAATTATATTAGTTCTTATAAAGTAAATTTTAATGATACAATTTTTGGTTGAGGCCTATTTTTTACCTCAAAACTCCCCTAATGTCACCACATCACCAATCAATGCATATAAGTACATTGATATGATGTTCATTGTAAGTATCACAACATTCTATCAATTATTCATTATTCAATATATTATTATACATTGTACGAATATTTTGTTAATTTAACAGTGAAGCAGGACTATCCACTTCATTTGGTATCAGATCCATTGATTTGGCCAAATTTTGTGGGTTAATCCTTCAATTTGTCATTCCCAAAACCAACAATTTCATACATCCATCCGTACAATTCAAGAAAATTATACTATGTCCATACATTGCTACACATTTGTTGCATTGTACAATTTTCCATACTCCAATTGTCAACCCATATAACAACGTTATCCTTCCACCATACAACCACCTACCGCACTAGTTTCCAACCCATACTACATTACTATACTTTTCATTCCTTTGCGTCCCAATCACCTGTACATCGTACTACCAAGTCTGATAATTATATAACAATTACATTTTAATTCTATCATATAATATTTATATAACCATTGTAATTCGTATGAGGGCTAATCAATTAATTAACTCACTGTCTATGTTGTGACTATACCAATCATCGTAGATTTCTATCATACCAATTTCCATCTCCTACAAGTTTTTACATGCATCAATGTTAATCCAAACATGGACATTCCTTCTATTGTACAAACCAACATAAGAACCACACCTTTTTATTTTATTAGCCAACAATTATTTTTGTCCATATGATCATGTCTCTCTTTTTTAATGAAATGGGCATTAATTATATTAAAAAAAGATATGTTGCTTAACCAAACAACAACAAAATACAAAAAATGAGGATTCTAAACTTGAATTTTATAGAATTCCTTCTCCCCTCACAAATATAAGAGGTGGTATGCGTTTATGCTCAACATTAACATGATTCTAAAATGTAGGAACATGATGTCAAAGTAAAACCTATTGAAATTTGTCACCTTTACACTATGTCTTCATCATAATGTCTAGTGTGATGCCCTCATCATGGCCATTTTCTCTTATTTTATTTGTTTCATCATCTGGTCTCCATGCCTCTTGTCGAAAGCATCGTCACATTTTTCATTGCGTCGAGAGGCGCTCTACAGCCCAGTATGGGGGAGATCTTGTAACGTTACGTAACGTTATTTTTATTAATAAAAAATAATTTTTTTAATTATAGGGCGAAATAAATGTCGGCCAAAAAAACAACCTAATATGGGGATATGTTGTAATCTTCCTACCTAACAAAATAATTAAAAAAAAGTAAAAATTTAATTATCCATAAAAAAAATGTGGGTCACGAAAAATACACAATATGAGGGAGATGTTGTAATATTCCTAACTAACAAAATAATAAAAAAATAATAAAATGCATTATCCTCAAAAAAATGTTGGCCTTGCACATGGTTTTAAAACTATGTGAACATGGTTTTAAAACCATGTGTAAGGCCTTTTAAACAAACCATGATTTTATTGTAAATAGTTTAGGAGGGCTTTGCATGTGCACATAGTTTTAAAACCATGTGCGAGGCCTCCTAAACAAACCATGGTTTTATTGTACATGGTTTAGGAGGGCTTGAAAATGGTTTTAAGACCATGTGCAAGGCCTCCTAAATAACCCATGGTTGTAGGAGGGCCTTGCATGTGGTTTTAAAACCATGTATGGGGAAATGTTGTAATGTTCATTTCTAATAAAATAAAAAATAATAAAAAATATTATATGTCGGCCATAAATATTATTAAATATTACTAATAAAAATATTATATGTGGACCTTAAATAAAAATATGTGTCTTTTGGTTTGAATCACGTCAATGGATATGTAATAAGAGATTTGATCCCTCTCGATGCTTGATAGAGCCTAGGATTTGGATCTATGCTGGTCATAATGCAACTAAGTCTTGTCATGTCATTTAGTCATTTTTTGTTATATACATCATCATGTCATGGAGTTTCCATCATTGTTCTTTCCTTGTAGCACTTGTCACATCCATATCTCATATCACAAAATCCCTCTTGTTTGATGCTTTCAACACTAAATTAAAGTTTAGTCTTGTCCGAGTCTTTTGTGTCATTTCGCCAATGTGTTTCATCCATTAATTAATATATTTTTCCCATCACCAATTTTCTCATTACACCCATGATCGGAAAGTAAAAATATCTCCCATGCATCTATTTTCCAAAAAAGATCCAATGTCCACTATGATAAAGAAAATTAAAGCCCCCATTTTTCCTTTTTTATTACTTTTAACCTTTTTCCCTAACTCCACCCCATATCATTGTTGGCTCCTTTTGGGAATTCACAAAAAATAAAAAATGAAATGAAGCCTTGACACTGGTAATGAAATGAAATCTTAACATTGGCAATGAGGGCATAATAACTATGGCACTAGAAGTAAGAGGCAAAAACTGCTAGGTTTCATTGCTGAATTTTTCCCTTCATACTCAGTTGTTAATGAGTCTAACAAGTGGGGATTGCAAGTAAAACTATCTTAGGTCCATTCATTAGGGTGAAGACAAAGTGTCCTTCCTTTGGAGGTACGTTTTGTTTTCCTAAATGCATTTGTACTTTCATGTTTATATTTTTGTGAATTATGTATTCATGCACACAGGTTACCATCAACATAATCTAAGCAAACAGTACTCCATTTTTCTTGGTTTCACTTGGACGAGCCTAAGTCATTGAGATATATGTAGGGTCTCATAAGCCTCATTTTCTTAGGGGTTGAACTGGCCTTGACCTATTGTATTTTTGGATGAAGAGTTGCATTGATAATAAAAATATTATTTTGGCATATATGTGTTCTTTCCTCCACCTTTTATTATTCAACTTCGTTTCGTTTTATATTTTTTTACATTTCGTATACTACACTATATATATGTAACTGAGTGGACTGTAAATATTATATTTTTGTAATTTATGTTTATTAACCTATAAATATTCTTTATTTATATTAACTAACATTTATATAAAATTCTGATTTCATTTACCTTTAGTCGCTAGGAATTATGACGATGTATATTTCGAACAGTGGTAGTTGTTCTGACGGTTTTGAACAAACTTTTATTCTATGCAATTAACTAAATTTATTGAATCAATATTCCAAATACAACTAACACACAAATATCTATCTTTATTAAACTGAAATTATTCCATTAACAGCACTTTGATTTTTAATTGCATTTTAAAATTTCTAAATCAAATGAAGTTGCATATTTCTCTTTGTATTTAAGGTAGAGATCTACTTAAATTTACTTAGGAGACGGGATAGATTAATTTTTTATGTATTTTATAATTAATGACTAATTCTTACCTTTTAGAGAATTTATTGCATAAAGATTTATTGTTTCTTTGTAAATATTCTGCATTAATTCATTTTCATAAATTAAATAATTAGTTAATTTCCTCTTCAGAATTTAATGCATACATGGTTAGATACACTATAAAATTTTGTTCCATTTTTTTACGGCACTTCATTGGTGGTGAGATGAATTTTTGTAGAACCACTGACAAACATAAGGCATAGAAACCATTGGTAGTCCAACATCTTTCGTTTTTCTCTAAATACCAACACTTAGTGTTTGCATATAGTTTATTTAATTGACTTGCATTCTTGTTTTAAGATAATTCTTGCATTTAATCACACAAATCATATCCCAATTTAATTTATTTATGAATTTGACACCCTTGATCCACCTTGATAATCATATCTATCTGAGGGCTATAAACACAACCCAAGCTTCCATCCCCACACCATCCCCGTCTTCCCCTTGAACCACTCTCCGAGGGTGTTTGTAGTGTTGTTGCCTAAACTGTTTCATTTTGAGCATAAACATAAAATGACGAACATATTGGGAAGAATGTTCCTATATTTATGAATATTTCCAAATTTAATCCTTGAGTTAATCCTTATCGATCTATCCTCTTCAAATTTTCATTATTAATCAAACATGACTGATATCTTTTGGCCCTGTGTCAATCATGTCGGTGTGCTAGGTGTTCTGTATTTTCATCCGGAATAATAGAGTGTAGACACTAATCTTCCTCAATTTGCGGTCCTACATCATGAAAGCACCAATGACCATATCAAAATATTTGTCGGATATTTCCTCGAGAATTACATTTATGATCACACTATATTATTTGTATTTTTCCACTTATATTTTAGGGAAAATTTTCCCATTTTAGGTTAAATTGATTCCCATTTATGAAGAGCCTTTGAATATTTTTAATTCTGAAGAAGAAAATAATCACAATATTCTTGATCAATTCAATCATAAAGGAACCAATGCATCTGTTAGCATCATTGGTCATGAAGAAGAAATTAATTTCCTTTATCTTGAGTCAATCAACGATGAACAAATTGTCATCCTGGATAACGATAATTATAAAGAGATCGAAGAGGCTATAATAAATTTCAATTCACTTAGTGTCGATGATATTAAATGTTTTATCCCAAATCAGTCTCGCATGGTCTATGAGGTGAACAATGGAGTTTCTAATTTGGAATTTAAAATTACATTTGGGATTCATGGGTGGTCAAACTTTTAAGTATCATTCGCACTAACTCATTTTATATTTATTTACTTTTGTTTGATTTTATTAGTACTAACATTTATTTGTTGTGGTTCGCAATAATATATTTCTTTGTTTCGGATGTGCATGGTAAACAAATTTGTGATAAGGGTGCAAGTAATATAGTAAGCTGTAGGAATAGGAGTAGGATTGCATTTTAGCCATAGTAATTTTTCTTTATCACTCATGCATTTGGTTTTTTTTTCTCATTAGTCAGTGGTATTCAATTTCCCAGTTTTGCTTGATTAGCTCATTTCTTTTTTGTTGTTTACTTTTATAATTTCCCAAATGAGGTTCATGGAATTTGATGTCTTTGAGTAATGTGGAGAGGGTGGAACTATTGGTGTAATGAGTTTAATTTTGACCCTTAATAAATTATATGTACATGGTGTAATACCAATGATTATGGTAAGGAACATGGTGAGGATCTAAAGGCCAAAGCCCCACCATCGATTTCTTGAATATATATGTATATCATGAATTAACATGGTTGGTGAACCATGTACTGGTCAAGCAC
Source organism: Pseudotsuga menziesii (assembly GCA_001517045.1). Lineage (NCBI taxonomy): Eukaryota > Viridiplantae > Streptophyta > Pinopsida > Pinales > Pinaceae > Pseudotsuga > Pseudotsuga menziesii. Next base: position 121,897 of record LPNX010340427.1, on the reverse strand, counting down.
AATATAATTGTAATGTGATGTGCATATCCATGATAATAATAAATAAATCCATAGATGAGTGTGCAAGGCATAAAGAGAAAGGGGCATGATTTTCCTAAGGTTAGTGAGGGACACATTGAATCCATGCAACCAATGGATGAAATTTAAGTGTCCAAGAGAGGATTGATGATCCATCAAATGTCAATATTGACTCATGCACCCCCAGTAATTTAATGATTTCAAGAGGAAGGTAGTTGAAGCAATTATTTCCTTGGGGAAAGGAAGGTGTGGGTGTGATTTTCTTATGTCAATCTCCCTACAAAAATTGGAATTGGGATGGATTATTGGGTAACCCATCATTAAAATTGAAGTCATCCTTAAATTACTTGTTAGTTAGGGGTTGGCGTATCCCGTCATTAATTCATTCTAATAGTCATCCTATAAAACACTTGGTCAGGAGGTTAAATTGATCAAGTAACCCGATCTCTTACAAGGAATTATCAATCTATTTTTTCCCTACCTGATATGGGGAGGAGGAAATCATCTTATCAACCCATTCTATCATTCTCATATGGGAAAGAAGAGTTTAACATTTATTGAAATGAATTCCATCCTAAATAGTGATAGGGTGGTGGAGTGGGTTTGAGTTTTGGTTCATGGTTATGACTGAAAATCAAAGAGGAACCTGAGAGAGCAGATGTTATGTGTTTCCTTGTTTTTCTAAGCATCATAGTGGTATCAAAGTTTCCCCCGAGTTGTTAACTAGTGTCTATGTGCCCTGAATTTGTAATGCATGCCATGTTTGTAAGATTGTTCTAGATTGGTCCAAGCATGTCTAGCATAGTAGTACAGTTGTTGTGAATCTTTGGTTGTGATCCCAATCCCCATAAGTGCACCCTGTATTGTTGAGTTTTCCTAATATTAGTCGTGCATTTGCACATACTATTTCCTTATTATTGAGTCATCCTTAATATAGCCGCATGTGAGTCCTATTATAACCTGAGTGGTCTATTGAAAAAGAACTGGAATGAATCTTGTTAAACTATTTGGTTGTGCAAAGACAATATTTGTAATCCCTAGGAGAACATATCACGTTGGAAGATGATTTGGGGTTTGGGTGGTCTTTCTACACACACTAGAATAAAACCTTGATGAAGGTGACGCTTGAGGGACCGTTGAGCAATGAAGGGGTACATTCTTGTTGTTGTGTGGGGAGGGTATTGTGGATCTCGGGCTATCTAAGTCTGTGTGAGGTGTCTATGATTCTATAGGTAAAATGGATATGACTATTTGTCCCTTGTTTATTTTTCCTGAAACCCGGAGATGTGGACAGAGTGGAATTGAGTACCAAGTATATTGGAACCCAAGAGTGGTTGTGTGACCTCTTAGTAGAATAGTGGTGTTTGGTTAGAATTTCTATGCACACATTGGAATAACACCTTCTAGGTGATGCGTGGGGCGGGTATTGTGGACCCCAAACTTCCCAAGTCTGTTCGAGGTTGATTGTTGGTATTGAGAACCAAAGTGATGTAGAGCATGGAATTAGTTAAAGAGACCAGTGAAGGATGTGACCTCCTAGAGGAATAGTAGGGCTAGGTAGTGTTTCTACGTACACACTGGAACAATGCTGGAACAATACCTGGAAGAAGAAGACATCTAAGGCACCATTGAATAGTGAAGGGGTACCTTCTTGGTGATGTGTGGGGTGGGTATTGTGGACCCAAAGCTAACCAATTCTATGGGAGGTTCTTGTAACTCTTTAGTGAGTCACTAGTTTAGAATTTAGCCTCTAACACTTAGAAATCTTGTTAACCCAATAGAGATTAGTTTGGATTCCGATTTAGTCAGCATGAGTGCGACAACCTATGAACATAGCAGAGGCAATCTTGGTTGTGTCCTTGTGCCTATTTGACTACAAGTTAGATTTTGATAGTTCCCCTTCCCTAAAGGGAATCATGTCAGCCTCAGGGGGGGCTCTTAGCAAAAAGAGTATATGCTAGATAGAGTGTCTACGGTTCGATGGAACATTGTTCTTGCATAGTCAATTGCCTAGAGAAGCTTCATTCAAAAGAAGTGTTATTGAATCTATTACTTTTGTTATCTTATTTCCATTGTATGAAGGTTGGGACAAATTGATGAAGATACATGCTTAAAATATTACTTGTGAATATGAGTTGTTTAGTTAGACGTAATCAGGATTCTTGAGATATAAGTGTTGAATATGCAACATTGTACTCCCTAAAATGTTTGCATATAGATGAATGTTTGTATATGAAGTACCATTATGAATGTAGCGCTAACTCTGTAGGAAGACAACGACTTATAATTGCAAGCTTAGTTTCCATGTGGTGGTTATCCTACACACTGATAGATGTGGAGTGGTTAAACATAGTCAAACAGTGGATCGTGCAATGGTCTGGTTTCACATGCATATTATATCTACGTGATCAAGTAATTGATTGGCACAGAGGTGCGACAAATGAAATTAATGTACATGTATTGTGTATGGGATATAGTGTGATGCGCGTGTTGAACATGTGTTTTCATTGATGTCAAATGACAAAAATCAATAAGACTTATGCTAAGGTATGTTGTGTCATTGATGTCAAAATAAAATGAAGGGTTGAAGTCAAATATCAAACCTAATTGACAAACATGTATGAAGTCTTCCTCATACAAAAGCAATTTGAAGAAATATATATAGAAAAATGTGGAAGTACATAGAGTGCAAAGATCCCACTATGACATGGGTCATATGTGCGCATATAACAACCTTGAAGAAGAAGTTAGAAGAAGAATATGAAATACAAGGATGTGCACAAATACTACTATGGTACAAGACTTATGTAAGAATTTAGAAGAAGAATATGGAATTGAAAGATACAAACTTGTGTGTAAAAATCCACAAAGACAATGTCATATGTGTGCTAAACCCCACAAGGTTGGGTTGTGTAAAGTTGCACATCGACGCAAAAGATTACTTGATTAAGAAGAAAACAAGTTGGGTCGTTATTCAAGTAAAAAGAATTTCAACGAGTGGACACATATCTTCTACTAGAGAGGGTATAAATAAGCAAGAGATGGATGTGTTGTAGTAAGCTTGTGGAGTGAAGAATCTAAGATAATCTATTTTGGAAAGCTTCAGATTCATAGGGTATTAATGGTTCATTGGTCACAAAAGAAGAACATACAACATAGTCAAATTGTGTAAATCAGTAGAATATGAACAGAAAGAAGTGCGAAAGATAGTTGGATACCTAGAATCAAGATGTGTGAAGAATTTACTCAAAAAATTATGCAGACCATATAATTGCAAAAGTGACTAAGTGTGTAGAAGTGCATATATCTGAATTTTGTAAAAATGGACAACACGAAAACGTAGATCGCAAATTCTATAAATTACTTAGTGTTAGTAGATATATGAAGATTGGATAATATAGTGAGCTGAATAAATCTCAGGTATTTTCATACATTGCAAATAAGGAAATTAGTTGTTGTGACTTCTATAACCAAGGGCAATATGCAGACCAGAAGAGCTATAGCAGTTGCAATGCATTGAGTTGCACATCACAGATAAGGTAAAGCGCATATTTTAGTTATTGGATACACAACTATTTATTTATCAGGAATGCGGGAAGGGGTAAGGAAAAGGGAGTTGGAGCTAATCCTTTAAGTAGGTGATGGTAAAAATTCTCAGGGAGGAAGGAAGGGGCAAGAAAAAGGGATTTGGAGCTTCCTTCCGATGGTATCTAGTAAAACAATCAAGGAATTGGTGCTTCCTTCCAGTTGCGGATGGTAAAACAATTAGGGAGTCAGTGCTTCCTTCCAGTTGCAGCTGGTTAAACAATCAGAGAGTTGGATATTCCTTCCAATCGAAGCTAGTAAATACATTTGGGAGTTGGTGCTTCCATTCAATTGCAGCTGAAGAAACAATTGGACATCACATTCTTCATCAGGTTGGTTCCTGATTACTCCAAGTCAGAACTTGCACAAAAATATAGACATCAATTTAGGTTGGTTCCTAAGATTTGGTGTGTTGGTGCTTGCGTAGATCGAAGTCTTTATAGTTCGGTTCATGTAATCAGCAAGTT
>LPNX010340427.1:0-116522 GCA_001517045.1 Pseudotsuga menziesii | reverse complement strand
TACATATATATATATATATATATATATATACATATATACATATAGATAGATATATATATATGTATATAGATATGTATATATATATATGTATATATATATGTATATATACATATATGTATATATACATATATATACATATACATATACATATACATATACATATATATATATATGTACATATACATATATGTACATATATATATATGTACATATATATATGTATATATATGTATATGTGTGTGTCTGTGTGTGTGTGTGTGTGTGTGTGCGCAACTATGTTTTTACCGTTTGAGCAGAAAAGTTTTAAGTGGTGAAAATTTGTTAAACAGAGATAATTTGAGATCTGCACTATATACTGATTCACCCCACTCTTAGTATAAGATAAATCCAACAATTAGTATTAGGACGAGTGTCTTCAGCAACATCTTAACATTTGGAAGATAGGTTCCTATGCAAAAATCGAAAAACAGGAAATACTTCTTATGACCATGGAGAATGTTTCCAAAACTGAAGAATTAGGAGATGAGGAATTGGTTGAAGTAGACTTTGAGGGAGAACTAATCAGTGATTTGGAAGAATTAGATAAATCTAGAAAGAAAGAAAAAAATTCTGAAGGAGAAACTTTCAAAGCATCAAAGAACAAGTTAACGAAACAAGAAAGTTAAATATGGATATGATGGAACAAATAAAACACGAGGAAAGGTGTGAAAAATTGGAAATCGAAATTACTCTTCTAAAAGGAGAACTACACAAAGTCAACGATCATTTGAACCTTTGGTAGAAGTATAGAAAGAGTACTGGGAATCCACATGAAACTATCAAAGATCAAAGACAACCATCATAGAAGATGAGAATAGATGACAAAGACTCAAAGAACAGGAGCTATGCATGTGCAGTCAAATATTCTATGTCAAGAGGAGACCAAAATTGTGAAAAGAAGATGCCCTTCCCTTAGAACATCATCCCTTCACAATCAGGAAGCTTTCTCTTTATAATGTACCAAACACTTTTTACAGGAAACTGTTATTATGTAATAATTTTGGTCACAAAGCAATGAACTGCAAATCTCATATGAAGAACTATCCTAAAAAGAATAGATCTGACTGTAGTAAGAGTGACATTAAAACATGGCCAAAGAATCTGAAGGAAAAAGTAAAATACTTCATCCCTTTAAGTACACACTGTGAATGTAAAAAATGCGGAAATCATAGGGATTACAAAAGAAAATATTCATTGACCAGATCAGCTGAAAATAGTCATGTTAAAGGAAGCTCTGCAAAAATTATGCAGAAAAAATATGATCAACCGGGTCATGAAGGATGCATCTTAGTGATACATGCACAAAACAAAAAGGGTCAATGGTATATTGATAATGTATGTTCTAAGCATAGGACAGGATATAAAGGAAATTTCTTGAATTTTAAAGAGGAGAAGGGAGGAAATGTGTGCTTTTGAGACAATGGATCACCCAAAATTATTGTTAAGGGCATGGTTAGTCTTGGAAACCAGAAAACCAAAGCAGAACATGTATTGTTAGTTGAGAAAATGAAACATAATCTCCTCAGTGAGATTCAAATATGTGACGAAGGACATACTCTCAATTTTGACTCAAAGAAGTGCAAAATAAAAGACAAAGACACATGTAGTTTAGTAGTGACAACAACCACAGCCTCAAACAATGTCTACATATTGGATGAAAATGAAGAAAAATGTTAGTAGGGGGAAAATAGATAAAACTTGGCTTTGGCACAACCGAATGCGTCATATAAACTTCCTTCGACAACCTTCTCAATATTAGTAAAGAACAAGTTGTGAGAGATATCCCAAAGATTACAAATACCATACAATCTGTCTATAAACATTTCCAACATGGAAAACAGAGAAGAGTGAGCTTTAAGATAAAGGAATACGTTACAACAAAACCATTAGAACTAGTTCACACAGATCTAGGTGGACCCACAAGAACCAAAGGCCTAAATGGTGATTTTTTTCTCTTCATAGATGACTTCACTCAAATAACATGGGTTTTATTCCTCAAGAAAAAATCATAAATTTTGAATGTTTTAATATGTTTAAGAAAGTGGTAAAAAATGAAACTGATCTGAAAATCAAATGTCTAAGATCAAATAATGGTGCAGAATACACCTCAAATGAATTTGAGGATTTCTACAAAATACATGGAATCAACAGATAGTTCTCAGCGTCAAAAACCCCACAACAGAATGGAGTAGCAGAAAGGAAAACTAGAAAATTGCAAGAAATGTCTAGGAGCATGTTAAATGATTCCAAACATTTTGACATTTTCTAGATACAATCCATTCACACAGCAATTAATATTTTAAATAGAGCACAAATCAGAATCAGAAGCAACATTACTCCATATGAACTATGGAAAGAAAGACTAGCTATGTTCAAACACTTTCGAATATTCAGAAATAAATACTACATAAGAAGAAACGACAAGAATCTTGGAAAATTTGATTCAAGATCTAATAAGGGAATATTTCTTGGATATACGACTAGAATTAAAGCATACAAATGTTAAAATCTAAGGCTGAATAAGATGATACAAATAATAGATGTAAGAGTGGATGAAGAATTCAAATACATAAAAATAGATGATCATGATGATGATCATCCAATATCTGAACAACCTTTAGACGTTTCACAAAATGAAGAGAGTATAATAGAACAATAAGATAACTTGCTTCAAGAAGAAAAAACTGAATAAAGTTGAGAAAGCCGACATGATACAAGAAATCCATCTAGGCTGGTTCAAAAGAATCATTCAGAAGATATGATTATAGGCGATAAAAATGTTGGTGCAGGAACAAGAAGAAGACACTTAACCGCTGGTACTAAACAAGTGCATCTCTCCCTATTGTCTCAGGTAGAACATAATTGTTTTGATGAATCTGAAATTGATGAACATTGGATCAAGGACATGGAATACGAATTGAATTTGATTGAAAAGAATTAGACTTGGGAACTTGTTCCAAGACCCAAAGACAAAAATGTTATAGGAACAAAATGGGTTTTTAGAAACAAACTGAATGAGGAAGGACAAGTTGTCATAAACAAGGAAAGGTTAGTATGCAAAGGATATGCACATATTGAAGGAATAGAATTTGAAGAAACCTTTGCTCCAGTAGCTCAAATGTAAGCAATTAGAATGTTTCTGGCCTATTCCTGCTCCAAGAACATAACAACGTATCAAATGGACATAGAATCAAACTTCCTAAATGGAGAAATAAAAGAAGTATGCATAGATTAACCAGAAGGGTTATCTCTCTCAGACATTAATGATTATGTCTGCAAATTTAGAAAGGTGTTATACAGACTGAAACAAGCACAGAGAGCCTGGTATTCAAGGTTAGAAAGATATCTACGACAACAAGGATTCAAAAAGGGTCATGTAGACAATAATTTGTATATAAACGTTGATGGTGGAAACATGACTATAATCGAGGTCTATGTAGATGACAGAATTTTAGGAAGCAATAACGACAACATTGAGTCCAAAGTTTTCCCTAAACATGCAAAAAAAAATGAAATTTCCATGCTCAAAGAACTATATTTTTTCTTGGGACTACAAATATCTCAATTGAAGAATGACATTTTCATCTATCAAGCTAAGTACATGAAAGAAATGATGAAAAGATTCAACATGGAATATTGCAAACCGGTATGTACTCCCATGATTACTGGACGCAAATTAAGCAAAGAAGATGAAGCAAATGAAGTAGATAAAAATATCTATCGGTCAATTATTGGGATTTTGTTATATGTGATTCTTGGCAAGACCAGATATAATGCAAGTTATAGGCCTAGTCCCAAAATTTCAAGCTACACACAAAGAAACTCATGTCCAGGTGGTGAAGATAATTTTCATATATCTAAAATTAACCCTAGATCTTGGACGCATACACAGATGCATACAGGGAAATAAATATTGATGATAGAAAGAGCGCAAGTGGATCATCTTTCTTCTTAGGAATATTCTTAGTTTTCTGGTTGAGTAAGAAACAATCCTCATTGTCTCTATCCACACCAGAAGAAGAACACATTGTCACAACAACATGTTGTGTGCAAGTCCTATGGATGAATAAACATTTAAAATATGTTCAAGTAGAGTATGACAAACCCATATCAATCTTTTGTGACAACATAAGCACAATCAGTATCTCAAAAAATCTGGTAATGCATTCTAAAGCCAAACATATTCCCATAAAATATCATCTTGTAAGAGAACAGGTTGCTGAAAATATGGTCAAATTGGAATATGTGGATACAAAGGACCATATTGCATACAAAGGAGAACATGGAACATTGTCGCGTGGAACGTTTCTCTTGTGCGTTTAATGGATTGGAGAAGCTTCATTCAAGATAAGTGTAATTATTGAATTTCTTACTTGTGTTATCTTATTTCCATTGTATGAATGTTGAACTAAATTGATGAAGATGCATACTTAAAATAGTACTAGTGAATATGAGTTCTTTAGTTATAAGTAATCATTATTCTTGAGATATAAGTGTTGAATATGTAACATTGTACTCCCTGAAATGTTTTCATATATAGGAAAAATTGTTCCACATGTAGCGCTAACTTTGTAAGAAGATAATGACTTCTCATTGCAAGCTTAGTTTGCATGCAGTGGTTATCCTACGTGTTGGTAGATTCCCAGTGGTTAAAGGAACTCATGCAGTGGATCGTGTGGCAGTTTAGTTTCACATGTGCACTATATATGCATGATCAAGTAATTGATAGGCGTAGAGGTACTCCATATGAAATTAGTGTACACAGTATTACATATGGGATAGAGTGTGATGTGTGTAGTGTGTCTTGTTAGGGTACACAGGGTACTCCCAAAGGACCGAACACCAAGAATAGCCGCTTCACACAAACAGATCACAGATCAATACACCAATGTTTGTCACGTGGTTAAAACCCTCGAGAGGGAAACAGTCCACGGCCCCGGCCAAATAGCTACTTCGGAGCAATTTATTATGCAAAAGAAAGAGAGTTACATGAGCTTCTCATAATCGATCAACTAGCCAAGGACCCTCTATGCTCTTTAAATAGAGATCATAGACCAATCGGGTGTTAAGCCACGGATCAATGGTAGGTATGATCTAAGAGAAGTTGAACCGTCGGATCACTCTATGTCTAGAACATATCGTGACCGTCGGATTAGAATATTTACAAATGCATACTAATGCATACTAAAGAAACACACTTTTACCTAACGGATATATTACACAAGTTGATCTTAACTAACTCCTAAGTGTCTAAATATCCTAACATGTCTCTTAGTGAATTAATATTGTGTGGAATATATTACTGTGTATTAAATTAACTTAACATTGACATAAGATTGTCTTGGTATCAAATGTTAAAAAAAAGAAGGAAAAATATCCCTCATGGTCATGATTGACCATAAACGTCATTGAGGACATGACAATTTTGTAGTTCCTAATGATCATCCTAGGGAACACTAAACTAGTATTTTCTTATTAATTTGGTTTCCAAGCACTTCTTTCATCCCTATGCTTCACCCATTGTGGTATATTGGCCTCACTCATTTCACTCCTTTCCCTTTTTGGTGATGAAAACGAGTGCATGTACCTGCTTCATGGTTACATAGTTTTCATGTTGGTCGATCTTATCAAGTTTTCATGTGTCATTCTGCTTCATTTGTTTTTTGTTTGTTTAGATGTTGATGTTGATCAACACTAACATGATTTTGAAGTGTCAGAACATGACACCAAAGGAAAACCTATAGAAAATTTTCACCTTATCATTGAGTCTTTGTCATGATGTCTAGTGATATCCTTAATCATGTCGTAAGAATTTTTCTTGGTTTGGTGAATTTTAATCAACAATTCATACTCCGCGTCAATCACATAACCTGACATTTGAATCAGTTGACTAAGGGAATTGGTAAAATTGTCTTCAAATTGACATCGACACAACAACAAGCTATTGAGCAGCTCAAACACAAGCTTTGTACTGCACGAGTACTTGTGCTATCTAATTTGCATCAGTCTTTTGAGATTGAGACAAACGCATAGGACTATGAATTGGTCATAGTGATCACTCAGTCTAGTCACCCAATCATTTTTCATTCTAAAACCTTTAACGACACCATCAAAAGGTATTCGACGTATAAAAAGGAACTGTATGCCATTATGCAATACCTTAAGCAATGGAGACATTATATTATTGGCAAGGAGATGGTCATTCTTACTGACCAGGAGCCTTTACAGTTTTCCCCATCCCAATTGAAGTTACAAACAACTCGACAAGTCAAGTGGATTAATTACCTACAACAATTCTAGTTGGTAATTAAGTATCAGAAAGGTAAATACAATTTCACAACCGATTGTCTAATTCAACCACCCACTACTCTCTTGTTTACAGTGATGATTATGCAAGGTTACGAATTCACTACTTGGCCTCAATTATATTTGGTCTATTGCAACTTTTCTGCAATTTATCAACTATTCCTAAAAGATACTTTGTTATACAATATTGCACATATTTGTGTACCGATAGGTGATAACCGAGAGAATCTCATTTGGGACACACACTAGAGCAAGACTGCAGGACACTTTAGAGTAGTGAAGACCCTTTCCATCCTCCAAAAGTATTTTTATTGAACTTCACTTAAGTTTTACGTCAACGGGTACATTTAATCATGTGTGGTTTGTGCCATTTCTAAACCACCAAATCGACAACAAGGATTGTATACGCCTTTGTTGGTTCCTAGTCGACCATGGGAATATATTTCTATGGAATACTTGATGGGATATCCTACTACCAAAAATCATCATGATGTGATCTTAGTAGTAGTCTATAGATTTCCCAATATGGTCTTTCTCATTCCATGCAAGAAGACTATGACATCGCAACAGACGTCTCAGCTCTTCTTCGAACATGTTTGGAAACATTATGGCTTATCAATGACCATCATTTCTGATAGAGATGCCATATCTGTCAATATATTTTGGAAGAATCTTTGGAAACATCTCAACACAAGAATCTCCTTATCAATTGCTTTCCATCCTCAAACAGACAAACCTACAAAATTTGTGAATCACTTAGTAGTGCAATTGCTCCACATGTATAACCACGAGCATCATTGGACATGGGATGAAAGTCTCTCGTATATAAAACACATTAGAATCATGCTCATCACAACTCTATGGGAAATATTCTATTTGAATCTATTATGGATTGCAACCCTCAGCTCCAATTGAATCGATTAGTTCATCAACACAGTTGAACAACACCGAATATGACCGATGAGAAGTTGAAAAAGCATTGAAGTTTGGATATCAAATTTGTGACATCCATAAAAAATCATAGGAAATGTTACAACGAGATAATGAAAAATATAATTCCCGACACGATAAGCATCGTATCCCTCATTCATTTCAAATTGGGGATTAGGTCTGGTTGCATCTCATAAAGGAACGCTTCATTGTTCCATACAGGAAGCTTGATCCTTTGCGATATGGTCATTACATTATCCTTAAGCATATTGGAGAAAATGCTTTCCAACTCGACATTCTTTCATGCCTGGGTCTACATCCAATATTTACTGTGGATCTACTTCAACCATACCATGCACCACTATTGGAACATAATGACTTGCAGACAACAGAACCCAAAGACATCCATCCAAATGTTCAATATCCTTTTCCTTACGATGCCATTGTGGGACACCGAATACTCCATACAAGGAAAAACATAATTCCCTTGTTTAAAGTGTCTAAAGTCGGACATCTCCCATTCTCAAGGATTTTTCAATAGCAAGACAAGCACAAATTTTGAAATATTTATTGGTGTCCAAGAATCTAGAAGGTGCTACGTCATTATTGGGTATTCACAAGGCGACAAAAGAGTCAAAACTAAAACATAATGTGATAGAAAATATAGGTGATGCAATAAAAAAATTTGGAAAATCCAGAAAGAAAGATACCAGTGCTACACGTAGAGCAATTCAGACAGCAATTGTTTCAGCTAGTACTAGACAAAAATGTTTGACAACACAACTAGCACAAGTAGTTAGAACCTCAAGAAAGACATTATACAAACATAGCAAATTCAAAATGAAAATAGATGAAAATGATGAACTTGCTTGCTCAAAAATTATTTGTAGACAACCTTACAAAGATAAAATGGGAGAAGGTGTTAAATATATTGTACATAAATATTGGTTGGCACATGCTCGAGTTTCACCAAATTTAAGGGATGTGATATGACAAAGAGTATCATGAAATGTATATGAAAGCTGTCCAAAACATATAATGGAAATGACACAAGTACAATTGTTCAATAAATTCAAGGAGGATCATCGTGGAATTAATATGTCAATCACTACATTTGTGCAACAAAAACCATGGTATGTTAGACCTATTACTATACGTGACACATGTTGTTGTCGTTATCATGTGCAATTTCAATTATATTACAACATGTTTCTTGAATTTGGTAAAATGTTTTGGAAAAATTCACCACCTCCGCCCACAATACGTGAGTTCATATCTCAAAATCTATGTGAGAGAAATCACGATGAAGTATTTTATAATAAGAAATGTGTCAATGGAAAACATTGCCATCGGTGTGGAAATCTGGTTTTATTCCACAATAAATACCCTATCAATAATTATCGATCTCTTTCAAATGTAACCATTGATTGGAGAAGAAATGAATACCACAATTATTCTACAAGTTATAGTGATGCACATTCCAAAAGAATTGATTTGTGAGAAGTTAAAATATGTGTGACAGATTTTCTCAAGAAATTTGAAAATGAAATTTATAAATACACCAAGCATTCACATAGAGCATGATGGAAAGACCTTCAATTCAAACATTCCCATGAAATTTTTCCAGCCGGAACAATTTTGTCTGTGGTTGATTTTGCATAAAACTACACATTTGCTGCACAAAAAGAGATTCAAAGTGAATACTATCATTCTGACCAAGTTTCGATATTTTTCCATGTTCTATATAGACATTCTCAACAAGATGTTGATGGCATTGAAATCACATGTGATAATTGAGATGTGATTAAATAATATCACTTTTATATCAACGATGATCATACACACGATACACATTTTGTTCAACATTGTATTGAAAAAAATATCTATGATTCACTAAAGAGGCGTGAAGCTAAATTCAATGAACATTGGATATGGTCGGATGGATGTGCGGGACGATTTAAATCTTCACGATCCATTTTTTGGTTATGTCGACTTCATAAAGCATTGAACATTAAACATCGTTGGAATTTCTTTGAAATTGGACATGGAAAAGGTGAACATGATGGTGCAGGAGCATGCATAAAAAGAGCACTTTGAAGATGGAAAATGAACCATTCTTCCAAACGATTCCATTCAACTACAGAGGTTGTACAATGGTGTAAATCACATCTAAGCCATTATTGTAGTCAACAATCAAAAGATGTGAGCAGGTATGTACATGATTTTTTCAATTTATATTAATTGTCAATTTTAAAAAATGTATGTACTAACATTGAAGTATATGTACACTAACATTAAAAGTTATCATTTGTGATTTATCATTTATTGTGTAGGTTTTTTTATCTTGTTGGGGTCTAAGATATAGATAGATTAATACCATACGAGGCTAGCACCATACATGGGACTAGAGAACTTCACTCTATTCAAACAAAAGCCTTCCAAAATGTGTTTGCATTTGATAGTAGAAAGAAATCATGTTTTTGTCATATTTGCACTGAAAATGTTGAATCTACATAAGTTTGTGAAAACATAACGAACAACTACGTAAAAACATTTGAAACACATAGAGATTAATCCAAAAGGGAAAATGCCACTAGCAAGCGTAGAAGAATTAGAATTAGAAGAAATAGCAATATCATCTGATGGCGATAAAATTTTAGATCTTGTTAGAGAAGGTAATGATCTTGTTGATTGTTGATTGTTGTCCATCACCTTATGTGTATATAGTCAATTTAATTGAATTAAAAACCCTAACGACAATTGTAATTTTCACAAGAGATGTTTTCTCTATGATTGCACTTTTAGACAACAACAAAAATGTAAAATATTATTTGATGCGATGCACTGAAGGAAAGATGAAGCTATTGGAGGACTACGATGACAACGGATTTACATACGAGAGAGGATCCATCATTTTAAAAGGTTATTTTTTGCAGCAGACCCATATGACAGAAAATTATGTCTACTTTTAGAATTATGAACCTGATCTTATATGTTGTCAGTATAGTCATTTAGTATGTGCATCTCAAATAAAATTGGTACAAGTTCCATCGAAAAAAACTTAAAAAATAGAAAATGGAAACTGTCCAAATATGACCATGAACGGATAATTGACGATGACAATCCATTGCGATATTTTTAACTATATCAAAAATGAAATGATTGACGTTTTTGTACATGTCAAATGTTGTGTCATTTATATAAAATTCATAACATTCATTGTTAACATTCCTAACATTTCCTATCAAACTTCCTAAGATTCATTATTAACATTCCTAGCATTACTATCAAAACTTCCTAACATTCCTAACATTCCCCACATTCATTCCTAACATCCATTCCCACATTCATTCCTAACAAATTTCTCACATTCATTCTTAACATTCCTAACTTTCTTATCTTTGGATTGCACCTATCAAAACTTTCTAACATTTCTAACATAAAAATGTTTTTATTATTTATAATTTTTAGAATAATGTATATATAGAATTAGTAAGTTTTTATAAATCATAGCTAGTCTTAATTTGTGCAAATTACAAGAGTGTTTGCATGGTGGATGTTATGACTTATGGAAAATGAAAACAATTAAATATAAGATAAGAGTATTCAATAATGTTATAGGAGGTTGTATATGAAATGCTTGTAAAAATTCCTCAACCATTTGGTTGTTATTTTGAAGTTGTTTCCTTAAGGGACAACCAGTTAATTTAAAGAGTGGTAAATACAGTGTATATTAAAGAGTGCTAAATATTGTGTTTACTGGTTGATTTAAAATAAATTTATGGGAATGAAAGTTGTTAATCTAATTTCACTTGAACTTGTATTTTGTTTGAAGTAAGCTAAATGATCATTTTAAATTTAACATTAAAAATCACATTTAAGGAATCCAGTTGCTAATGTTACCTTAGTAATAAAAAATATTCCATGTGAGGAAGAGGCATATTGCCAATGGAAAGAAATAAATTAAAGTTCTATGACGAGAGATAATATTCTAGTTATGTATATGACCATTATCTAAACTTTGATTATGAATACAAGATGCGAGTTATGAATTTGATTTAAATGTGCAATATTTCAATGTTGGGGTTCCCTTGAATTCAAGAATTCTCAACACTATGAACCTTGGATTTCTTATTAGGATTTGATCATGAATGGTATCATGAAGAAAATGTTATGTGTGTATTGATAGTACATTGGTATGTTTTTTTCTAGTGGAATGATTATCCCATAACTTTAGTGACATAATAGTTAAGAATGTTGAGAACTTTTGTCATTTTTGAGTCATATTGTTAATGAAACAGTAAGTACTCTTTCGATTTGGTTTAACAAACTGATGAAAAAGTAAATTTGAGCTCATGTTCTATCTTTGAATCATGAAAAGCAGCTAGTGTAAGTCTCCTAAAAAATTTCCATGGGCCATATAGCTAGAAACTATAAGTATGAATTAAGGATGTTTGTTATTTGATAAGAGATCAAGTTCATCGTATTAAAGAGTTTGGATTCAAGTTCCAATATCATAAATAATAGGATCAAAAATTTGTGATAGAATGAATCTAGCTAGTGAATTCCTAACATTTCCTAACATTCATTCTTAACATTTCCTAACATTCATTCTTAACATTCATAACATTCCCCACACTCATCCCTACCATTCATTCCTAACATTCCCCACTTCATTATTAACATTCTTAACTTTCCTGTCTTTAGATTGCACCTATCAAAACTTCCTAACATTCCTAACATTCATTCCTAACATTCCCCACATTCATTCCTAACATTCCTAACATTCCTAACGTTTCCCCACATTCATTCCTAACATTTCCCACATTTATTCTTAACATTGGATTGCACATTCCTAACATTATTAACATTCCCCACATTCATTCCTAACACTCCCCATATTCATTCTTAACATTAGATTGCACCTATCAAAACTTCCTAACATTCATTCTCAACATCTCAACACTGAAAATATTTTACATATACAAACATACATAAATTTCATAATACATACATTCATAATATGTAAGTTCAATATACATGTATATAATCCAAAAAAACAATATGTAAGGTCAATGTACATGTATATAATAAAAAAAACAATCATGAACATGTGAGTTCAATGTACATATGTATAATCCAAAAATAAATTTTCTCGATGCCCAAAACAACTACAATATATATATCAACAGAAAAAGAAGCTCCTTGATATCCAAAAGAACTACAATATATATATATATATCAACAAAAAAAGAACAATATAAATAATTCTCTAAATGGAAGTCCACCACTATCCTCCACTGGGGTCTTCCCTTGGACTCATAACAACCTGCAACATGTATAAAAACAGATTATGAATATCATAAATTATTTAAACAATTTTAAACTAAAATCAAAACATTGAAATATCAAACTAATATCGAAGAACAATTCAATTATTAACAAAATTACCTCAAATTGTCTATCATCCACTGGAGTCTTCCCTTTTACTCTAAAAGATGGAAGAGACCCAAGCTGCAACATGTAACTTCGAAGAATATTCTATATGTATCTTTTTGTGGTCTCCGATGGTCCTACCGGGAGAACCACTTGTATTATATTGTACCCCAATGCTTCTAATTGGAAGAACTAATAAGAGTCATGGGGTTGTCCCCTCTAATTGTAAAGGTGGGTCATTAGCACTCCAGTGTGGTTACTTGAGCCTACATGTGTAACTCGAGCCTACATGATTAACTCGAGCCTACATGTCGGATGAGTTAATTGAAGTGAATGGATGAATATAAATAGAGGTGTAGCTCTCCTCATTTGGAACACACTCTCACTTGTGTAGCGCATTAGTGGAGAAGAGAAGTAGCTAGAGAAGGAGGAGGATCAGGCTTTGATCTCCTTGCCGGTTTTATCTTTTATCTTTTTGGGGCATATATATTGAGGAAGCTTTTGTTGGGTTCTTCCCTTTAGGGTTTTCCCAAGATAAATCTTTGTGTTCCTTTTGTATGGTTGTGCTTTTCTATTTTTCAGTGATCCTGTTTATATGCGTTTGTTATGAAAATGAAATTAAATACTGATGTCCTAGCTAAGCATATGAAAATTTAACATGGTATCAGAGCCACCCTGAAAGAATACATTGTGCAGCTAAAGAATCTATGGATTATTTTTTTTGGGTCTCTATCCATGATCGATCAGCAAAAGAAGACTAGACTGACTCTCCATTGAAGGGTGCATCTTTCTGTCGAAGCAGAATTCGATTCCGAGCATTTTTAGCTTTGGTGTGAAAAATTAGGGTTTTCTATAGAAGAAGAATTTTTGAGTGAGCCCAGCATAGGATTTTTCTCCTCATCAAAATCAAAGTTTAGAGACCTGGATCAAGAAATTTGGTTTGGTGAAACTCCGGGAAAGTCAAACCCTAGTTTGACCCCAATCTGAAAAAACCCTAAATACTAAAACTGCTAAGTTTTGGTACATTCACTATATCCTGATACTGGCAAAGGATCAGGAGTTTAAAATTGCAGAGGCTGAAGATAAAATTCTGATTTACATTGTTTCTGAAATTCAGCCTCAGATTCGCTATATTCTGGGCAATATGATCCCTCCACGTTAGGGTTCCGGCCTCTTCCAGAATTCATCCCTAAACAAGACACTTGGGGAGAATTGCTGTAGCATGGGCTACAGAGGTCCAAATGGAATTCCTAAAGATGTTCCAAAAATAGAACAGCATTTACTTTCTTCGGTCCAAATTTAAGAACCTGAAGATGAACCAGTGACACGTGGCATGCCTACAACTTCACTGTTTTGAACAGTCCTGTAACAGTTCACCTTGGGAAAATTATCATAAATCCAAATTGGTGAAACCAATTCTGATGAAACCTATGGTTTTGGATCAGGGACATGCGAGGTTACCTTAGTGCGAAATTTCAGACACAAAGGAGTAGTAATTTCGGAGATATCATAGAAACAGTAACAGGCATTTCTGCAGAAGAAATTGGAAAACTAGGGCTTCCTGTTCCGAGAGCTTCCCTCCACTGTTTTCAGAAAAGGAGTACATTGGAAAGCTCCATTTGAAGAGATCTATCCTTCTATCCAATCAAATCTGAAATATTTCAAGTTTTGAAAATTAGGGTTTCTCTGACAAACCCTAGATTAGTAAGCTCCGGAAGCAGGACGGACACCTCAAATCGGTAAGATCTAATATTTTGCTATTTGCATTTGAGGTTCTCATTTCAAAGTGATCTATCACATCAGCTTGATGATAAGCTTGGTGAAGTTGAAAACTTCCAAGCATGGAAGTATTTGATCTCTCTGAAGAAAATGAATTGGACACCTACATGAGTAGAGAGGTTCCAGTTCTAGAGGGAGATGAGCCTCAAAGCCTTACACAAGAAGAACTTGATCAAGGCCAAGAAGATCATTGTTGATTCAATCACGGATCAACTTATAGCACAAGTGTCTTCCCTAAAGACACCGAAGATGTTTGATTCCTTGATCAAGATATTTGAAGATAAGAACATAAATCAGAAGATGGCTTTGAGAAAACAGTTGAAGAATGTGAAGATCCAGAATGCGAAACAACTTGAAGCGATAGAAGAAGAAGTATGCAGAAGTGGTGGCCTCCCAGGATCATGGGATTCATTCATGTGAAGAATGTATGCCAGAAGTAAGTGATTACTTTCATCTCAACTAATAAGAAGAGAAGAAGAAGATGGGAGAAATTGAAGATCAAGCTCTCACCATTCAAAGAAGATCCCTCAAGCGATGAGGAATATGAAAAACTCAATTCTTGAAGAACCTCTTATTCATCTTATCATTTGGATAAGAAATGATGATTTCATGAATGAAGAAGATGATAAAACAAAATGATTAAGATGGAGTCTACCCACGAAACCAATAAAAGATAAGTACTCAATTTCCATTTCATGATATTGTTTTGTTATACATTTGATTGTATTCAATTGATGTGTTATGCATGATAGACTGTTTACATTAATACTACTAATATGCATGTGATGGGTAAGTAGCTCATGGCGCTATACAACTCTCCAGTGCTACTTATCAAACCTCTTTGCTGACATATTGGATTAGTGCACAATCTCAATGATGTCATGGTAGAGATGGAAAGCATCTAGAAAGTTTCTATGAGATATGGATGAATGTTGTATTGGATAAATAGTTGCATGATGCATAATAATTTGTCGTTATGCATATGTTTTATGAAATAGTTCTAACCATGCAACTGGTGCATTAGGAAAGGTCTTGTACAACCTCCTACAAGAAAAGAAGGACGAGACTTGTTCCGAAGAACAAGTGATGACAATTCAATAAACATGAATCCGAAGCTCCCAGGGTAAGAGACACCATGACGGAAGAAATAGATTCAGAGAGCGGTAGATCCACCTCAGAGGATGAAGACCACCATGGGTATGAGAGATAACTCAAGATGAAGAAAAGAATGCTATGAAAGAAACTATGATCAAAGAATAACAGTTGATCATGGGGAATGATGTATACAATATGATTTCGAGACATAAAGGGAAGTACATAGTATCCTCCATATGGATCTACAAGAACAAGTGTACAAAGAAAGGTTCGTGATTTGCCTCAGAAAGAATAGACTATGACATGACATACTCTATTGACCAGTATATATCAAGCATAAAACCACCTGTAAAGAATGAAGAAGGAAGATAATACTCCACTTCAGGGGGAGTGACTACAGAAGATATCTAAGTTCGACATGGTACAACATGATGGACAGCTTCTTGATGGATCAAGACTTTACCAAGAGTAAAGTGGGTTCCAACCTTCAAAGTTGAATGCAGAATACTAGGATATGTTGATGATCTGACAAGACGAACTCATGGAAGATGCTATCATGAAATAATACTAGAATGATGTATGGGATATAGTTCCCAAATCAAAAGGAAAGAGTATCGTATCCTCCAAATGGATATACAAAATAGAGCATGCAACACTTACTCCAAGAAGCAAGGCACACTTCCTTCAAAACTATCATGGTAGTTTCTTCCATGGTGAAGTAAAGACAATCCTTCCTTAATGGTATGATTGAGAAAGAGTTTTACATTGAATAGTCACAAGGATTTGAAGTTGAAGCCAGATGGAATCATGTATGCAAGTTGAAGAAGGCCCTCTATGGCCTGAAGAAAGCTCCTAGAGCTTGGTATGGAAGAATAGATAGTTTCTTGTCGAGCATGGGATTTACAAAGAGTAAAGCTGATCCTAACCTTTATCTCAAGGTTGTAGAAGATGAACTTGTCATCCTGTTATTATATGTGGATGACTTATCCTTGAAAGGAAATGAGAAACTGATCATGGAAAGCAAGAAGAAACTAGTAGACGGATTTGAGATGAAAGACCTTGGGTTAATGCATTATTTCCTAGGTCTGGAAGTATGGAAAAGTTCAGAAGAAATCTTTCTCAACCAGGGAAAGTATGTGGAGGAGATATTGAAGAGATTCAATATGTTGGAATGCAAATTCATGGCCACACCCATGGACTCCAACCTGAAGCTGTTAGCTGATGACTCATCAGAGTTAGTGGATATGACTCATTACAGATAGATCATTGGGTCATTGATGTACTTAACAAATACCAAACCAGACATTTGTTTTGCTATGAACACCGTAAGTCAATATCTTGTTCAACTAAGAGGGGTTCACCTAGTAACTGCAAAACATGTGATGAGATATCTGAAAGGGACTATAGACTTTGGTTTATATTATGATGGTATCCATGAGTATATATTGTACGGCTACACAGATGCAGATTGGGCTGGAAGTATCTTAGACAGGAAAAGCACATTAGGTAGATGCTTTTGTTTGGGGTCTGCTATGAGTTCATGGTTTAGCAGGAAACAATCCAGTGTTTCTCGTAGCATGGATGAAGCAGAATACATAGCAGATTGCTTTGCTAAGTTGTGAAGCCATATGGCTTCGGAAGCTGATATTAGGTCTCTTTGAACTGAAGATGGATACTACATTGATTCTATGTGATAACAGAGAACCCTGTGTTTCGTCGTAACACATAGAAATCTGATATTTCTACATTCAAGATAAAGATGCAGATGATACAGATACAGATTATGGTGATTCAGTATTTCTATACTGAATATAGAGATGATGATGATTTTAGTATTCCCATACTGAAGATATAGATGATGTTTTAGTATTTACATACTGTAGATGCGGATGATGGTGACCTGATGATGCTTTCAGTACTCACATACTAGAGATACAGATGGTGATAGTTCAGTATTCACATACTGAAGATGTAGATGAAGATGGTTTAGATGATGATGCGCTGACAAATCCTCTGTCTCGGGTAAAGTTTGAACACTTTCGAGACAAGCTTGGTGTGGTTCAGAAAGACCTTCCCCGAAAGGGGGAGAAGTGATGTTGCAGTGGGATTGTATCATCCCTGGACACTTGCCCTAAAGTGATCTAGAGACCGCGGTCTTCAAGAATGAAGTGGGACTGTATCATCCCTAGGAACTTGCCCAAAAGTGACCCGGAGACCTCGGTCTTCGAGAATGAAGAGGGATTGTATCATCCTAGGACATATGTCCAGAAGTGATTCGGTGACTTCGGTCATCGAGAATGTGGTAGGATTGTATCATCCTTGAACTTCGGTTCAGAACGGATCCGGTGTAACTTCGGTCATCGAGAATGTGGTAGGATTGTATCATCCTTGAACTTCGGTTCAGAACGGATCCGGTGTAACTTCGGTCATCGAGAATGTGGTAGGATTGTATCATCCTTGAACTTCGGTTCAGAATGGATCCGGTGTAAATTCGATCATCAAGAATGTGGTAGGATTGTATCATCCTTGAAATTCGGTTCAGAACGGATCCGGTGTAACTTCGGTCATCGAGAATGTGGCAGGATTGTATCATCCTTGAACTTCGGTTCAGAACGGATCCGGTGTAACTTCGGTCATTGAGAATATGGTAGGATTGTATCATCCTTGGAATTCAGTTCAGAACAGATCCGGTGAACTTTGGTCATCAAGAAGGTGGTAGGCTTGTATCATCCTTTGACTTCGGTTCAGAATGTATCTGGTGACTTCGGTACTCGAGAACTTGTGTTGATCCCGTAATTCCTAGAGGAAGGATTGTCTGAGTTCCACATCTGTTTTGATCCCTTAATTCCAAAAGGAATGATCATTGAATTGATCTCGTAATTCCAATACAAAGGATTGTCTGAGTTCCACAAATGTATTGATCCCGTAATTCCAATAGGAAGGATTGTCTGAGTTCCACATCTATGTTGATCCTATAATTCCGAAAGGAAGGATCGTTAGTAACTCCGTAAAGACCTAAATCCCGTAATTCCTAAAGGAAGGATCATTAAATTTATCCCGTAATTCCAATAGGAAGGATTGTCTAAGTTCCATAGATGTGTTGATCCCGTAATTCCAATAGGAAGGATTGTCTGAGTTCCAGAAATGTGTTGATCCCGTAATTCCGAAAGGAAGGATCGTTAGTAACTCCGTAAAGACCTAAATCCTGTAATTCCGAAAGGAAGGATCGTTAGTAACTCCATAAAGACCTAAATCCCGTAATTCCAAAAGGAAGGATCATTGGTAACTCTGTAAAGACCTAAATCCCGTAATTCCGAAAGGATCATGTTGATGTTTTGATGATGTTGATGTTTTTATGATGATGATGATGTACTGATCGAAAGATCAGAGTGTGATGATGATGATATTTTGTTGATGTTGATTTTTTTATGATGATGAGGATGTACTGATCAAAAGATCAAAATATGATGATGATGATTCTGTTCAAGAGCTAAAGTATGAGGATGGTGCTGATCACAATGTTAATGATCAGAATGTGATGATGTTGCTAATCGAAAGAACAAAATGTTGAAGTTGTCTTTGCTGATCGAAAGATCAAAATGCTGAAGATATTGTTGATGATCGAAAGGTCAAAGTGCTAAAGATGTTGCTGATCGAAAAGTCAAAGTGCTGAAGATGTTGCTACTGATCGAAAGGTCAAAGTGTTGAAGATGTTGTTGTTGATCGAATGGTCAAAGTGCTAAAGATGTTGTTGATCGAAAGGTCAAAGTGTTGAATATGTTGCTGATCAAAAGGTCAAAAGATGCTAATGTTGATTAAAGAGTTGCTGTCGTCAAATATTGAAGACAAAGACTATATAATGTTGAAAAGTTTCCAATGATTTATAGATGTGTTACCCTGATGATGTTGATGATGTCCTCTCCTACTATTGTTGTTGTTGATGTTGTTGTAGAATACCCTTCTCGTTAAGAGGGAGTGTTGAAATATTGTAACTTCTAAGAATATTCTATATGTATCTTTTTGTGGTCCCCAATGGTCCTACTGGGACAATCACTTGTATTATATTGTACCCTGATGCTTATAATCGGAAGAACTAATAAGAGTCATGGGGTTGTCCCCTCTAATTGTAAAGGTGGGTCATTAGCACCCCAGTGTGGTTACTTGAGCCTACATGATAAACTCGAGCCTACATGTCGGATGAGTTAATTGAAGTGAACGGATGAATATAAATAGAGGTGTATCTCTCCTCATTTGGAACACACTCTCACTTGTGTAGCACATTAGTGGAGAAGAGAAGTAGCTAGAGAAGGAGGAGGATCAGGCTTTGATCTCCTTGTTGGTTTTATCTTTTATCTTTTGGGGGCATCTATATTGAGGAAGCTTTTGCTGGGTTTTTCCCTTTAGGGTTTTCCCAGGATAAATATTTTTTTTCCTTTTGTATGGGTGTGCTTGTCTATTTTTCAGTGATCCTGTTTATATGCTTTTCTTATGAAAATGAAATTAAATACTGATGTCTTAGCTAAGCATATGAAAATTTAACAAATTCCACCACTATCCTCCACTAGGGTCTTCCCTTGGACCCATAACAACCTGCAACATGTATAAAAACAGATTATGAATATCATAAATTATTTAAACAATTTTAAACTAAAATCAAAACATTGAAATATTAAACTAATACCAAAGAACAATTCAATTATTAACAAAATTACCTAAAATTGTCTATCATCCACTAGAGTCTTCCCTTTTACTCTAAAAGATGGAAGAGACCCAAGCTGGAACATGTATAAAAGAAATTTATGAATCTTACAAATTATTTAAACTATTTTAAACTAAATTCAAAAAATTAAAATATTAAACTTACAATTCCACCACTATATTCTAGTGGAGTCTTCCCTTTGCCTCGAAAAGATCGAAGAGACCCAAGCTGCAACATATATAAAAGCAATTTATGAATGTCAAAAATTATTTAAACTATTTAAACTTATATATGAGAAAATAGTTCAATTATGAACAATATTACCTCGGTGTCAATATCCACATCTATCTTAGAACCAATATCTTCACCGCCAATTTCAATATGTTCTCTTCCCTTAAAATTTAAATTTTGTTAATAAATAAATCATAGTGCAAGCTAAAAAAACTAAGATTAAGCAATTAACTTAAAACCGAAATGAAAAAAATAAAATCATTAGCTCACAATAGATGGAAAATCATCTAAAAAGTTTGATTCTAAAGAAACCTGCATGGATAAATCAAATTAACAATAAGATACATAGTTAAATTAAAAAAAAAAAAGATAAAATATCTTTCAAGCATAAATATAAATATGTAAGTAATAAATATACCTCTCCAAAATGCTCTTCTACATTTGGAACATTTTGACTAGTGGAGACTCGAAAATTATGTTCATTCAACATTCGAGAAAACCGCAACCAATAAGCATTTACGTAATGTATTTATTACTATACATCAAAAAAACATAATATCATGCATAGATATAATGTAACAAAAAGTTCAATTCAAAATAAATAAATAAAGTAAATAGATTGAAAGTATACAAACCTCTCCTATACTTGACGTGTCATTAGATATGACATCCAAAGCTATATCATGACAAACCTTGGCATAAGCCTTTAGATCTTCAATACCCATACAATCTAACTCATCATTTGTTTTGTAAACAAAATTTTGCTAAATAGTGGCTCGAGCCCTCTCTTGACTCAATCCAACATCAACTCCTACAAATGTCAAAGTTAAACCTTTGTCAACATTATGCCTTGCAGTTGTCCCAACTTATGATATGGGATCCATCTACAATTTGTAAGTCACAAGATTAGGTGGATGAGATATCTGAGGTGGAGGTCAAAGAGTAGTGGGATCTCTAAGAGCACATTTTCGATTGCATATCCTCCCCTTTCCAAGTCCATAAAACTCAAAATGGATAGAAGTATAGTCAAGCTTCATATTTGAAAAAAATTTGGCATAAAAAAACCTAGCAAAATAATTAGAAACCTCATCGTTCCATGGCAACCGACCATAGGCTGCAACGAACCAATCATATAAATAATGTTCAAGTTCAGGGTGCTTAAAATATTGCACTTTCAATGCTTTACGCTTTATGCCCTCTTTGGAGTTAAACATTAATTCATTAGAGGAATTTTGAGGTCGAAAACAGGCCTCCTAAAGAAAATAATAAAATAATAGTTAAAATAATAAAATAATATTTATTAATTTTGGAGGAAAAAAGAAAAAAACTACTTTTTGTGTTTGTATTTTCGACATATATCCCTTTATTTTTACTCAAATTTCGATCGAGATAGCTCATTGGATGCATAATTTGATTCTGCATCCAACGAGTACCCACGTTGCATACTTTTGAGGGACACCGCTACCCAAAAAACAAGAAATACCTGAAAAATGTGATGATGACATCATCATCATGTTTTTTCATGTATTTCTTGGTTTTAGGGTAGCAAGGTCCGTCAAAAGTATGCAGTGTGGGTGTTGTTTGGATTTGGAATCAAATTCCGCATCTAACGAACTCTCCCGATCGAAATTTGAGTAAAAACATAGGGAGATATGTCAAAAATGCGAACAAAAAAGTAGTTTTTTTTATGACAAATATGTCAATTCAACCATTATGGTTGACTCATTTTATAAGAATTCTATTGGTTCTTGAATTCTAACTCACAAGAACTTATTGTTGGTGTGTTTTCTTATAAGGCCCATTTTAGACCCCAAATTTTCTCTAATGTTGGCCTATTCTCTAGTCACTCTCTCCTTTACAACAACCCACTTGCCTGGACCCATCACCTGGGTCTTTCTTCTCTGCATGAAGTCAACAAAACCATCTGTTGTTGGTTCAAGATCCTTATATACCTCAATGAATTTTTGTAATGATTGCAAAACCATCTCTATACTTTGTTTGTTCTCTGGAGTGAGATCCAAACTAGAAAGATCACGTTGCAACTTGTCATAGTGAGCTCTACAGCTTTCAAGGGTCGTTTGTTGAAGACCACTTTCCCATGGAATATCCTTTGGTAAATCAGATGGATAAGTCGTAATGGGTGTACAACCCTATGTAGGATGACGAGCCTCTTACGAACCTTGCTCTGCATCCACGCTTGTCTCCCGTACTCGATATTCCTTCATATCTATAAAACTACGTGTCTCTTCCGCACCATGCTCTGCTTCAAATACAAATAAAGTTATGTGTAAAAACGTACAAACTTCGTGTACACACAAAAATACAATTTATACGTGTATTAAAATATTTATGTTCATACCAACAGAAGGTCAAGATCAACGTTCACCCACAGAGGATAAGGAGGAATCATCTCTACCACTATCACCTCGTTGATGATCGGATGAATGTGAACTATACAATAAGTTTGAATCCCGAGGTGAAGTCAACAACCTTCGATTATGATTTGGGACACCAAATCCCAAAGAATGTGATGACCTCCTACGCTTTTGTCTCGAAGACTGCTCTCTTTCCATTTGATATGATATCTACAAGTTTACACAAATATCAACTCATAACATATTCAAATTCTACATGTTAATTCCACAAATTCAAAGACCTAGATGCTAAAAAAACTAAGTTTTTAATAAGGACCTAGATATACCTAATATTATCTAACAGTTCTTAAAATGAATATAGCTAATTTATTGTTGGATGTATGAGGAATTAATGTGCCAATATTTAAGTGTTTTTGATGTTTTAAATGAATGGAACCAATATGGTCAAATATTAAGTGAAGGTTACATTTTTTATGTAAAGGGATCAATTCATGAACATGTTAAATCTTAATTTAAATCCTAAATTAATAAATTATTTGATATTTTAATAATTTAAACATAAATTATATCTACAAATATTTTCATTATTCCATAGAATCATAAAAAATTGTTCTCGATTTGAAACTAGTACCTTTTTACTTTAAAAAAATCCTATTTTTCGATGAACACAAAAGCAAAAAGCTCTATACACCATGATATATTGGACTGTATAATATATTTTCATTAAGTGATTGAATGAAGTAAACCACTTACAATAACTATTTTTTCAAAATATTAAATTTTTTCTACATACCTGTAAATATCATCATCAAACAAAACTGTCCATGAGGACAGAGTTCAAAAACTTTGTCAACATGAACTATATCTCACAAAATAAATAAAATATTTTACAGAATATAACATTGATGAAATATATGCAAAATATAGTACAATGTACAGAAAGATTTACAGGTTACAAACTATACAAAATTTATTAAACAAACCATACAAATTTTATTAAATATTACAAAACAAAAATAAACAAATTACAAAATATAAAATGTATTAGATATTTACAAATTACTAAATAAACAATGTTTATTTACAAAATGTGAAGTATGTACAAATTCTTATTGTATAAAGTAGAATAGATTTTTAAACTTTTTTATACTGGTAAAAACTACAACATATCATAGCATAATTATTAACCATGGAAATTACAAATGGAAATATTATGAAAGAAATACTTTATTAAATTTAGAGAGGAACAAACCAAATTATTTTACAGCATTATTGAAGAAGGATTTAGTGTCTGTAATTCAGACGTAAAAAATAAACTCACTATAAATTTAAAACTAACCTGGAATATAATCTAGAATCTTACCGAATGATCCAAAAATAAACCAATATAGAAAGTATTCTAGAAAAAAACAGATTTGCGCTATTGAATTCATAAAAGAAAGATCAAACTAACAACAAATCTTTACTCATGGAAATTGAAGGATTGCTAAATTAAAGCTAAAGGAATGTTTTTAAACCTACAAATCAAAGAATTTGCAATCTAAAGAACAAAATATGTACTTCTATGGCAACAACAAAAAAATTGAAAAAAAAGTACCTCCACGTTGGGACGCTGCCGGACCTCCACATCGGGGCATCGGAGGATCTCCACAGCGGACAGATGACGACGAAAGGCGTGGCAGATATCCACCGCGGATAGACGATGATGAAAGGCAGGGTGGGGCGGATCTCCATGGCGGATAGGCGACTGCAAGCGGGTGGCAGGGAGACTGCAAGCGGGTGGCAGAGAGACTGCAAGCAAATGACGGATAGGCGACGATGAAAGGTGTATAGGAAACTACAAGCAGGTGATAGGGAGACTGGAATCAGGTGGTAGACAAGAGACTGAAATCAGGTGGAGGACAGGCGACGACAATTGCAAGCAGACAGGAGACGACGACAAGCGAAAGGCGAGTGGTGGATAGGCGATGAGGACTGCAAGCGGGTGGCAGACAGGTGACTACAAGAGGGTCCACAGGTGACTGCAATGTGAATGCAAGTGAAATACGTCAAATGTGGGCCGCAGCCGACCTTTTATGTAGAAAAATTATTCAGCTGAACAATTATTTGGCCGAATAGTAATTCGGCCGAATAATTGTTCGACCGAATAATTGTTCGACCGAATAATTATTCAACCAAATACTTGTTCATCCAAATAATTATTCGTCCAAATAATTATTCGGCTAAATAAACATAGAACCATCGGTCAAAGTTACCGGCCAGCTAAGCGTTTGCACAAAAATCGATGTCTCCGTCAATTTAAACGGTTCACCGTTAAAAATTATTCGGCCGAATAAAGGATCAATTATTCAGTCGAATAACTATAGTTATTCGGCTGAATAAAAATGTTATTCGATCGAATAAATATAGTTATTCAGCCGAATAACTTCCGCTATGTTGCTCGGGCACCCGATTCTCACGGAATTGTTACCCAACTTCGCGTTTTCACCCGTATGCCACATGTGTTTCTCTTGATAAGGATGTGTGGGCCTACAAAAAATAATAAAACATATATAATTTTTTGAAAAAGTGAAAGTTATGACAATTTTGGAAAAGTTAGTTGTGTTTGTAACTAATGTAGCTATTTGGAAACCATCACAACTATCTCAATCATTCCATAAAAGGAGATTAGATGGTCCAACCAAGGGAGAACACCCATCCCATTTTTATGCTAGAGGAAACTCGTCTTTTTATTAAACACATTGACCCCTTTACTCCCCAGTGACCCCTATCCCTGAGTATCACTACCTTAATTGTTGGAGTCATCATCCCTACATGACTTCCATTATATACACATTTGGAGTATTGGATGTGGAATTATAGGTGTTTCAAGAGAAAAGGAACTCAATCGCTAGATTCAAAAGGTTCCAAACAATAGTGAAGTTAATTAATTGTATCATTTAATTGCATTAATGAAAATTTTCTATCTTTCCCTCATCCATATGCTAGTGTAATATGTTCAATCATTGATTATTTGAAAATTGCTTATAGTTTTCAAGAATAGTGCTAAAGTAAACTACTATTGCATATATGTTCTTGTATTGTTTATGTATTTTACTAAGTTCAACATATTGTTGGGAAGGAAGTTGGCATTATTGTGGTTCTTTGATTGTCCCAAAGGAACAAATCCAAGGAGTAAAGTAGGAGCAGTGAGCATCAACTATTGGAAAAGATTATTTCATCTCCTTTACATCTCTTTCTATTTATGAATAAATATGTAGCACATTTTTCATTGGGATTGATTGATCTCTGTTAGTTAACATTTTACATGACCCTCAAGATAGTCTCCTTCTAGTTTGGCCTCTTCTAGAATCCTACGTGTCACTCTCCACGAGGAGCTGCTCATTCATATTATTGGAAAGTAACTCAAATTTGTTGAGAAAAGATTGCTTCATTGTTATTTTCTCTAATGGTATTTTATGCCCCGAACTGGTTCTAAACTATTTAAATTTATTCGAAATCCAACATGGCCTTTTGAGGAAAAACAAAATCAATTTTTATGAAAACAACTTCAATTCCATATGGGGCACAAAGGGTTGAACTACCTAAGAAATAGATAATTGTGGAGACAAGAAAAAATTCAATGCCATATGGGGCACAAAGGGTTGAACTACCTAAGAAATAGATAATTGTGGAGACAAGAAAAAATAAACAATGGAATAGGTTTGATTCCAATAGCTATTCGTTGTAGTTGGGACAAATGAGCAACAATGTTGTACAAGGAGCTACCATTTTTAGAAATAGATGCATCGAGCACTCTAAGGTCATAAACACGAAATATCCATTTTTAGAAATAGATGCATCGAGCACTCTAAGGTCATAAACACGAAATATATTTGAAATGAGAGTATGATATGTTTGAACTTGCTATAACATGTAGCGTGTGGATTATTCCTACGAATAACATCTTTGAAAATGCTCCAAAAGTGATACCTTTAGGGTTAGGTTGTTATTACATGAAACATAAGAGAAAAAAGTATTGGTTAATTGCATATGATTAATTTCACAACAATCTCTAGGTTTGTTAGTGATTAGTCCAGGAATCACATTAAGGATGACATGGCATATATGTCGATCTACTATAGGAAAAATTCTACTACTTATAGTATATTTCCTTAATAGATTGAGAAGTTCTTGGGGTTTTTAAGTGATATTAATATTTGAATTTGTGGTGTATGTCATAGAGAATATATTTATAATTGTAGTCATTGTCTTCTACTTTATTTGAGTATTCTACAACTTTCTCCATAATTTCAGGCTCGCTACATTTTATGGTTAGCGATGAGATGCATAAATGGGTTTTACAAGACATGGAAATATTAAAGAATATAGTAAGTGGTTATGGATATAATCCATTGATCAATTTTATCAAACAATTCACATACATGATAGATATGTGATAAATATTATATAGTTCAACAGAAAAAATGGAGAAAGAATACCTAGAAACCGAGCAAGAACAAATATGGTCTTTGAAGGTTATGGTCGCCAAAAAAATCATGATGTTAGAATGGGATAAAACCATTGAAATACTAAAACCACTTAAATGTTATGGTTTCTAAACACACATGCATACACGAAGAGGTAGGGGAATGATGTAAGATGTGTTTATGTTTGATGAAAAATAACTACATATTCATGGCACATGCAATTTCTCTGAAATAATTTGATTCAAGAATCATATGACAAAGTAATTACCAAACGTTTTGGTTGGGACAAGACCTTAAGCATGCTTGAAAGGTGATTATTTTGGCCACATATGTACTGTAGGGATGTCAATACACATGTCTCCACTTTTCAAACTTGGCATGGTGTTAAATAAGATTTGCATAATGCTTAACAATATATGGAAATTCTGTTGATGTAATTGTAACTTCGGAATGTATTCACTTGTATTTCTTATGTATTGTAACCCGATGTTTATTCCGGGATGTACTTGAGTCATGGCATGCCTCGAGGTTCCTATTGGGAGTTTCTATAATGTAAACAAGTCATGTCAAGTCAATGTGGGTAACCCTCCTATTGTCTAAGGGTTAAAGTCCCCGCAGTTCCGGGGCACTAGGGTTATTAGACTCATCTAGTGAAGTCAGCCCTAGTTGGGAATTAGTAGAAATAGAGAGCTAGCCTCTCTATTTATCACACACTCACTCACACTTAGTTGTAGCGCATAGCCGAGGAAGAGAAAGACACTGGGGAAAGGAAGAAAGAGGTTACTGCTGTCGGGAGATCATCTTACTGTTTTGGGTTTCACTTTTGGTGCTGATTCTTTCTCAGAGGAAGTTGCGGGGTTTTCACCATTTATGGTTTCCCCAAGGAAAAACACTGTGTTCATTGTATCTTGTGTTTGATTGTTGTGCTTGTTGTTCTCTCAGTTAAAGATCCTAATGATATGCTAGCTTAATGTTAAAAATCTAACATGGTATCATAGCTAACCTAAGAAGAAGACACTATGCAGCTGCGAGAACTACGGATTCCTATTTTGTGGATCTCTCTCCACAGATTTTCAAAAAAATTAGGGTGGAATAACTCTCCTCCCTAGGGCACATCTTTCTGTCGAAGCAGAATCCAATTCTGAGGTTTTTCAGTTTTGGACCCGACACTACTGCCGAAAATTAGGGCTTTTCATAGAAGTGGAAATTTTCAGTGAGCCCAGGCCTGGATTGATATCCTCCCAAAAATTGAAGTTAGGGATCAAATTCAAAGCATTTGGTTGGACAGAACTCCGGAAAAGCAAAACCCTAATCTGCTCCTGAACCAGCACTGCAGGATTTCAGCTCCAAATCCAGATCTGAAATCTTGACCTGGTAAGATATAAATATTTTGTATTTCCATTTAAGGTTCTCAGTAAAGATGTCTCATCATACCAAGCTTGATGAAAATCTTGAGGGAGCTTATAACTTCCGAGCCTAGAAGTATATGATCTCCCTAGTCTTGGAAGAAAATGAGTTAGACTCCTATATCATTGAGGAGGTTCCATTTCTAGAGGGAGATGAGGCCAAGGCCTTACATAAGAAGAAGTTGGTTATGGAAAAGAGGATCATTGCTAATTCTATCAAGGATCACCTCATACCACAAGTGTCCTCCCTCAAGACACCTAAAGCTATGTTTGATTCCCTAACCAAAATGTTTGAAGGGAAGAACATCAATCGAAAGATGACTCTAAGGAACCAGTTGAAGAATGTAAAGATCCAAGATGAGGAGACCATCCAGTCATACTTCACAAGGGTCTCCCAGATCAAAGAACAGCTGGAAGTAGTAGATGAAGAAGTGGAGAATGCAGAAATTGCGATGACAACTTTGAATGGCCTCCCTAGGTCATGGGATTCTTTCATCCAAGGAATCTGTGCTAGAAAGAAGTTAGTCAAGTTCAGTAGACTATGGGAAGAATGTTCACAAGAAGAAGCTCGAAATAGCAGCTCGAGAAGAAAAGATGGGAAGTGAATATCAATCTCTCATAGTACACTCCAAGAAAGGAAGAAGGGAAAAGCATCATCACCAAGGTAAGCATTCTCATCAGAAAGGTTCATCTAAAATCAGATGTTATACATGCGATGAAATGGGACACTATGCTAGAAACTGTCCCATGAATAAGAATGGACCCAAGAAGAAGAGGAACTCCAAAAGAAGACATCATGCTCACACTGCTGAGGATGATGATCCTCCCAAAAAGAGAGTAAAACAAGAAAGTGAAGATGAATATGTTCTGATCTCCGCTCTCACGGGAACTGTCACTCATGGAAGAAAATATTGGCTTATTGATAGTGGGGCTTCCAAACACATGATAGGTTTCAAGGAATCCTTTGAGAAACTATTCGAACATAATTCACCCCATAAGGTGAAACTTGGGGATGACTACCAATATCCCATAAAATGTAGTGGTGAATCATCCTACAAGCTATACTCTGGAAAGTCTATGAAAATGAAGGATGTCTTGTTTGTACCAGGACTAAAGAAGAATCTTCTATCCATATCAGCACTGGATGCAAAAGGCATGAGGGTTTCATTTGTAGATGGCCAAATCCTCATGTGGCCAAGAGGAAATACTATTGACGATGCAATAGTAATTGGAGAACAAGAAGGAGGATTATACAAATTGAAGGGCCATCCAGAACAAGATTTGGTCCATGATACAGTAGAGCCAAATGAACTTTGGCACAGAAGGCTTGCACATGTGCACTACAGAGCACTACCACTTGCAAGCAAAGATGTTGAAGGTCTTCCAGAAATTCAAGCAAAACATGAAGGAGTCTGCAAAGGATGTGCAAAAGGAAAGAACACAAACAAGACATTTCCAAGTACCGAAAGAAAAGCAAAAGGAATCTTGGAAATCATCCACTTCGATGTATGCAGACCAATGTCATCAAGTTCTCTAAGGAGGTATGTATACTATGTTTCTTTTATTGATGACTTTTCTAGGAAGACATGGATTTACTTCATGAAGAACAAAGATGAACCACACAGAAAATAATTCAAAGCCTTGATCGAGAACCACACAGAAAATAAGATCAAGACCTTTCGATCAGATAATGGAAGAGAATTCACATCAAATGAATTCCAAGACTTATGCAAAGAATGAGGGATTAATAGAGATTTATCCGCTCCATATAATCCACAACAGAATGGGGTTACAGAAAGGAATAATAGAACTATCATGGAAGTTGCAAGAGCAATGCTTCATCATCAATATCTTCCCATGCATCTATGGGCAGAGGATACCAGAACAGCGATGTATGTACAGAACCGTACTCCAAACAGAGTACTCGAGAACAAGACTCCCGAAGAATTTTTCTTTGGCAAGAGACCAGAAGTCAGCCATCTCAGAATATTCAGTTGTCCAGTGTACATACACATTCCGAAAGAAAAGAGGACAAAGTTAGATCCTTCAGGAAAGAAGGGTATATTTGTGGGATACTCTGAAAGCTCGAAGGCTTACAGAATATACTTCCCATGATTCAAGAAGATCGACATCAGCAAGGATGTAACATTTGATGAAGACACAACTTACAGTAAATCCAGAAAGAGGCCTGCTGAAGAACCAGTTGAAGCAGAAGCACCCAGAATTCATGATACAACCATGAATGAAGATTCAAGAATAAGATTGAGAATTTGAAGAACCACAAGAACCTGTAGATCCACCTCAAGAGAAGAATACTCACAAGAGGAAACCTGCTTGGGTACGAGAAGCTATCCAAGGCACAGAAAGATATGGGGCTCCAGAAGAGAATCACAGAGAAAGAAAGAGAACCATATCCTACTCCAGATATTTAGCTTTACTATGTGACTTTATCAATAAAGAACCTTCCAATTATGAAGAAGCGATAGAATGGAAAGAATGGAAGGATTCCATGATCGAAGAGTATCAATTGATCATGAAGAATAATGTTTGGGATGTTGTCCCAAGACTAGAAGGGAAGTCAGTTGTAACTTCCAAATGGATGTACAAGATCAGGCATGCTGTAGATGGTAGCATAGAGAAATATAAGGCAAGATTCGTGGCTCATGGCTTCTCACAGAAAGAAGGAATAGATTATGAATAAACCTTTACACCTGTAGCTAGATACACTTCCATCAGATCAGTACTTGCTCTGGCTGTAGTGATGAAATGGAAGATACACCAAATGGATTTCAAGACTACTTTCTTGAATGGTTTAGTGGAAAAGGAAGTGTATGTAGAGCAACCACTTGGTTTTGAGACACATGATAGGGAGTCTCATGTGTGCATATTGAAGAAATCCCTGTATGGTTTGAAACAGGCACCCAGGACATGGTACGACAGAATTGATAGCTTTTTATCTAGTTTGGGCTTTACCAAGAGTAAAGCAGATTCCAACCTTTACTACAAGGTTGAAATGGAAACCCAGTGATGCTCCTACTATATGTAGATAATCCGTTTGTAATAGGTATGGATGCGTTGACTGCTGATGCGAAAAGAAAGCTTGCTACCAAGTTCGAAATGAAGGACTTGGGTATGATGCATTATTTTCTAGGTATGGAGGTGTGGAAAAATGCAGATGGAATCTCCCTCAAACAAGGGAAGTATGCAATAGAGATCCTAAAGAGGTTCGGGATGATGGACTGCAAGGCCATGACCACACCTATTGCATCGAAACTGAAGATATTGAGTGATGCTTCATCAGAGACGATTGATGCTACTATTTAATGTCAAATGCTTAGGTCATTGATGTACCTGACAAACACAAGACCAGATATTTGCTTTGCTGTGAACACCTTGAGCCAGTTCTTGACAAATCCGAGACATGTTCACTTGATTGCTGCAAAGCATATTCTGAGGTACCTTAATGGTACAATTGATTATGGGCTCAAGTACAAGGAGAATCATAAGATTAACCTAGAGGGTTATGTTGATTCAGATTGGGAAGGTAGTGCCATCGATAGGAAGAGCACTTCAGGGTGTTGCTTCAGTATGGGATCATGTGTGATCTCTTAGTTTAGCACGAAGCAATCCTGTGTGGCATTGAGTACAACTAAGGCAGAGTATGTCGCAACTTGTCCAACTAGTTGTGAGGCAGTATGGCTGAGGAAGCTACTATCTAATTTAGTTGATCTCCAAATGGATGCTACTTGTATACATTGTGACAACCAGAGTTGCATGAATTTGTCAGAGAATATAGTGTTGCATGACAATTCGAAGCATATCAAGATCAAGTATCACTATATCAGGGATATGGTGCAGAGGGGAGCAGTGAAGCTCCAGTATGTTGCGATGGAGGAACAGATAGTTGATGTGTTGACAAAGCCATTGGATAAGGTGAAGTTTGAGAGCTTCAGGGAGAAGCTTGGTGTTCTCCAGATCGAGGTTTCCTCCAAGGGGAAATGATGAGACCCAGAGCCATTCTGACATGGTGAGAGGAATGGTTCCTTCCATGGTCCGATGTAAGGGCTGAGCCATTCTGTCATGGTGAGTATTGGTTCCTTCCATTTCAGATATGAGTGTTGAGCCATTCTGATGTGACTGTAGGATTGGTTCCTTCATGATCAGAAGTAAGCGCTGAATGCCATTCTTGGAATGGAGGCACCTAGTTAGTTACCAGGTAGCTCAGTCTGGGACTGGGGCCCATTTTGATATGACTGTAGGATTGGTTCCTACTTGATCAGATGTGAGTGCACGCCCTTTTGAACATGCATGTTGGATTGGTTTCTCACATGTGTCGGATGTAAGTGCAGATCCCTTTCGAACATGCATGTTGGATTGGTTCCTCGCATGAATCAGATGTAAGTGCAGAGCCCTTTCGAACATGCATGTTGGATTGGTTCCTCGCATGTGTCAGATGTAAGTGTAGAGCCCTTTTGAACATGCATGTTGGATTGGTTCCTCGCATGTGTCGAATGTAAGTGTAGAGCCTTTTTGAACATGTATGTTGGATTGGTTCCTCGCATGTGTCAAATATAAGTGTTGAGCCTTTTTGAACATGTATGTTGCATTGGTTCCTCGCATGTGTCAAATGTGAGTGCTGGGCCTTTATGATAGGGTTGTGGGATTGGTTCCCACATGGTCAGATGTGAGTGTTGGGCATGCCTTTCTGATATGATTATAGGATTGGTTCCTACATGATCAGATATAAGTGCTGGGAGGGCCATTCCAACTTAGGGTCGGATATAAGCGCTGAAGAAGACCTATATGGAGGCTAGGCCTACAACCAACATGAAAAAGGGTTGGCTCTGTAGAACTTCCTATGACGAGAAGAATAATGAGATAGCACTTGTGATGATCCAGTGATGATGATCCGGCAGAGATGATCCAGATCGAGGGATGATCCAGATCCAGAGATGATGCTCCGGAGATGATCCATATCCAATGATGATGATCCAAATCCAGGTGAAGATGACTTGAAGATGAAGGTGACTTGAATATAGAGATGACTTGAAGGTGAAGATGATGAAGAATCAATGATGATCCAGATGATACAGAGAAGAAGACTTGTGCTGATAAATTGTGTCGAGAGAATACCTTCCTAGTTAAGAGGGAGTGTTGATGTAATTGTAACTTCGGAATGTATTCACTTGTATTTCTTATGTATTGTAACCCAATATTTATTTTGGGATGTACTTGAGTCATGTCATGCCTCGAGGTTCCTATCGGGAGTTTCTATAATGTAAACAAGTCATGTCAAGTCAATGTGGGTAACCCTCCTATTGTCTAAGGGTTAAAGTCCCCGCAGTTCCAAGGCACTAGGGTTATTAGACTCACCTAGTGATGTCATCCCTAGTTGGGTTTAGTCAAGGCAGGAATTAGTATAAATAGAGAGCTAGCCTCTCTATTTATCACACACTCACTCACACTTAGTTGTAGCACATAGCTGAGGAAGAGAAATACATTGGGGTAAGGAAGAAAGAGGTTACTGTTGTCGGGAGATCATCTTACTATTTTGGGTTTCACTTTTGGTTTTGATTATATCTCAGAGGAATTTGCGGGTATTAATATTGCACATTGATCTAGGAACAAATAATCAATCTCATCAACAAATAATCAACAAATAACTCAGAAATGGTGTTAATCAGAACCAGAATGGTTTCCTCTCTGTATATTGAATAAACAATGAATAGTTACAATAACAATGTCAAGCAATAGCTTGAATCAATGAGGAATTCAAATGCCTAATAAGGTCATTCGAATTCAATGAGTGAGTCTAGCTTAACTGACTCTAAGTCATTGGTTCACACTCTGTTAACCACTTAACCAAAACCCTAATTGACTCACTAAAACCTAACTGAAGTTGGAGTCTAATAAATGACTGAATCTCAACTGAAAGAGATCAAACACATGTCATAGCAAGCCAACCATCAAGTGCTAGGGCTTCAATGCCTTCAATGAACCCCGATGAGGTTAACTGAAGCTGAACTGATCATCAGAAGTTGGTGGAGGCGCCCATGTTGACTCCAGATCATTAAATAATAATAAATAATCATTAAATAATATATTTAATGAGAGGAGGTGCCTTAACTGACTGGTTGAACTGATTGTAACCACCAGTTAGCAATTAGGTGCATTAATGTCACTCAGATCACCCCCGGAGTGCTCCAGTTAGCCTCCTTGACTGTAGGTTAAGGCTAAGTTAGCCTCCTTGACTGTAGGTAGGTGTGGGTGTGATTGGATTATGTCAATTAATGCTCCACTGATGTCAATTATACTTAGGATATTGGTTTAACTAGGCTAATTTGACCAAAAAGAGTGTGTATGGTGGTAAATGTCTCCAACACCCCCCCTTAAGCTATACTCAGAAAGAGTTGGAAAACATAGATGCATAAAAATGCTAGGGCCCCAGAAACAAAGGTCATAGGTCACCCTGTACAATAAAGTAACTGCTTAATATAACCAAGGAATCGGGGAAAACCTCATGGGAAAAATACCCCCCCTCAAACTAAGCAGTAAATCAAGAATTGGTTCTTCTATGCAGCAGCATCCTGAGATTGTGCATGTGAACCTATGAATCCAAACTAAATGAATATGTCTGGAGGAATCTTCCACTTTGGAAGAAGAACAATGCACTCAATTGAATCAGAAATATAAACAGTTGGACGGTGAAAACTGGACCCATGTAGAGCAGCTTAAATCATCTGAAGAAAGAGAAAAGGTTCTTGAGGATTCGAACCATGTGTGGAACAATCAAGAAACTTATATGTTGCAGCCTTTAACAGAAAACCATGAGTGATAAAATCATCCCCAATTTTTAGGAGCAAGTGTCCAGGCGGATGCAGAATGTCTTCCTCTTTACTAGTTCTGTGAGGAGATGAGCATGTGACCAAAGGTAGAGAATCCCTGGGACTCTGGAGAGCGAATGCTTGAGCTCCATAACCTGATATAGCTTCATAAATAGCTAATGATTCACAAATTAAAATATCATCAACCTCAAAAGAGGAAACTAACACCAAATCCCCAGCAGCAAAATTGAAGAAGAACTGCAGTACTTGATTTTTCACACCGGAATTGGTGAGAGCAGCTACAAGCATGACTGAAAGCTCTTGGATCTTAAAATATGAACAAAATAATATCAGATAAGAATTTAAATTATATCTAAATAAGTTCACAACAAATCCAAAACTATGAAATGAAATCAAATCCCCAGCAACAGTTTTGTAGGAGACTTGCGGTACTTGTTTCTTCACACCGTTGATGAGAACAGCTACAAGCAGTACTGAAGGTTTATGAACCTGAAATTTTGAAACAAGAAATATCATATCAGATCCAAATAATATCATATCATATCCAATAAGGTTCATATCAGATCCAAAATTATGGTCAACCGAGACGGTGGATGCACAGTTGTCTTTTTCTTCAAAATTCTGAATTTTGATGTATGCAATCCTGCAGGAATTTGCTGGAAGATCGAGATCATGGGGAGTGAATTGATAACTCTTGTAATCTGATATTTTTTCCAAAATATCCAAGGTATTATATATTTTCACACCAGCAGCAACATTAGCGGAATAAAAATCAAATTTATCTTCACTTCAGAAGCAATTACTGGTAAATTTTGCACAGAATTCAAAGGAAAATCACTGGTGAGTGTTTGCATGGAAGTGCAGCAGTATTTTTCTTCAATATCAGAGATTTGAATGTCTTCTTTTGTTTTAGTAATATGAGAAGATGAGATATCAGATATCTCATGAACTTCCAGAGCATCAGGAGAAGGAGTCACTGCTTATTCGAATTGACTGTGTAGAAGATTCTGCTTCTTCTTCATCTTGAACAACTTCATTAGAGAGAGTAGAGGCTGAGAATTTTGAGTAAAGAACTCTTGTGGTGTTGGATGTGATCTCCAAAGTTCTATTATGATCATCATTGTGCTTTCCAAAGGTTCTATCCAATTTTGTCCAGAGATCCTTTGGGTATTCAGCAGAACCAATAAGGTAGCGTAAGCTAGGAGAAAGGGCCAGACATATTGCTCCAAAAGCTCTATCATCGTCAATTAGCTAGTCATTCTCATTCTCATAATACTCTTTTCCAATTCTAATAGACACCTCATAGAGACCTCGTCTCTTCAGAGATGCAACCATATTCAACTTCCATTCTAAATATCTTGTGAATGGGGTGAGAAGAGGGACTGATGAGTCCATTCGAAGTTGTACCTGTTAAAACCTGCAAATCACAACAAAAGGGCACCGTAAGGTCGAACAACCTGGACATTTTAGGCTTTCATCACACCCAGCATAGTCAATCAAGCAAGCTTGATCAACAAGTTCTTTACTTGGGGTATTAAGTGGTAAGCCTTGGCTTCTGGTGCAGTGCTGGATTTTTGAGCTATTGCTCAAATTTCATGGAGAAATCTGTCAAAAAGCTTGTTTTTGAGAGATAGATATTCGTCCCGCCGTAAGCTCTGATACCATATTAATCTTGCACATTGATCTAGGAACAAATAATCAATCTCATTAAGAAATAATCAACAAATAACTCAGAATGGTTTCCTCTCTGTATATTGAATAAACAATGAATAGTTACAATAACAATGTCAAGCAATAGCTTGAATCAATGAGGAATTCGAATACCTAAGGAGGTCATTCGAATTCAATGAGTGAGTCTAGCTTAACTGACTATAAGCCATTGGTTCACACTCTGTTAACCACTTGACAAAAACCCTAATTGACTCACCAAACCTAACTAAAGTCAGAGTGCAATAAATGACTGAATCTCAACTAAAAGAGATCAAACACATGTCATAGCAAGCCAACCATCAAGTGCTAGTGCTTCAATGACTTCAATGAACCCCGATGAGGTTAAATGAAGTTGAACTGATCATCAGAAGTTGGTGGAGGCGCCCTTGTTGACTCCAGATCATTAAATAATAATAAATAATCATTAAATAATATATTTAATGAGAGGAGGCACCTTAACTGACTGGTTGAACTGATTGTAACTACCAGTTAATAATTAGGTCCATTAATATCACTCAGATCACCCTCGGAGTGCTCCAGTTAGCTTCCTTGACTGTAGGAGAAGGCTAAGTTAACCTCCTTGACTGTAGGTAGGCGTGGGTGTGACTGGATGATGTCAATTAATGCTCCACTGATGTCAATTATACTTAGGATAGTGGTTTAACTAGGCCAATTTGACCAAAAAGGGTGTGTATGGTGGTAAATGTCTCCAACAGCAGGGTTTTCTCCATTTATGGTTTCCCCAAAGAAAAACACTGTGTTCATTGTCTCTTTTGTTTGATTGTTGTGCTTTTTGTTCTCTCAGTTAAAGATCCTAATGATATGCTAGCTTAATGTTAAAAATCTAAAAAATTCCAATAATATATGTGTTTCAGATGGATGACTTTACAGACTATGTTAATGTTGATATGAACACACAAAGAGAAATGAATTGACTTTGTTGTTGTTAATGATAGTTTTTTAAAATGACTTGTTTTACTCCCTGCAAGAACACTATAGATTCTAGTTATACAGTTGATTTAATTTTTTCATTCCCAAAACAACTAC
Organism: Pseudotsuga menziesii; assembly: GCA_001517045.1. NCBI lineage: Eukaryota > Viridiplantae > Streptophyta > Pinopsida > Pinales > Pinaceae > Pseudotsuga > Pseudotsuga menziesii. Next base: position 78,155 of record LPNX010340427.1, on the reverse strand, counting down.
ATGTGACAAGGGTACCCAGTTTTTGAGTCATTTTTAGTTGACATTTTAGAGGAGGTTGGACAACAAGATAAAGCACATAGTTTTCCCTGAAAACCACAAACTAATGAGCAAATGGAGGTAAATAGAATCCTTGGAAACATGTTGCAGAATATTGTTGTAGATAACCAAGCACAATAAGATAATTTTCCATAAACTAAGTTTTCTATAACCCTACAAATCTATTGTGAACATATCTACACAACAATCACACTTCCACGGACATGAAATAAGTATGGTATTTTTTGGGTATACCAATCGATGTGCATATTAACAAAGATCCTGAATAATTGCAAAGCGTATCCTTGAAATTTTTTGGTATGTTTCATTCATAATGTATATTGACAGGTAATAGAGAAGGTAGGATCAACTTTGTAAGCTTGGAAGTCAAGTTAAAATATGCCATTGCTGTTAATATGCACATAATGTCAATGCAAATTGGAGTATGCATGATAAGCAAGGATGGAATGTATTGCAAGAGGTCATCTTATGGTTCCTAAGTAATTTGGAACTTTGGAGTATGTTATTTTAGCTTGTCATAGGACAAGGTTCATTGCTACAAATTTTTGTAGCAATACTCTATCTTTATAGGATAGAAGCACTAAAGTCTCTACACTAAAATTCCCTTGAATAGTCCACCCAATCCACACCATTTTACTGTTATAAAGTATTTTCTATGGCCGTTGGACAATCAATTTATTAATAATAGTTTAAAAGGATGAACATGGACCATTACATCAATGCATTGATTTGGATTCAACAATTCGAAAGTGTATTGAATCTATATAACAAGATAACACCTTTGTACGATACCATTGTATTCATGTTTAAAGTAAATAGTTGAACTAGTTGTAAAAAACAAGAAACATGTGACTACAATCCATTGGATTTATTTTGATGTTAATAGTGTGGATACTCATACCATCCACTAGAGGTCCAAACCTCCAAGACCATAGCTAACTCTCATGCATGCAAATCATGGGACTTATTGTTAAAGGAGAATGCACACAACAATAGTTAATTATTTATTGTCAACCTAACACTTGTCAACAACTTAAGTACATTGATATTACACTTGTTCTCAATAAAAGGAAAATATGATTATATGATTAAACTTGGGTTTGGTGCCAAATTATGTTCCAAGAAAGCATATTTTTATGATTATTAATCCTCCCTCGACCATATTGTCTATTAGATTATTTAGCCTAACTTAGGAACCTTAATTAATTATTTGGGTCCACTAGTACAATTGGGTCCACTTGTCCTAATGGGGCCACATGTACCAGTCATTGGAGTGTGGGGAACACTACTAGAGGTTAACTACCACTTACTACATGAGGATGCATCAGTTTGGGTGCTTCCTAGACCAATCCCTACATTTTAGGAGCCATTGGGAGTCCCGGCACCAACCTACTTCAGTTAGTTGGAGTTAGTACTAGTTAGTCTCACTTAGCCCCCAGTTACTTTCAGTTAGTTCACAATCAGTTAGCTAGCACATGCCTTGCATGGATAATGCATGGCTGCATGTGGAGTAGGCACCTTTTCCCACCTACCACACTCAGTTGGACTGAGTTAACTAGCCATCATTGGTTGATTGAGTTGATTGGACATATGGGAGTTGATCTATTGGACTCCGATATTGATTGAGACACCATGAGTTAAAAGCCAGTTAGATACAATCAGATAGATTCGAATTGCTACCTAATGCATTCAAATTATTTTCCTATGTAAACTATTGTAACACCGGATTTTATTATTGTGAATGATATTGTAAATTCCTGAGCAATACTTGTTTGTTTCCTGTGTGGTTTGTTTTGTTTAGTTTTTATCTACATTCTCCATTTATTGAAAACATTATTAGAACTATGTGCTTGAATATATAAATGGAATTCAAATTCTAATATGGTATCAGAGCCTTCTCAGGTAGGATTCATGATTTTTTCACCCCATCGATCATCAGAAGCAGTTGGGTTTCCACAGAAGTCCCCTATGATGATTTTCTAGGTGTGGATTTATTTAGAGCAGTGGAGAGGGTGTGACAGAAATTGAAAATATGTTCATGTCGAGAGAAAAAGCATGATTCTAACATAGTTTGAATATTTTTATTTTTGCAGTGATATTTTATAGGTTCAACTTCATATGGATTTCATATTATCAGTTCCTCTTCTTACTCCATCCACAAGATATTCAGAATGGAAGTTGAAGATGATTGCATATTTGAAGAGATAAGGTCTCTATGAGGTATCTATTGGACTTGGTAAATACTCTTACAAATATGAGAATGAATGGATAAATGACGGTGATAGAGCTTTTGGAATAATAGGCATGGATTTTTGGAAGTCTCCAAGCTTGTGCTACCTTATTGAGTTTGCAGAATACCCAAAGGATCTGCGAACAAAACTGGATAGAACCTTTGGGAAGCACAATGAGGATATTTATAGAAATTTGGAGAGCACATTTAGAACCACGAGAGTTCTTTACTCAAAATTCTCGGCCTCTGCTCTCTCTAATGAATTTGTTCAGGATGAAGAAGAAGTAGAATCTTCCTCACAGTCAAGTCAAATTGAAGAAAGTCTCCTTGGAGTGACTCCTTCTCCTGCTGCTATGGAAGTGTATGAGATATATGATATCTCATCTCCTCACATGGCTGATCCAGAATAAGACATTCAAATATCTTTTGTTGAAGAAAATATCTCCTTCCATTCTATGCAAAAATTACCTAGTGGTTCTTCTATTATAAATTATGTGCATAGTTTACCGGTGATTTCTCCAGGAAAGGGTGAGGAATTTGATTTATCTGTCTCTAATGATGTTGTTGGTGTGCAGATAAGTAATTATTTGGATATTTTGGAAATAATATCATATTGTAGGAGTGATCCATTCACTCTCATTGATATAGATCTTCCAACAAATTCCTACATGATTGCATGCACCAATACTCAAGGTTTTGAAGAAGGGGAAGACTATGGATCTACCATCTTGGTGGAGCACACTCTTGGATCTGATATGGAATTTATTGGATCTGATATGATATTATCTGGATCTTATTTGATATTACCTGGTTCTAGGGTTCAATATCTTTCAATAATGCTTGTATCTGTTCTCATCAATTTTGGTGTGAAGAAACAAGTACCAAAAATTTCTTTCAAAGGTTTTGAAGAAGGAGAAAACTGTGCATCTACCAGCTCAGTGGAGAACACTCTTGGATATTATATGGACTTTATTGGATCTGATATGATATTATTTGGATATGATCTGATATTAATTGGTTCTAGGGTTCAAGAGCTTTCAGTACCGCTTGTAGTTGTTCTCATCAATTTTGGTGTGAAGAAACAAGTACCAAAAATCTCTCTCAAAATTTTTGTTAGGGATTTGATGTCAGTTTTCTCTCATGAGTTTGATGATATTATATTTTGTAAATATTTGGATATTTTGAAAATAATTTTAGGTTGTAGGATTCATCCATTCACTCTCATTGATCTTGAGCTTCCAGCAAATTTCTCCATGATTGCATGCACCAATATTCATAATTTTGAAGAAGGAGAAAATTATGCATCTACCATCTCGGTGGAGAAAACTCTTGGATATGATATGAAATTTATTGGATATGATATGATATTATTTAGATCTGATCTGATATTAATTGGTTCAATATTTGAGGTTCATGATATTTCAGTACTGCTTGTAGCTGGTTTCATCAATTTTGGTGTGACAAATCAAGTACCGCGAGTCTCCTTCAAAATTGTTGTTGGGGTTTTGATTTCACCTCACATTTTTGGATCTGATATGAAACTATTTGGATCTTATTGATCTTCTGATATGATAATATTTGGTTCAGGTCTTAATATTCAAGATCTTATAGTATTGCTTGTAACATGTTTCATCAATTTTGTTGTGACAAATCAAGCACTGCAAGTCTCCTTCAATTTTGTTGTTGAGGATTCGATGTTAGTTTTCTATTATGAGTTTGCTGATATTATATTTTGTGAAATATTGGTTATTTTTGAAGCTATATCAGATTATGGAGCTGAAGCGTTCTCTCTCCACAGTCCCAGGGCTTCTTTACCTACTTTTTGTATCACATGCTCATCTCCTCACATAACTAGTAAAGTTGGAGACACTCTGCATCCTCTTGGACACTGGCTCCTAACACTGTTAGAATAATCAACCCGTAGTTAGATACCTTGGACATTAATTAATCCATTGTCTTATTTTCCTAGTTTCCATATTCCACTCTATGCAAGTTGTCCTCCACATGTCCTAGATGGTCAAACTTGCTAAAACTGAGTCATGGAGCGCTTAGAAAACCTCCTGGAATCAATTCTACTTTATTCCTAAACCTCCCTAGTGCATATCTGCTTTTTCTGCTTTATTGTTGCTTTTACTGAGTTTTAAGGCAATTGGGAAAGTATGACTAGGTGAAGATGACTTGTTTTTTGCCCTCATCATCCTCCTCTCTTTTATCCTAATAAAAGCATGTATGAGTTGTCCTTCCATCACCTATTATCTTTCCTAATTGATTTTTCCAATTCATGAGCTCCTAGGCAGATTTGGAAACTGCTTTATGTACTTATGGGGGATTTGACTAGATTTAGTAAGCCTGCTTTTGACTAATTCGAATAGCATCCCAATGCACTCGAATCTCTCATGTAATTATTTATTGTGGCAGCCTATGACTTCACAAGGTTGGATATTGTACACTTATTCAATACATATTAGTGTTCGGCTCCATATTCAGTCTCCTTTGTGTGTAATTTGCATGTGTAATTAGCAATTTTTCTGAGTGTAATTGTTCTAACACCTGGGTTCAATTTCCACATGGTATCAGAGCCTTTGTAAATCTATTTCTCTCCTTCCATATTTTTATTGTAGGTTTGACATCATTGACTGGGAGCATTCTACTGACTGAAGGGACAATTTCTGAGCTATGGATCAATCTCAAAAGATCATCTTGACTCCATTTAATTTATTTGAATGGAAAGCAGAGATGGAGAAACTGTTGAGAGAAAAATGCCTCTACAGAGTGACTATGGAAATAGAAGCAGAGCCCAATGCAGCTATAGAGAAAATTAAATGGCACAACAGGAGGGATGAGGCCTATGGTCTCTTGTGTCTGAGCATATCCAGAGACCTCCTTTTCCATCTTAATGGATTGACATCACCAAATGAAGTATGGGAGAAGCTTGTTGAGATTTTTGGTAAAATAGATGAGATGAGAGGACATCAAATCAAGAATGAATTGATCTCCTTGAGTCCTAGCAGCTTCGAATCCGTGCAACTCTACTTTTCCAAGATTAAAGCCCTTTTTTTGAAGCTAAAACAATGTGGAATTGAAAAGAAAGAGGAGCAACTGGTTTTGGCCATACTCTTGAAGCTTGGCCCTAACTATTCAATGTTTATTTCAACCTTCCATGCCACCAAGTTGACAGCTCGAGCCTAGAAGATGCCTAAACTTACAGATTTCATGGAATCTCTCACACAAGAACAAGATAAACTGGTGATGATGGGCACCATCAAACCTTCCAAAGACCAAGCTCTGGTTGCCATAGATTCAAGGCAGATTGAAAAGGCAAGAAGAAATCTAAGAAACCACCTGAGTAAAAGAGAGACAAGAACATGTCTCCAGAGGAGCCCCAAGGTTCCAAGAAGAACCCCTAGAAGAAGAAGAACAAAGGAGAAATGAGCAAGTGCGCATACTGCAGTAAGGGAAATCATCCTAAAAGCTCCTGCATGAAGAATCAAATTGACATGCTGACCCAACTCCTAGAGAAGAATGGCATCTCCCTTCCTACTAGCTCAAATAAGAGGGAAGGAGGATCGAATTCAGAAGACAGAGAGAGAGTTCATGCATTGGTTGCTGGCACATCAATCTCACCTAGTTTCATCATTGATTCTGGAGCTTCAAGACATATGGTTTCGACCAAGGAGGCATTCACCTCACTTGACATGTTGAAAGTTCCACCAATAGTACTGGGAGTTGACTCTCTCACTGAAATTTTGGGCAAATGGAGGATTGATCTTGACCATGGTAAGTTCAACAATGTATTGTATGTTCCAGGTCTTGCCTCTAACCTCTTGTCAATGTATTAGATGACCCACACAGGGTCTCCAAAGAAGGTCATATTCTTCCCTGATGAAGTCGATATCACAGAGATCTCAAGTGGTAAAATCATTGCAAAAGGAGTTGCAAATCACACTTCGAAAGTATACATGTTCTCACATTTCCTACCCTACACAAACCCCTCTTCTCTTCTGATTCATGCTAATGAGGAAAGCAAGATTTGGAATGAAATATTTGGCCATCTTAACTATAAGTATCTTTCTGATCTTAGTGAAAAATAAATGGTCATAGGGTTACCAAAGATTAAGTTTTCCAAAGGAGTTTGTCAAGGTTGCATCTTAGGAAAACACCCAGAGCATAAATTTGAGAAAGCTAGTCATGAGAGAACCTCTGCACCTATTGAGTTGATCCACAATGATGTTACTGGCCCATTTCCTCATATGTCAATGAGTTATGCCAAATATGCATTGACATTCATAGATGACTTTTCCAGGTACTGCTAGGTTTACTTCCTGAAGCATAAGTCTAAAGTTTTTGGCCGCTTCAAAGTCTTTAAGGCTTTGGTTGAAAACCAGTCTGGGAGGAAAATCAAGGTCCTCAGATATGAAAATGGTGGTGAGTATGTCAAGTCTGAGTTCATTCAATATTGTGCAGATGCGAGTATTCATATGCAACATTCTATCCCTTACACACCACAGCAAAATAGTGTTGCTGAGAGGAAGAACATATCACTGAAAGAGATGGAAACCTGCATGATGGAGGCTAAGACTTTGCCACCAAAGTTTTGGGCTGAAGCTATAAACTATGCAGCCTATATCCAGAATAGGGTGCCTCATAAACAACTTTATGGTATGACTCCTTTCGAAGCATGGAGTGGGCACAAGCCAGATGTGACCCATTTCAGGATTTTTGGCTCAAGGCCTTGGGCGAGACTTCCAACAGAAAAGAGGAAGGATTTGCAGCCCCAAAGCCAAGAGTGTCTATTTGTTGGGTACTATAAATATTCAAAAGGGTACAATATGATCAATTTGATCACAAACAAAGCCTTCATTGAAAGGAGTGTTCAATTCCAAGAAGAGCCTTTAGCAGCAGTTGAAGTTGGAGAGTCTTCTTCACCACCATAACCACTGAATGTAAGTGAAGAGATAAATGAGTTTGCTGATTCTGATATGTCTGATAATGATGATTTAATTGTATATCCTAACAGTCCTACAAGACCAAAATGGGCAGCGAAGACCATTCATGCAGCTGGGGAACTAGCTGGAAATCATATTGATTCTAGGAGGACTAGATCTCAGTTTGAGAGTGCCCTGTGTCTGAAAGACCCTTTGTTTGCAGAGAAATGATATCTGATGGTTGAATCAGACCCACAGACATATGAAGATGCAGCACATGATCCAATATGGAAAATATACATGAAAGAAGAATTCACCTCACTCCAAAAGAACAACACTTGGGAGCTGGTTGATCTTCCCCTAGGGAGGAAGCTAGTTGAATGTAAGTGGGTTTTCAAAACTAAGTTTTCCGCTGATGGTTCACCTTTGAAAATAAGGCAATATTGGTAGCCAAGGGCTACACACATGTACATGGTATAGACTACAATGAGACCTTTGCACCAGTGGCAAAGATGGACTCCATCAGGCTAGCCTTAGCCATTGCAGCTTCGAAGCAGTGGGAGGTACATCACATGGATGTGAAGTGTGATTTCCTGAATGGAGATATTACTAAAGAGATTTACATGTAGCAGCCTCAAGGCTTTGTTACTAATCCATCTCTTGTGTGCAGGCTAAAGAAATCATTGTATGGGCTTAAGCAAGCCCCCAGGGCTTGGTATGCCAAGATTGATGGTTTTCTACTATCATTGAGTTTTGTTCAATGCAAGTCTGATCCTAATGTTTATTTGAAGCTGATTCATGGTTCTTTGATGATTACTATCTTGTATGTGGATGACATTCTCATTACAGGAAGCTCAAAGGATGAAATTGCCTCCGTGAAGGATGCAATGAACCATGCATTTTCTATGACTGATTTGGGGTTATTGAGCCAATTCTTGGGTCTCGAGATTGCTCAAACCAAACATGGAATAAAAGTACATCAGTCCAAGTATGCTTTGGATTTTATGAACAATTTCAACATGAAATATTGCAATCCAAGAAAGACTCCCTTCCTTTCAGTAGTTAAGCTTGAAGAAGCAGGTTCTTCTCCTCTGGTAAATAATACACTGTATAGGCAACTGATTGGATGTTTGCTATACCTTACACATACTCGACCTGATATTTATTATGCAGTAAGTGTGGCTTCAAGATATATGGATCAGCCTCATGAGATCCATTGGAGAGCAGCCAAAAGGATCCTTAACTTTGTTCAGGGAACAAGGACTCATGGGATCTTCCACAAAGCTAAATCTAATCTTGATTTGATTGGGTTTACTGATAGTGATTGGCCAGGTGACAATACAGATCGAAAGCCAACATCAGGATATGTGTTCATGCTTGCTGAAGGACCAATCAGCTGGTCAAGCAGGAAACAAAGTGTCATTGCACTCTCATCTACAGAAGTAGAGTATAGAGGATTTGTAAATGCAGCAACTCAATGTTTATGGTTGGAGGGATTACTTGGTGAGTGTGGCTTCGAATCAGAATACTCAACTACTATCTATTTTGATAATCAGAGTACCATTCGAATCTGCAATGATCTATTTCAGAGACAGAGAACCAAACACATTGAGATCCATATGCACTACATCAGACAACTTGTGCATGATGGCACCATTCACCTACTCTTATGTTCATCTTTAGAACAAGTAGCAGACATCTTCACCAAAGTTTTTTGTGAGAAGACTTTCAGCAATATCAAATCACTACTGGGGATTGCTGATCATGCTGTGAAGCATGATTGATGACAATATTTTCAAATTTTGTTTTACTGTCCATGTTTAAGGGAGGAATTTTCCCACTGGGTTTTTGCCTCTTTCCTTGTTTAAATGGACATGCAGTATGTAAAGGGTGACTAAGCCTTGTTGCTAGGCCCTATATTTTTTTGATATTTTACTCACAATTCAGGATTAAGGGGGGGTGTTAGAATAATCAACCCATAGTTAGCTACCTTAGACATTAATTAATCCATTTTTGTCTTATTTGCCTAGTTTCCATATTCCACTCTAGGCAAGTTGTCCTCCACATGTCCTAGATGGTAAAACTTGCTAAAATTGAGTCATGGAGTGCTTGGGAAACCTTTTGGAATAAATTCTACTTTATTCCTGGACCTCCCTAGCACATATCTGCTTTTTCTACTTTATTGCTACTATTACTGAGTTTTAAGGAAATTGGGAAAGTATGACTAGGTGAAGTTGACTTGTTTTTTTCCCTCATCATCCTCCTCTCTTTTCTCCTAATAAAAGAATGTATGAGTTGTCCTTCCATCACCTATTATCTTACCTAATTTATTTTTCCAATTCGTGAGCTCCTAAGCAGATTTGGAAACTGCTTTATGCACCTATGGGGGATTTGACTAGATTTAGTAAGCCTGCTTTTGACTAATTCGAATGGCATCCCAATGCATTCAAATATATCATGTAATTATTTATTTTGGCAGCCTATGACTTCACAAGGTTGGATATTGTACACTTATTCAATACATATTAGTGTTCTGCTCCATATTCAGTCTCCTTTGTGTGTAATTTGCATGTGTAATTGGCAATTTTTGTGAGTGTAATTGTTCTAACACCTGGGTTCAATTTCCACAAAAACTTGGGGCTGATTTTACCACTCATGGTTTTCTACTCAATGCTGACATATATCATATTCTTGGGTGTTCCTCACATGGTTTGAATTCTCAAGCACCTTTTCTCTCTCATCAGTTTATTTCAGCTACTCTACATGGGTCCAGTTTCATCCTGCACCTATCTATATTCCTGATTCACTTGGGCACATTATTATTCTTCCAAAGAGGAATATTACTCGATACATAAGCACTTTTTTTTGATTCATGGGTTCACCTACACAAAAGAAACAAGATACTACTACTGCATAATGCTGCAAATAGAAACAAAAAAATTCACAAGTTTTTTTTTAATTTGTATTTCTGCTTATTTTGAGGGGTGGTTTTTCCCATGAGGTTTCCCCTGTTTCCTCGGTTGTATTAAGAAGAATTTGTATTCCTGTCTTTTAGATTGTATTTGGGTGACCTATGGTCTTGTTACCAGGGCCCACAGTTATCCAAGTTAGGATTCAGGGGGGGTGTTAGGATTATTAATCCTCCCTTGACCATACTGTCTATTAGATTATTTAGCATAACTTAGGAACCTTAATTAATTATTTGGGTCCACTAGTACAATTAGTTCGACTTGGCCTAATAAGGCCATATGTACTAGTAACTGGAGTGTGGGGAACATTGCTATAGGTTAACTGCCACTTATTACATGTGCATGCATCAGTTTGGGCACCTCATAGACCAATCCCTACATTGTAGGAGCCACTAGGAGTCCCGACACCAACCTACTTCAATTAGTTGGAGTTAGTACTAGTTAGTCTCAGTTAGCCCCCAGTTTCTTTCAGTTAGTTCACAATCAGTTAGCTAGCCCATGCCTTGCATGGATAATGCATGGCTTCATGTGGAGTAAAGGCCTTTGCCCACCTACCACACTCAATTGCACTGAGTTAACTAGCCATCACCGATTGATTGACTTGGTTGGACATCTGGGAATTGATCTATTGGACTTTGATATTGATTGAGACACCATGAGTTAGGTGGTCAATTGGATACAGTCAAATCCAGTGGATAGATTCGAACAGCTACCTAATGCATTCAAATTATTTTCCTATGTAAACTATTGTAACACCAGATTTTATTATTCTAAATGATACTGTAAATTCATGAGGAATACTTGTCTGTTTCCTGTGTGGTCTGTTTTGTTCAGTTTGTATCTTCATTCTCCATTTATTGAAAACATTATTAGAACTATCTTCTTAAATATATAAATGGTATTCAAATTCTAATACACATTCCTTGGGAGAGCATACGACAAGTGATTTTTTTAGTCCCATAAGCTCATTGCAAGCTTGTTTTTTATTTTAGATCAAATGACTAAGCTTCTTTGTTATTAGTGTTGTCTTTTATTTGGCAAATATTATACTCAGAATCATCTCTTGGGACTAGACATATAAGAGAAAATGTCCACTGCGAGAATTTGATTTTTCTATTCCGTTGAAACTCGGGACAGAACCCATATAAAAAAATTCCTATCGTATGACTATTCTAGAACTTGATGAGATGAGTACGAAACTCACGGAACTTAGTAACCAAGAACTCATCAATACTAGTGTGTTGTCGAGGGGAGTACTAGTAATATTTGTGAAAAAGAAAGTTGGGTCCCTTAGGATTTGCATCGATTATCAAGATCTAAATGAAGAAACTATTAGAAATAAGTATCCTATACATCATATTATTGACTTGTTTGATCAACTAAAAGGTGCAACAATATTTTCAAAGATTGACTTCAGATTTGGGTACCTTCAATTAATATTTAAAGAGGAATACATACCAAAAACTACCTGTATAACTTGTTTTGGCTATTATTAATCTATTGTGGTATCGTTTGGGTTGACAAATGCTCCTCCGACATTCATGAATTTAATGAACAATGTATTATGTAAATACTTAGACCGCTTCATTCAAGTGTGTTTGGGTGACATCCTCAACTACTCATGGAATGAAAGGGAGCATTAAGAACACCTAAGGTTGGTGCTTCAGTGTCTTAGAGAACATAAATTGTATTGGAAATTGTCTCTAAGTGTTCCTTCTTCCATAAATAAATTCAATACCTTGGACATATAGTCAATCGGGAAGGTATAACATTTAATCCTAGTAAAGTTGAGTTTGAACAAGGATTAATACAAGGACTGTTGGTATATGTGAAATCCATATTTATGAATGTGTTATATAGTTTTCTTGATGGATCAGCTGAAAACGCCAAGTTTGAGGATGAATGTCAAGCAATCATTGGAACATAGTCATATATTTTATTTACATTGGATAAATTAATTTTAAAACTCGCAAAGCAGGTGCAATTGGGAAAACAGATTGTTTGGTATGATTGTTTATGTTAATCCTTGTCAGCAGTTGAAGTATTTCCATTGCTAAATTAAGCATTGTTGGTTGCAGCTCTGTTACAAAGAGAAATTCCTATGGCTTGGGGTACCACAACAGACAGCTAGACTCCAGAAATCAATCTTTCCCAATATGCAATAGAAATAAAATGTCTAACACTAAAGGATCGAACCTTGTACCTTATTCTGGACGGTTGAAGTAGATCCCCGTTGAGCTTTCCAATCTTCAGCTTGAATTGATATAATACTTCCTCAACAATAAGTAAACAATACAAGCATACTATATATCATGGTGTTAGATCTATTCTAGCATATATAATCAATAATGTAAAAGCATTTGACATATTCCAATGGATACAATATTCATTCAAATACACATTACTGGATAGGAAAAGATATTTCTATTAATATAAATCAGATATTACAAGTGACAACCTCTAACGGCACGTCTGTGAACCAGAGAAACTGAATCCCCCACTTGGGCCTCCACCACCTCAATCCTCCATCACTCAGATAACAAGCTCACTAGCAAAAGGAAATCTTGGGAAGAACACAACAGTGCTCCAAGGGACAAAGGGATGCAGACTCAAGCATAAGTTCTGGCAACAATGGACTATAGTTTCGTTACTCTCAATTCTCTCTTATGCTTTCAATGTCTCAATGGGTTCCTTATATAGCTTTTCAAAGGGATACTGAAAGGTCAAATCCGTGCGATCTCAAGGAATATGGAAGGCCAGGAGTCATATGAGTCGGATCCAAGTCAAGGAAAACTCCAAAAGGATTTGGACTATGCACACATCCCGATGTACGTGACTATAGGGGTCATATCCGCGTATGTACGTGGTTATCGGGGTAAAAGCCGCGTATATCACTTTTCTTATGTTTTTAGGGATGATCAAGGACACATCAAAAGACAAAAAGTAGTCCATAGGGGCTAATGAGTCTGCAGCGGGACAGGGGAAGTCCATACAATGTGTGATTCACCTAGTGTGGCGAAATCTGCTATAACAGATGCCCCCTAATGTATGAGATCATAGGGGTTATACGATGGCCGAAATACATTATAAGTCCATCCCAGAAGTGGAGTGATGAAGGTACCCAAATGGAAGACCAGCCACCCAATCAGCATCGTACAATAATACAACTCTGCATATAACTACAAATACATATAGCAGTCCCGGATACATAAGAGTACAATGGCCATGAATAGGCATGAAACATGATAACACATATGTGGTCATCGCAACGTACAATATACATAGATCAGAATCTCCATGATGAGGATATACAAAGGACCATGATCTCCACAAAGGCTGAAGATATACAATAGATCAAGATCTCCATACTGGTTGGAAATGTCTGACATATACTGGAACAAGTCACGAGAGCTAAAATCTCATGAACATTGGCACGATCAAGGAGGTATCATATAATAGATGCCACCAATATGGAAGTTCTTCTACATACACCGCTACGAGTACATGTCCTACTATGCGAATAGAGGTGTCGAGGTCGAACATAGTAGTCCATCATCTGATTACCGATCATTGATGTATACCATTAACAGACGTGAGATCACCCACCGATAATGAAAATGGGAATCAAGGTACTAGAGTGCAAACTAACAAGTGTGAATAAATGTGTTGAGTTCGAACACTTGAGAGAATCCATCGATCAGGGGACATTGATGTATTCCCAAAACTGTCGATGGCGAGAGAACCTGCCACTGATGACTGCAAGTCTCAAGGCACTCAAAATGAATCTAGACTCCAATCCCAGAATAAATGATCTGAAGTCAATGGGATGAAATCTGCTGGAAGGAGGGCCTTAGGGCATCCCCCATCATCCAACACAAGGTACTCAGCAAGGTTGTATAATGTGGAAGGACTTGATCATAAGGTGCATGAACCAGTAACTGTACTGGGAATGGCCAACATGCAAAGTCAAGATAATTGAGGAATGGACGACTCAGGTTTCAACTTCCTTCGAACAAGAGCATAACGGTGTATGGTGATTGAATGAAGGCAGCATAGACTCGATATACAAAATGGGACATCTCTATGATGCAGGAGGCATCAATAGAGGCTCCATAGGGACTGGAAGCATAACCAGTCGGTGGAGATAAACTCAGATAAACGAGTATAGCTCCTAAATTCAAACTATAACCCAACCAATGGATATGATATACAGTGCTCTGTTCGAAGGTGACACGACTCGATAGCTACCAAAGATAATATCTTTTCTTGTCTGGATTTTTTGTTTTTTGATTTTTTTGGACTTTTTCAGTTATTTGAAAAGCTTGAAAAAAGAATAAACTAGCTTTATAGTTACAAACTAGGAGGAGATGAGTGTCATTGGGGAAAACAAAATAGTTCCAAGCAGTGGAACATACCTATGCTCAATGCAAGGACACATGTGTAGGATGTCGACACTCGGGGGAAAATACCCTCCCGATAAAAAAGGGAATCAAGCTGCGAAGGATATAAAGAAAGGCTCTGCATGGCTAGACATGAGACAAGCTCGGGCCATATGGCTGAAACGCAATGTCAGGGGAGCCGGCATAAAGCTCAATAAGACAGCCAAAGGTCATGATAATGCATCCACAACTTGATACAAGGGAGTCCGGGGGATCATGGCCAGCATAAGATCAAGAGGAGTATGAGGCTCTTGCGAAATGTCATGGCAATACTATACAACGGACTCCCAAACCTAAGAGAGGACTCACAGCATGGGTTTCAAATGCAAAGGGTAGCTAACTAGGACACCCATGTATAGGAAAGCTCTACCATTCACATAGTACCACTTCTAATAGCAGCATCAAGGTTCCGTGATACCATGGAATGGGTTCGTACCTAAGGTTAAGATGGAACGGTCATAAGGCAATGCATAAATGCAAGCGGATGTGATATACTAACCTATATGCCAGTTCATACATAATGCCTGTGATATGCATGAACGGGTCGAAACTTTGGAGAGAGTGTATCAAAACTGGATCCTACATGACAACCATATTAGACCAAAACAACCCAAAATAGTCAATAAAGAATCCACACTATAGGATATAGGGAGGAATGATCATGACAACAGCACCCAAAGGAAGCAATGCGGTGAACGATGAGACATAAAAAGGAAACTAAGGTGTAGACCCAACGTTCACGCATCCACTACCACCCCGTGAGGGTGAACACTGGTGTAAAGACCGAGCGAAGGGAAAAAATCCTCCACAAATGGAGTAGAGGATGGAAGATGACCATTCCCAAATCTATAAGCACAGTAAGGGGCTGTGATGCCCCCAAGTCTGACACCAGGGTCCGTACTAGGACCAGGACGGGTGGTAGGATACCAGGCATGCCAAAAATAAAAGGACCCAAACTCAAGAGAGCATAAATATACTCAAGTAACCACGATCCCAAAGGCCAACTAGCGCACAAAGAGCACACTCCTAAGAAAATATACAGCCAAAATACAAGCAAACCAAGGGGAGGATATGTGAGCTCCCGAATGCAGCAGGTATGTCTCGCCTAGGAGAGGCTCGAAACTCCCATACACTACAAGCAGAGGTACATAACCAATTATAGTGGCCCTCAGCTTCAACGCATAAAGTGATTGTGTTGTCCAACCTCTACCTGGCTGGGACACCTGCAAAATAACCTCTACAAGTACCCCCTCGATATCCTAGGTAAGGTCACCTCAATATAATCAAAGCTCAGGCGGACAGTCGTAGGCGGGATTGACCGTATGGGCAGGGTAGCAAAGCCCGAAACTCTCGAAAGAGCCCCCAAATATGAATACAATCCTGGAAATATCTTCGATGCTGCTCAGTTATGACTAGGGGTCATCCCAATCAATAACTGCTCACACTGCCTCGTGCTTAACTCCCATTTGAGAGGAGGATCCTGAGAACGATGGTTATACCAAGGATTTCACACACTCCCTGGATAGACACCTAGATGTTTTTGTTTAGTGATCTTGGAGAATTGACTTACAATGAACTATTCCAAGATCCTAAAACCTAAGCTTGTTGGTGCACCCTAGAAAAGAAAAGAGTGTAATTCATTTTAATTTAGCGTTGATTTTAGTTGGCTGTAATTACTCAAAGGGAAATGGCCGTGCAACTAGTGATATGAAGACTCGGCAGTGAAATAAAAGTGCACACCATAACAAACAATGCTAGGTGCAATCTTTGTCAAATGAAAAATAGGGTATGCCACTACATGAGATGCATAAATATATATTCGTTTTCGAATGCCAATGCAATCCTTCCTATATGAAAGCCTAAACACAACTCTCATCTAAGCAATCCAATGCAAGTACCTCCTCAAATCCATATCTAAGATGCAACTAAGAGTGCAACTACTTTGTATTTTTCAATATAAAAGAATGAAAAATGCAATAAAAGTCATCTAAAACTCTCGGTCTCTGTAGCAAGTATAAAAGACAAGCCCAGCAAGACACCAAGACAAAAAGAGTAATGCACTAATGGAAAAACAAAAAGGGAAAATGACTAAAACTACTTTCACAGAAAAATCAATGAAAGAGCGGTCTCTAGTCACAAAAGAAGCATCCAACAGACAACATCAGACCCAAGGAAGACCCAACCACACTCACAACCCACCCAGCAACTTCCCCCAACATCAAACTCACCAAAAGGGAGGATGTACGCGACTGTATAAAGAACAGCTGCATATGTACGCGACTTTTGTCCAAAAACATGAGTGTATACGCAAATTTTGGCCAAAAACCTATGTGTATACGTGACTTTTGGCCAAAAATCCGCGTATGTACGCAACTTTTGGCCAAAAATCTGCGTATACAGAGAAGGCAGTGGTTAAAAGAAGGCCAAGGGTCAAACCAATAAAGGGGAGTGTCAATGGATGAACATACTATAACATGCAACATAGAAACAGGGAGAAACAGAGAGAAAGTCAAGAATATCAATCCCATTGTGCCCGTAAACCCCAAATAAAAACAAGGGACATCCCCAGCAGAGTCGCCAATTCTATTACGGAGAGAAATTCCTATGGCTTGGGGTACCACAACAGACAGCTAGACTCCAGAAATCAATCTTTCCCAATATGCAATAGAAATAAAATGTCTAACACTAAAGGATCGAACCTCGTACCTTATTCCGGACGGTTGAATTAGATCCTCGTTGAGCTTTCCAATCTTCAGCTTGAATTGATATAATACTTCCTCAACAATAAGTAAACAATACAAGCATACTATATATCATCGTGTTAGATCTATTCTAGCATATATAATCAATAATGTAAAAGCATTTGACATATTCCAATGGATACAATATTCATTCAAATACACATTACTGGACAGGAAAAGATATTTCTATTAATATAAATCAGAGATTACAAGTGACAACCTCTGACGGCAAGTCTGCGAACCGGAGAAACTGAATCCCCCACTTGGGCCTCCACCACCTCAATCCTCCATCACTCATATAGCAAGCTCACTAGCAAAAGGTGAGCTTGGGAAGAACACAACAGTGCTCCAAGGGACAAAGGGATGCAGACTCAAGCATAAGTTCTGGCAACAATAGACTATAGTTTCGTTACTCTCAATTCTCTCTTATGCTTTCAATGTCTCAATGGGTTCCTTATATAGTTTTTCAAAGGGATACTGAAAGGTCGAATCCATGCGATCTCAAGGCATATGGAAGGCCAAGAGTCATATGAGTCGGATCCAAGTCAAGGAAAACTCCAAAAGGATTTGGACTATGCACACATCCCGATGTACGTGACTATAGGGGTCATATCCGCGTATGTATGCGGTTATCGGGGTAAAAGCCGCGTATATCACTTTTCTTATGTTTTTAGGGATGATCAAGGACACATCAAAATACAAAAAGTAGTCCATAGGGGCTAATGAGTCTGCAGCGGGACAGGGGAAGGCCATACAATGTGTGATTCACCTAGTGTGGTGAAATCCGCTATAACAAGCTCCAAATAATTGCATCAAATGATATGATAAACAAGTTGTTTCTGTTAGAATTGTATGAGAGATCAAGATCACCTTCAAGGTTTTTTGTTTCAATTTACCATGCGAATGCTTGCATGTTACTGCATGATGAAAATATTTATCGATTTGAATTTGTAAGTTTTCAACTAGTCTGCAGTATTGTAGTCAATATTGCTAACTTTTAGTGAAATTCTCTGCTTTTTGAAGCAACAGCTTTCTGAGAGTGGCATACATGTTTGTACTTGTGTCATTTAAGATAGTAAATGTTATTCCGTTTCCTTGCAGTCATCTAATTCTTACTACTTGACAATTCAACTAATGGAAGGACTTGAGAAGCTTGAAGTCATTCCTAACGCACCGGAACCTACCTTCTCAAGTTATTTGTATAATGAAATTCTTGCAACAGATAATTACACGAAGGAAAGGCACCACTTATTCCTTTCAAGGTGTTGTGCCTCTTTCTATACTTATAAAATTAAATTGTATCAAACTTTGCTTCATGTCTACAACTTGTTATTTTTTAGAGTAGATTCACAATATATAGTGGTATCTTTCAGAAACATTCGCATGTATGCCAATGACAAGGATGTTTCTATGATGTCTAAAGCGATGGATGGTGTTGAAATAGTGAATGGGCTTGAGCATAAAATATCATGCAACACGTCTAAGGTTTGCATTGTGCAGTGTGAATTTGATGCCACCAAAGAGTTTATTAAGGAGAAAAGTATTTATCTTGAGTTGTCATTACATAATAGTAACTACCCAAGAAAGTTGCATTAAATATTCAGTCAAGTTTTTGGCTAATATACTTGTGCATGTAAAACAAGCTTCATATGTTTTGGACACAGAAGATTTCCTCTTTCGCAAGAAGCAAAGAATACTTGTGGAGACATCCATAAGTTATTATAACGAAATGTCTCTTCAGTTTCATAGATGGATTGAATCAATAATCTGGTAACCTTCTAGCCTCTCTATCCTTTTTTATTATGACTCATCAGTCCCTTACAAATCTATAGAATTATTTGAATTTAAAAGGCATTTTGACATTGCATTTGGACCAATATTGCTAGTGGTCCAATTTCTGTTCTCTTTTTAGTATTTATCAAAATGGCCTTTTGACATTTGAGATTTAATGTGGTGTCATCCAATGGATTAGGAAAGTTGTGTATTGAGATGGAAATTTTGATTTTGATTTTGATGTGTTTTGTTAGAAATGCTAGCTTCTTTCTATGTACCTTGATGAAGGATTGATTGTGTTCATATGTTGTATTTTCATATTGTATTTTATTCATTTAATTGCTTGTTATGAACAATTTCTTCTTAGTAGAGTTGATTTCCTACTTCCAATACATAGACGAGAATAATAAATCTGGTGCTACTAAATTCATTAGTGACAAATTATGCTCAACTATTTCAGTCATTTTTGTGTACCTATGTATTAGCCTTGAGGATACTCTCTTGTGGAACGTTTCTTCACATACGGTTTAGGAACAGTGAAAGTGTTCTCCATTCTACCCGGTCATATATTGACTTCGTTTTGCAAAGCATGAGACTGTGTTGTTCTACTTAGAGGATTTACGAAGCCTATCATCTTGTAATGATTTTTTTACTGAAGGAAGTTGTGTGTAGTCATGTATGTAACAAAGATGTGGGACTTCAAAATTTGTTTGAATTAGTGTTTTGAGGGTGGAATGGATCCATTTGGATCCTTTCACATGTTTTATTTGAGACATTATATATCATTTTTATTGTTTATATTATGTAATTGGAAGGGAAAAGACTAAAGTACAATGTAATAAAGCTATAATCTGAATTTATACTACACAATATCCCTTGCATTATGATCAAACCTAAGAAGTAATGAATCTATGTTGGAGCAATACAAATATAACAATAGACACCAGTAATGTTTTTGTTGATGTTGTCATAAGGGTACTAATGGATCTTGTGTGGGACCATATTGATTGTTGAGTAGAATGTGCATAAACAAGAGTACTATGAACGATGACCCTACCAATGGACCATGGTCTGATTGGTTTTCTTGTTAGGCCATGTTTGTGAGGGAATCAACACACATGATTGAGTGTGGTACCACAAAAATTCTTCAACATCATAAAATTGAAACCATGATTGGAAAACTAAAATTGAAGCATACTGGTTGGTTGAATGGTAAGTAAACAATGGGTAAAATGGGGATGCTTTCCATGACGAGACCCAAACCTTGTAAATACCCCTTGCTTGTTAACACATGCATGATTTATTTACCACACCATTACTGTAAATAAATCTTCAAAAAAATACACAGGTTTAAACACCAAGTTATAATGATAAATCCCAACAATGGAAGTGATTGTGATATGGGTAGAATTCATAGTCTCTGGGTTTTAAATGCATGGGAGTATCAGTGTGGGTCCATGTTCAATTCTTAGTGTAATCTCATTTGGTGGGTGTGTGCACCTTGTGCTGCTTCAGTTCTATGTAGAGATCCTAGTGCATCCTAATTTGGTTGGTGCATGCATCTTGTATATGTACCTTTCCATCTTTGAGTTGTACCTAGATACCTAGGAATCCATTAAGCAATGTGCTCCAGAAGTCTGATCCAAACATTTTCTTAGACTATGAATTTCTTCATTTACATATTTTCCTGTTTATACATTTCCATTCCATTAATAAATGTTCTCTTTTTCAATCATTTTCTTTTCTAGTTATTGTTTAGGGAAGTTATCGTACAAATTCCTCATTTAATAGATGTTGTATATGGACTCTGTAGGCTTACACCTTCATATAATCTACACCTCCATATACACCAAGCATCTAGGATGCTAAGTTTTTAGGATGCTTAGATTCCTATTGTGAGGCTTATGCCTCCATATACACCAAGCACCTGTGATGCTTATATTCCTATTGTGAGGCTTATGCCTCCATATACACCAAGCACCTGGGATGCTAGGTTTTAGGATGCTTGGACAACCATTTAGTTTCAGTTGTATGTATTTAATTCCTTATCCTCTATCTTTATGATGAAATTGTACTTGGCATGGGTTATTGTTTTATTTATTTCCTTGCCTTATCATGGAGGTGAATTGTCCATGACTTATGAAAAAAATCATTTTCATATGTATGGAAGTCTGTGGTTTTGTTTAATTATATTGATAAGCTGTGAATTATAAATCACGACTCATCATACTATGGGAGGCTTAGATTTCAAATTATTTTTGGATGAATTAAGTCAGGATTTGGCCTTCGGGGTTTTAAATTTATATCCTTCTCTGGGATGCTTAAGAAGATCCCGACTACTTATATCCTTGCCTTTATCATGAAATTTTCCATGAATTGGTGTCAATATTCATTTTTTATTATTATATTTGTCGAGGGTAGGTACATATGATCCCATTTACATATAAAGTGTTATAACTGCAAGTTAATTATAGTTGTATGTGGAGTCATTCATTTTTTTTGTGTAGGTTGTGTTTTGGGTGCATGATGTGATATATGAAGCTTCGCATGGATATTAATTCAATTACCATAAGTCTCACCCTCGGACTATCTACCTTGTTCTTACGTTGAATGCATTATGGTGTTGAGTCACCACATAGGTAGGAATTGGTTTTTTCCAAGATCAATTTGAAAGTGCAACAACCATGAGAGAGATTGGATAGAGAACCATATTGATCTACAGGTCATCATGCAACAATTCTTTCCATTAAGATTTCTTAAGTTTTGTTCAAAATTCCTAGAAAAGGTTTATCGATTTCATAACCTGCTTGATCATATATTGTGAACTTATACAATATATCATCCTTTGTTGACCATTAGATACTCAAAGTTGTGTATTTATCTTTTTTACCATTATAGAGGACTTTGTAAGTTAGGTTCCCAAATTCTTAAAGGGTGCTAGCTCAATGGAAGAGCGTCTTCCTTACAAGAAGGAGGTTGGTGGTTCGATTCCTCCATGCCCTAATGATATTATAATATCGGTTAAAAACAACTAAATTAGTATCCAAAAAAATAAGAGATAAGTGACCAAACAATGAGAGATAAGTTACCAAACAAAATTACCAAAATTCGTATATAAAATTACTAAAAGTGACTAAACTAGTGACCAAAAAATGAGAGATGTGAAACTAGGCATTAAAAAGGATGCAACACGTGGTGCTAATGATCAAGCCAAACATGGCATTGATATGGTAGAAAAATAAGACCCGAAACTAGGCATTAAAAATGATGCAACATGTGGCATTAATGATGAAGCCAAACATGGCGTTGATATGGTACCAAACGTTACTTCGGATGCAAAACATGACGCTAAATAGGAAGCAAAATATGGTGCAACAATAGAAGAAATATTTAGCGTCATTTTGGTAGCAAAACACAATGCAAAAAAGGAAGCAAAAATTGGTGCAAACTTGGAAGCAAAAAATTGGTGCATATTTGGAAGTAAAACATGGTGCAAAATTGGATGCTAAAGTGGTAGCAAAAATGGATGCAATATTGGATGCTAACATGGTGCTATTAAGGATGCAAATATGGTGCTAACGGGGATGTCATTTAAGAAGCAAAATAGGACACTTGCTAGGAAGAAAAATAGGACGTTATTTAGGAAGCAAACCTCGATGTTGTTTAGGAAGCAAAGTTGGACACTATTCTGGAAGAAAAAAAATAGACGCTATTTTGGACGTCATAAAGGATGCTATCTAGGAAGCAAAAAAAGACGTTTTTTGAGACGCTTTAAGTTTTGTCCATGACGCGTCCCATTTAGCATCTATTTTGACCACTCAATGTAAAAAAAAATTACACTAAAAAGGGACGCTAAATGGGATGCTAATTCCAAGATTTGTTGTAGTTATATAAAGGTAAAACCCAAGAAAATCTCCCTAAGACTAGGAATATTTTCAAAATTAGCACCCAAGTATTGTGGTCCATTTGAAATTTTGGTAAAAGTAGGGTCAGTAGCATACCAGTTTGCCTTACCGCTTATGTTTAAAGTACATAATATTTTTCATGTTTCCATTTTGAAGAAGTAAGTTCTTGATGATACTCATGTAATCGACTGGAATGTTATACAGGTGGAATTCGAAGGAGAGTTCCAGGTGGGGCTGGAGCATAATCTTGATAGGAGAGAACTTTTACTCTGGAACCGTACCATAGAACAAGTTAAGGTGTAATGGAAGCACCTTAGTCCAGAAGAGTCCACTTGGGAATTGGAAAGTGATATGTGGGAGGTGTATCCGATCCTATTTTATGATGAAATAATGGAAGAATAAAGGAAGAAAAATAATAACATCGAGGATGGTGTTATCCTCTAAGGGGAGGTGTATGTAATACACTAAATTAGAATAAATTATTATTATTCCTTTTTAATATTTTTGACAAGAAAGTAAAAACTAAGATGTAATGGATTATTCTTATTTATTAATTAGAAATAATGGAAGAGTGTTTTCTGTTGAAAGAGTGTTTTTTGGCCCACAAGGGGAAAATATAAGTGGCTAAAGTTGTTGAGTGAGAACTCAAGATGCAGGAAGCATCTTCCCCAAAATCAGGTCACAACTCCTTGTGGAGTGCTAAAGAACAAGAGGCTCATAAATGACCAAGTCCTAGGAAAAATACTATATAATAGTATGTCCATTTAGAAAGCATGAGTATAGCAGTGGAGAAGGAACTGATTTGTTAATGCAAGAGATGGTGCATTGATTGGATTTTTCCCTTCTGTTTCAACAAATAGGATCGGGGGTTCTACATAAAGTGATACTTGGCTTTTCTATGAGTCAGTTAGGAGGAACAACTATTTCAATTCCTTTTTCCCAATAGTGGTGTTAGGTTCCCTATTCTACTTCTTATCTGCCTAAACTAGTTTAAAGTAAAATTTCAAGTTAATTATGAGTCGTTTTAAATTCTTTTTACAACAATAGTACTATGCATATGTTTCTAAAATATTACATATTTGATATATTCATGTAAAGTAAATTGATCTCAATTAGTATTCGTATATTCATGATCTTAAGAATTTATTACGAATATTTGTTTGGGCATCCATACCTAAATCGAAGATTCATATAGTAATGGTTGTAATGTTAGCGCAACTAGTAAATAGAAATGGAGGACTATCATAGATCTGGTTAAATATTCTAAATTATGTTTGCTTATGTTCTAGTATGGTATTTCAGAATGATTATTTAAAAAAATAGAATTTTCCTGGTTTCAAGTTAAAATTTAGTTAATTTACAATACGGCTTACAAAAAGGAATTTCACTAGGTAACATAACAAAATTGTAGAGAAATTTCTTAATTAAACCAAAGCAATAAAACAACAAGGTTTCCAATCACATAACCTGTAAATTGAAAAGACTATAAAACTATTACTTATGAATTTCTTAGATGGACAGAGTAGAGTCGAGAGGATTTTTAACATCCAAAATATAAAGTCATATAAACGGTAAAACTGGAAGTTATTTCATCTCAAAACCCCAAATCTTTGAAACACAAGTCAATTTTTGTCATGATCGAAGTAATAATTATAACTAAAGTAAAGATCATAAGAATCCAATTACTAAGGAAACTAACTAACAGTTACATGACTGAAGTCGAGTGGGCAGTCCATTATAACTAAATCTTTTAGATCTGTTATAACTATTACAATAGCTCATGAATATATCTCAGGATTGCACAATCAGATCTATCAAAAAACCAAACAAGTAAAATATAATACAACCTCTTATTACGGGTATCTAACCCCAAGGCTTAACTTTTAATTGAAAAATGAATCAACTCTACCGATTCGAAATCGAGTTCACCTAATTTTCATAAACAACGAAACCATCCAAATATCTATTACGTGGTAGTAATACCATTATACAATTGCATCCATCGTATAAACAATTTATGATAGGTATTATCATTAACAACGAAACTCAAAACGATAAGCTGGTACAGACCCAAAAGGGGGTCGTATTAAATTAATCAAATATCAAATTAAAAGTATAGGGTTCAAAACCATGAAGACCTCAAAGGAATTATGACATAAAAGTATAGGGTCCACATTTCTTTTAGATCTTAATATACAAAAAGGAATTACAATAGCAATGGAATAGAGAGGTTGTGAAGCCCTCTTTCCTATAGCATGAAGACCCGTAAGGGTTTAACAAGAAGTAGCGTCCAACTTATCTTGCATTGTGGCGAAATCCTGGTTCCTACGCGGCCCAGGAACCCAACAACCTAATTAATCAAATAACCCTTACCTCATGGCTATTGACGGGCCATTGACACAGACCAGGAAACATCCACGCCAAGAATCACATGCAATTTCAAAAACAAATAAGTTTTGTGAGCTGAGGATTAAGAAATATTTGGTTTTCACAATGTTGACATAGTAGGATTTTTTTATATACTCGCCATTGGGTTTTTAAGTAATAAGACTGGGAGGAGGTGTAACATCTCCAAATTTACGTAAAAAAAAATTAATATATGCAAATCTGTAAATTCCTAGGAAGATAAATCCATGAGATGTTATGTTTTACGTTTTAACAGTTGTGACAACCAAATAAATGTGTCTTAAATATGATTGCAAGATATGAAGGATAAAATTAGACTCATATGACCTTCAAAACTATGTTTAGTGTTTTAAACAAAATGTCCTTTTTGCAACAACATATTGATGCAACATAATTTTATAATGTCACTACTAACTTGTCATTAATGTTAATTTTATTTTTTGTTGGCTGAATTTGTTGTGGATGTTTTTTATGTTCTTTTCAGTCGTTGACCCTATGTATATGTTAGGGAAAGGGGTCACATGTCTTACTTAGATTTTACGGCTAACGCAAAACCTATGTTTCCTTGTGCAGGCATTTATTTTGAAGATCCTACAACCACCTAACTAAGCAAAATCCTAAGCTAGGTAAACCCATCACTCCTAAGAAAAGTATAAGCACTTTGTCATAAGGAAACAATCTTACCTTAAACCTAAAATTCAACATGAAAGCATAATCTAAGTTGTTAACGTTTCACGCAAGGAAAGGTAGTGGAACTATGGCATGATGGGAAGATTTGACCTACGCTACATTAAAGGGATCATGTGACAGTTTATGGATCATAGCTCGGAACAAATACTTTTTGAACTCATAAACCTTAGGGTTTAATGAGCCTCGAAAATGATGTTCGTTTTGTCATTAGTACTTTGCATTTGCACTTGTTTCCTTCGGTTCTCTGCACGGCTTTGATCACCCTCTATGTGTATCTCTATGGTGTAATCACTTGGTGGAGGAGCCGAGGTGCTCGACCCTCAACACCCTTCACCCTTGTATGAAAATTTGATGCTCGTTTGCATGGCTCTGGTTATATGCTGGTGACTAGATTCTTGTTGCAAATATTTTCAAAAGGTAATTTCTATCTTTAGTCTTGAATTTATCATTATTCTATTGTTAGTTACTTTTATGTTTCATATAGTGACCTCTGTGATGTTTATGTGCAGAGGCTCTCGAGGACAGGCGATTGCACTTAGATTTTGGATGAACGTTGAGTGGATAAAAAGTTACAGTCCAAGTAAGGCTTGTTACCTCAATTTTCCATCACTCCATGACTTGTGGCACCATGGCTTGACCTACGTTTTCATGGCATGGATTGGGAATCCATCTCTGCATTTGTATTTTGTGGCACGAAAGTGGTAATTTTCTTTGGTATAACCATGAGACATTTTACATTTGAATTGTAAGGAAACACTCTTCGACCGTGGAGTTGAAGTGACGGTGCAATGCTTTCTTTAGTGTAAATAGTGACAAGGTTTATGTTTTTGATGGGGTGTTTGAACAATCCTATGACTATCTCTCCAAAATGTAAATGTTTGATTTGTCTAAAAAGAAACCCATGAGGGATTTTGTTTATAAACTTACACAGTCATGTTTTCATTTAACAGTTTGTAGATTCATTTTCTATATAATCTATTTACATGCCAGAAGGCCGTGGATATTTTTCTAGCATTTCAAAGTTACTGTAATTAATTCGGGTTTATACTATTTTAGGCCATGAGGCCGTTACTTTGTTGTTTTAAGGAAAATATGAGGCCTCTATAACCTTGGTAAATCACTCAACAAAAGTCACTATTTTTTTGTTTTGTAAATTTATTGTTTATTTCTAAGTTATGAGCCGTAATGATGATTGAAACTTCCTTCTTTTCGGGGGTTTTACTGCATACTTTAAATTAATGGATATTATAACACCGTCGACTTGCAACAAGGGTTGTGACATTTAGTATTCTTTGTTTGAAGTAACAACTTGTAAAGAAAAAGTTTGGCCATATAGCCTCTGTGTTTATAGTTTCATTTTTCTTCAACCAAATATCCTTGGCAGGATTCGAGCCGATGGCATATTACCTATTTTTAAATAATTTGTTTATAATAAAGAGTAGTTGGTGGTTTTGGGTCGTAAGTCCAACGTATGATAGCTCCATCGTAGATGGAAAATACGATATATACATGCTGCAAGACTATATCATATAAATATATTGATTTTTTTTGTTTAGTTTTTAAGTTCATTGTGTGATTTTTGCTTTGTAAATCCCTTTAATATATATATATATATATTTATATATATATGTCCTTTGTTCTGTCGAGGGTTACAGATCAAAACCCTTGATTTGTTTAAATTTAGTACTGTTAAGTTTAATTAAAAGAAATATAATTAGACTACATATATCTCCGAGAATTTGTCCTTATAGTAATTACGATTGGATTGGTTCAGTATAGTTACTTTCTAGTCATGGTTCGATAAATGTTTGAAACTTTATTCTCTTAAACCCTACTTTGGTTGAAATTATCACTAATAATAACAATACGATAGAATAAATCTAACTAAGTTAGAGGTATTATAACTAATATTCAATGAGAAGGGAAAAGAATCATTTATTATTTAAAGATTATTCTAACAGTAATGTTCAATCTAAAATCATTAAGTGATAAACTCCAAACTAACTAAATATCATGGGCAAACAAGTACAACTTCCTTTTTCAGAGTAATACAAAATAGTTATCATTAAAATTCTGTACATACTGAGCATACTTCATAAACACAATACAGAGATAGAATCAAATCATAGATAAATAACAAATATTTAGAACCTGGATAATTTGCAGAAGAGGAACAAACACCCAAAGGAGATTGTTCCACCCAACTATCTCTTGAAGCATCCAAGATTACTTTCTTAGGATCCCCGAGCTTGTTCACTGAACCACTAGGATGAAGATTGTTGGATAATAGCACACACAAAACTCTCTGCAACTTATCACTCAATAGCATACTTAACTCAACAAATTTCACTTTAGTTATCCCCTCATCGAATTCCTTGTGTGCCTGACTTTTCAGTTTGTAGCAATCACAAGGTTCATTCACTTGGAAAATAATGTAGTGAGCCTCCTACTCAATTCGATGGTATTTATAAGATTTCTTAGGTCTTTGGGTCAGTTTTGAAAATAAATGAGCCACTTGCTCAATTCCCCCTCTCAGGGGACATGACCACAATTTTAGGGATTTTGCTTCCTGCAACAGCTAGAAAGTGAAATGGTAGTGTTGCCACTTGTCAACCAGCCTTCTACAGCTGTTCATTCCTCCTATTCATTCGGTGAACACTCTTTCAACAATCTCCTTTGGATAGGTGTCTCTTCTATTTTATTATTTAAATAAATAAATATTCAATTACAGTCATCCTTGACCAACTTGGTCATAAAAAATTTACAATAATTTTAACGTAATGTTTTCTCAAATAAATAAAAAATATTTATTTTCTAGTTCTAGGTGGGTTAGAAACACCCCCATTAAGTTCAACATCATCCTCGATGTTTCTTAAATTTATTCTGACTCTTCCTAGAATAGAGCTAGATATTCCTCTCGCATATGGCTCTCCAATTCTCAGTTTGCTTCATTTGAAATGAGGTGTTTCCATTGCACCTTTACCTGTCTACTGGTGTGATTCTAGAGAAAAATTTCTCTCTTGTCGAGAATATATTCCGGTTCCACTTGAAAATATCCTTCGGGTTCTACCTAAATAACATTCCAGTCGATCACATGAGTAGCAACGTGCACATACTTTTTCAATATGGAAATATGAAAGACATTATGTATTCTAATATTAGGCGACAAAGCTAACCGATATGCCACTGAGCCAACTCTCACCAATATTTTGAATGGTCCACAATACCTGGGTGCTAATTTAGCACAAATTCCTAACTTAAAGGATCTCTTTCAGGGTTTTACCTTAACAAATACATGCTCACCTACCTGGAATTATTTCCGAGTTATTTTAAGGTCTACATGACTCTTTTGTCTGTCCTAAACAGTTTGTAAATTGCCTTGTACTCGTTTCACTGTTAGTTCCAATTCTTTTAACAAGTCAAGTCCTAACATCAATCTGTCACCTGGGTTACTCAGTGTAATGGGAGCGTTACATTTCCTACCATATAATATTTCAAAAGGACTAAGTTTAGATGAAGCTTGGTAATGATTATTATATGCAAATTCAACTAAGTGTAAATAATCTTCTCATTTCTTGGAATAGTTTCTAACATACATTCGTAACATGTCTTCTAGTACTTGACTGACTCTTTTTGTTTTTCCATCCATTTACGGATTATAAGTAGTACTGAAATTCAATTTAGTATCTAGTCCTTTAAACAATGATTTCCAAAAATTACCAGTAAACTTAGGATCTCTGTCAGAAATTATTACCTTCAGAACCTCATGCAACCGAAAAATTTCCTTCATGAAGATGTCAGCAATATTAGCAGCTTTATGATTTTTTTTAACAGGTATAAAGTGTGATTCCCTTCCTAGTTTGTCCACTACTACCATTATTGAACCATTTTGTTTCTGATTTTTAGGCAAACCAGTTATAAAATCAAGACCGATAACTTCCCATTTCCAATTTGGAATTGTTAATGGTTGTAAAAGACCTGTTAGGTGTTGATGCTCAGCTTTAAATTGTTGACATTCTATACACCTAGATATATATTTAGCAACTCCGTTCTTCATATTAGGCCAAAAATACTCTTTTCTCAACATTGTTATCATATTTTGATGCCCCAGATGTCTGGAATAAGGACTTTTATGTACTTCATTTAAAATCGGCAAATAAAGTCTGTTTTTATACAGCATTAAGCATTTTTCATTTAAACTGTAATCTGTATTTACATTTTCAGATTCATCCTGAGTTACATTTTCTCTTAGATTTTGGTATTTTGTGTCCAGTTTTATCCCTTCTTCCAATTTATCATCTAATTTTGTTTTATAACTTCTAATGACAGCTATAAAACTTGTTATTGCATTTCTGCTTAAGGCATCAGCCACTTTATTTTTCTTTCCTTTGATGTGTTTTATTTCAAAATCATATTCGCTAAGGAAAGCTAACCATCTATCTTGCCTTGCGTTCAGATTTTGTTGATCAAACAAATACTTCAAACTTATGTTATCATACATTAACAAAAATATTTTACCCATTAGATGATGGCGCCACATTTTTAGAGCATGAATTATGGTAGCTAGCTCTGAGTAATAAGTTGCATAATTATTTTCGTGTGTTTTTAACTTCCATGATTTGTAAGCAATTGCATGAACTTCTTGTGTTAGTACTCCACCCAAACATTCATTGCATGCATCAGTGCATGCAACGAAATCTTTGTCTAGATCTGCTATTTTCAATCAGGGTGTAGTAGTTAACAGTTCTTAGTAATCTATTAAATCTTTCTTTTCACTTTTGATCCCAGATAAATATTTTTCCCTTTTTCTGTAATGATGTTATAGTATTTGTGATATTCGAGAATCCTTCTATAAATTTCCTGTAATAACCCGTTATTCTCATGAATGATCATACATCGATTACATCTTTGGGAACAGGCCAATCAATTGTTTCTTTTATCTTATCCGGATCTCCAGATATTCCTTCCTTGGTTATAACGTGACCTAGATACTGTATTATATCTTTGTAAAATTCACATTTACTGAATTTAGCATATAGTTTATGTTCTCTCAGAATTTGTAGTATTATATGTAAGTGTTCATCGTGTTCTTCTTTCATTTTCAAATAAATTAATATTTCATCTATGAAGACAAATACAAATTTATCTAAGTATTTTCTTAAGATGTTTTTCATTAAACACATAAAAGTTGTTGGATCATTTGTTAGCCCGAATGTCATAACCACAAACTCATAGTGTCTATATCTAGTTCTGAAAGTGGTTTTAAAAATATCTTTGTCTTTAATTCTAACTTGATAATATCCAGATCTCAAGTCTATTTTTGAAAATATCGCCGCTCTGCGTATCTGATCAAACATATTATCGATGCGGGGCAGAGGATATATATTTTTAATTATCATTTTGTTCAGTTGACGATAGTCTATACATAGACGTAATGTACCATCTCTCTTTTTAACGAATAAGACAAGTGCTCCCTACATAGTTTTTTCCTATCAGTTCTTGTAGTTGTAAATTTAATTTGTTAAGTTTTAAAATGTTCATTCGATAAGGAGCGTTTGAATTAGGTACATTTCCTGGTACTAATTCAATCATAAAATCTAGATCTCTCTTTAGGGGTAATCCTAGGATTTCTTTCAGGAAAACATCTAAGAAATCTTGTAGGATTGGAGTATCATCGAATTTCAAATTATCTTTTTTATCCATATGTTTTTTATTCATTATATGTACATCAAAAACTTTACAACCTTTCCCTACAACCTTTTATATTTGTAAGGCTGAGATTTGTCTAACATAAACTTTCCTAGGTATTCCTTTGACTGTAATTCTTTCTCATTTATCATTTAAACAAGTAAATGTTTTCTGAAAACAATTTAAAACTACTTGATGTCTTTCCATCCAACCCATACCTATTAAAATGTCATAAGATCCTAATGGTAATACATTTAACTTTACTTGAGTTTTGAAATGACTCATAAACAAGTCACAATTTTCAACATAATTAACTACTTTCCTTTTAGTCCCTGTAGCTAACTGGACCAGCCAAGATTTTTCAAACTTTTTCAAAGCAAAATTGCATTTTTCCACTATGCTAGGTGACACATAGCTTAAACTAGCACCTAGGTCAATAAGAATGGAAAAAGACAGGTTTTGCATCGGACATTGTACTTCCACCATGGAGGTTTGATGATTAGCATGTCGATTTTTCAAGGCTGCATTTATTCTAGAAATTTCATTTGCTACATCTCCAACTGTTTCCTCTTTCTGAATGGTATGCACATTGTTGAAGTTCCATTTTCTATTCGGACAATACTTTGCATAATGTGGTTCTTGACATTCCCAACACTTTACAAGTTCCTTATGTTCCTTTTTTTAACATAATTATTAGGCATATCTCTGCCTTTTGGTGTTCTAATATTTTGTTGTGTTTTACTTTTAAAATATGTTCCTTGATAATTATTCTTAGATAAATTCCAAGAATTATTTACGAAACTTTTATTAGGCTTAAAACCTTTTCTTTTCTGATCAAAGTTAGTTGTTCTCTTATTCTTCCGGTTAGGTATGCTTTCTCTCTTCTTACTTTGTCCATAACAGAAGTCGTATTTTCTCATTGCTTCTTCAAGGGCCTGTGGATTATCAAATTCAATTATGTCGTTGAATCTAGTGGGCAGACAACTTAGAAACCTTTGTATTTTAGGTTTTTCTTCAATTATGTATGGTACATATCTTATTAAACTTAGAAATCTGCTACTTAACTCTTTCATTGACATTGAAGCTATTTTTAGTTCATAAAACTCTTTAGCTCTTTCTTCATAATACTGTTCAAATAAAAAATTCATTTTAAAGTAATTTTTAAATACTCTCCAGGTTAAATACTTTTCCTTAAGGTTTTTTACTCTTTTTATGTCCCACCACCAAATGTCAGTTTTTTCGGTTATGTTGTAGATAGCCATCCAGGCTTTCAGTCTATTGAAGTAGTTATAAATCTAAAAGTACTTTTTCATCCCCGATAACCAAGCCTCGAATTCTTCACCCTTTCCCACTTCCCCGTTAAACATTGGAGATTTTATCTTTTTAAATTCTCCTGATATTTCTTCATAAGGTTTATACTTTCTTTTTCTAGGTCTATGGTCACTTTCACTACTTTCACTTGTGTATTTATACCTTCCTCTATGCAACCTCGTGTTAAATCCTGAAGAAGATTCACTATCAAAAAAATTTAATTTATTACCCTTATGTTTGTATGATATTGCTTCAGAATCAGTTTCATACGCATTTCTTTTATCTTTTCCTCTGTTGTGTATTTTGTCTAGTAAAATCTGATTTAGTTCCAAAATTCTCTCATTGTCTACTTTCACAATGTGTAGTTCATCTTTTAATTCGTTCACTGTTTGAAGTAACTGTGAGGGTTGATTATTTAATTCCACATATATGTTGTATGGATTATTGTGATGGGATCCATTTTCAGAAGATGCTGCAACTCCTTTCATTTCCTACAAAATACAATTTTATATTTATGTACAAAAATCAATTTAAAACATGATCAGTATATTTTGTTTCATGTTTGTATGCGAGTAAGCCAATCAGGCCTAGTGTCTATAACTTCCTCTGATACCACATGTAACATCTCCAAATTTACGTAAAATAAAAAAAATTAATATATGCCAATCTGTAAATTCCTAGGAATATAAATCCATGAGATGTTATGTTTTACGTTTTAAAAGTTGTGACAACCAAATAAACATGTCTTAAATCTGACTGCAAGATATGAAGGATAAAGTTAGAATCATATGACCTTCAAAACTATGTTTAGTGTTTTAAAAAAAATTCCTTTTTGCGACAACATTTTGATGCAACGTAATGTTATAATGTCACTACTTGTCATTAATGTTACTTTTATTTTATGCCGGCTGAATTTGTTGTGGATGTTGTTTATGTTCTTTTCAGCCATTGACCCTACCTATATGTTAGGGAAAGGGGCCACGGGTCTTACTTAGATTTTACGGCTAACACAAAACCTATGTTTCCTTGTGTAGGTGTTGATTTTGAAGAGCCTACAACCACCTAGCTAAGAAAAATCCTAAGCTAGGTAAACCCATCACTCCTAAGCAAGTATAAGCACCTTTTCGTAAGGAAACAATCTTACCTTAAACTTAAAATTCAACATGCAAGAATAACCTAAGGTGTTAAGGTCTTGTACAAGGAAAGGTAGCGGAATTATGGCATGAAGGTAAGATTTGACCTACACTGCATTAAAGTGATCATGTGACAGTTTAGGGATTACAGCTGGGAACAAATACTTGTCGAACTCATAAACCCTAGGGTTTAATGAGCCTAGAAAATGATGTTTGTTTTGTCATTGATACTTTTCATTTGCACTTGTTTCCTTCATTTCTATGCATGGATTCGATCATCCTCTGTGTGTATCTCTATGGTGTAATAGCTTGGTGGAGGAGCCGAGGTGTTCGCCCCTCAACACCCTTCACCCTTGTCTGCAAATTTGATGCTTGTTTGCATGGCTTTGGTTATATGTTGGTGACTAGATTCTTGCTGCGAAGATTTTCAAAAGGTAAGTTCTATCTCTAGTATTGAATTTATCGTTCTTCTACTATTAGTTACTTTTATGTTTCATATAGTGATCTTTGTGATGTTTATGTGCAGAGGCTCTCGAGGACAGGTTGATGCACTTAGCTTTTGGATGAACTTTGTGTGGATAAAAAGTTACAGTCTAGGTAAAACTTGTTACCTCGCTTTTTCGTGGCTCTGTAAGTTGTGGCACTATGGCTTGACCTGCATTTTCATGGCATGGACTGGGAATCCATCTCTACGTTTTTCTTTTGTGGCATGAAAGTGGTAATTTTCTTTGGTATAGTCATGAGGCATTTTACATTTGAATTGTAAGGAAAAACTCTTTGACCGTGGAGTCGAAGTGACTATGAAATGCTTGCTTTAGTGTAAATATTGACAAGGTTTGTGTTTTTGATGGGGTGTTTGAACAGTCCTATGACTATCACTCCAAAATGTAAATGTTTTCTTTCTTTAAAAAGAAACCCGTGAGGGATTTTGTTGATAAACTTACACAGTCATGTTTTCATTTAATAGTTTGTAGCTTCATTTTCTATATAATCTATTTACAGGCCAGAAGGCCGTGGATATTTTTCCAGCATTTCAAAGTTACTACAATTAATTCGGGTTTATATTGTTTTAGGCCATGAGGCCGTTAATTTTTTGTTTTAAAGAAAAGAGGAGGCCTCTATAATCTTGTTAGATCACTAAGCAAAAGTCACTATTTGTTTGCTTTGTAAATTTATTGTTTATTTCTAAGTTATCAGTCGTAACGATGATTGTGACTTCCTTCTTTTAGGGTTTTTACTTCATATTTTAAATTAATTGATATTATAACACCGTCGACTTGCAACAAGGGTTGCAGCATTTAGTATTCTCTATTTGAAGTGAAAACTTGTAAAGAAAAAGTTTGGCCATAGAGCCTCTGTGTTTATCATTTCATTTTTCTTCAACCAAATATCCTTGGCAGGATTCGAGCCGATGACTTATTACCTATTTTTAAATACTTATTTTATAATAAAAGGTAGTTAGGGTTTTGGGCAATAAGGCCAAGGTATGCTAGCTCTGTCATAGATCAAAAATACAATATATACACGATGTATATACATGTCGCAAGGCTATATCATATAAATATATTGATTGTTTTTTGTTTTGTTTTTAAGTTCATTGTGTGATTTTTTCCTTGTAAAGCCCTTTAATATATATATTTATATATATGTCCTATGTGCTTTCGAGGGTTACAGATCGAAACCCTTGATTTGTTTAAATTTAATATTGTTCAGTTTACTTAAAAGAAAGATAATTAGACTACAGATATCTCTGGGAATTTGTACTTATAGTAATTATGATTGGATCAATTTAGTATAGTCACTTACTCTTTTGTCATTTATAGTATATATATATAATCATCTTTGTAATAAACTTCTGTAGAGATTTTCTAGTCATGGTTCAATAAATGTTTGAAACTTTATTCTTTTAAACCCTACTTTTGTTGAAGGTTACCACTAATAATAACAATATGATAGAATAAATCTAAATAAGTTATAGGTATTATAACTAACATTAAATGAGAAGCGAAAACCATCATTTATTATTTAAAGATTAGTCTAATAGTAATGTTCGATCTAAAATCATGAAGTGATAAACTCCAAACTAACTAAACATCATGGGAAAACAAGTTCAACTTCCTTTTTCATTGTAATACAAAACAGTCGTCCTTAAACTTATGTAGATACTAAGCATGCTTCATAAACAAAATACAGATATAGAATCAAATCATAGATAAATAACAAACAATTAGAACCTGGATAATTTGCAGAAGAGGAACAAACACCCAAAGGAGATTGTTCCACCCAACCATCTTCTGAAGCAGCCATGATTACTTGCTTAGGACCCCCGAGCATGTTCACTGAACCACTAGGATGAATATTGCTAGATAATAACACACACAGAACTCTCTGCAACTTAGCACTCAATAGCAGACTTAACTCAGCAAATTTCACTTTAGCTATCCCCTCATCGAATTCCTTGTGTGCCTAACTTTTCAGTTTGCAGCAATCACAAGGTTCATTCACTTGGAAAATAATGTAGTGAGCCTCTTGCTCAATTCAATGGTATTTATAAGATCGCCTAGGTATTTGGGTCAGTTTTGAAAATAAATGAGCCACGTGCTCAGTTCCCCCTCTCAGGGAACATGACCACAATTTTAAGGATTTTGCTTCCTGCAACAACTAGAAAGTGAAATTATGGTGCTGCCAGTTGTCAACCAGCCTTCTACAGCTACTCATTCCTCCTAGTGGATCAGTGAACACTCTTTTAACAGTCTCGTATGGATAGGTGTCTCTTCTATTTAATTATTTAAATAAATAAATATTCAATTACCGTCATCCTTGACCAACTTGGTCATAAAAACTTTACAATAATTTTAAGATAATTTTTTCTCAAATAAATAAAAAATATTTATTTTTCACTTCTAGGTGGGTTACAGGAGGTGACCTGGTCAACACCATTTCTCACTTCCCCTTATCTTTTTAAACTCCCCTGAAATTTCCTCGTATGGTTTGTACTTATTCTTTCTGTCATATAAATCATCTCCACTACTGTCACTAGTAGTATGATAACTTTGTCTTTCACCGAACCCTTCAGATGATGAACTACTTTCAGTTTTTGCTAGCTTCATCTTTTTAGATTTTCTTTGATGACTAACATCCTCATATTCTGATCTTCTGCTCCTTCCTTTAGTTGGAACTTTTCTATTAAAATTTGGTTCAATTATTCCTGAGCTTTCAAAATCCTCTCATTTTCCCTCTTGACTGATTCCATTTCAGTATTCAAATCTTTTACAGTCTGCAACAGCTCCGAGGAGTTGGCAGTCCCCTCTTCTAACATAGGTTCTCTGGGGAAATTCCTTGTTTCTGTGTCTGGAGACTCCTCCTGTGCATACTCTCCTAGCTTTTCCATACCTGCCTGTTAAACTTCAGAAAAAAAGAAATTTTTTGTTCTTAACATAAAACAAAATATATGTTAATATATTATTTTACTTTATTATTCTATGTAAGCTAGTTGGGCTACATCAAGGCCTAGTGTTTGAACCTTGTGCTCTGATACCACATGTCAAAACCCCAAATTTTCCGAAAAAATTAAAATTTTTAAAAATACAGATATATTTCATAACTGCAGTCAACTAATGTTAGGATTATTAATCTTCCCTTGTCCAAATTTGGTCATATGTCTAAATCGGGAGTCATGTCTAAATCGGGAGTCCATCCAGTCTATTTATAGTCATTAGTACCATTGGTTAAACTTGACCTAATTGGGGCACATGTTTCAGTTACCAAAGTGTGGGGAACACTAATTGAGGCTCACTGCCACTTATTGCACTTGATTGCATAAGTTTAGGAGTCTCCTAGATCAATCCCTACAATTTAGGAAGCAACTGGGAGTGCCAAAACCAACCAAGGTCAATTAACTTCAGTTGATGACTAGTCAAGCCAAGTTAGGAGTCAGTTACATTCAGTTCTAGCTCTCTACATTCAGTTAAATAATGGTTTAATTAATTGCACACATGTGAGGCGTTTTTCTCACCTACCACAGTCAGTTAACCATTATTTAATACTAAATGTAACAGTTGGTTGTGTTTTAGAACTCCGGTTATGATTTAGACAAGGACAGTTAACTATTGGGTCCTTAAATTCAGTTGATGACTAGTCAAGCCAAGTTAGGAGTCAGTTACATTCAGTTAAATAATGGTTTAATTAATTGCACACATGTGAGGCGCTTTTCTCACCTACCACAATCAATTAACCATTATTTAATACTAAATGTAACAGTTGGTTGTGTTTTAGAACTCCAATTGTGATTTAGACAAGTCTTGGTTGCCTACAGTCAAGTAGAGTCATCAATTCTAACTTCCTCATGTGAATTCGAATTGCTTGTGGCTATTAAAGCCATTTTACATCATTGTAATTATTATCTGGATTACTTTTTTTATTAATGAAAGCATTCACAGCTGCAAGCCTTTTGCACTGTTTCATTCTTCAATGGCTGAGTAAATTGTGAGATCTTCTTTGTGAGTTGTGTGTTTGTCTACAGATCTATATGCTCAAATTTAACATGGTATCAGAGCCTCGACGGACAAGGCACTTCTCCTCCTCAGATCTCCTACTGGATCATTTTTTTTGTTTTGCAGGTACAACTTCGAAATGAATTCATCAGTTCCTCTTCTCACTCGATCCTCAGACTATTTTGAATGGAAGGTGAAGATGATTGGATTTCTGCATAGATGAAAACTCTTTTGGGTGTCTGATGGATTAGGTAGAAATTCCTTTGAGAGTGAAAATGACTGGCTAAATGAAAAAGATGCAGCTTTTGAAATAATGGAACTGGCTCTTTCTCCTAGCATGCGCTACCACAGTAGATCTATTAAAGATCCAAAGGAACTCTGAGAAAGATTGGAAAGAACCTTTGGAAGCACATGGAGCACATCCAGCACCACAAGCATCCTTGATCCAAAAATCTCGGCCTCCACTCTCTCTGATGAAGTTGTTCAAGATGAAGAAGAAGCAGAAACTTCTACACAGTCAATTCGAATTGAAGACAGCCTCCATGCAGTGACTCCTTCTCCTAATGCTCCAGAAGTTCATGAGATCTCTGATAGCTCATCTTCTCATATTGCTGAAATAGAAGAATACATTCGAATCTCTGATATTGAAGAAAAATTCTGCTGCACTTCCATGCAAACATTCACTGGTGATTTTCCTTTAAATTCTGTGCAAAATTTACTAGTAATTGCTTCCGAAAGTGAAGAGAAATTTGATTTTTCTTCCTCTAATGTTGCTGCTGGTGTGCAAATATGTGATACCTTGGATATTTTGGAAGAAATATCAGATTATCAGAGTGATCCATTCGCTCCCCATGATCTAGTTTTTCCAGCAAATTCCTACAGGATTGCATGCACCAAAATTCAGAATTTTGAAGAAGAAGAAAGCCGTGCATCCACCGTCTCGGTTAACCATTTATTTGAATCTAATATTAACCTTATTGGATCTGATATCATATTATTTAGATCTTATCTTATATTTCTTGGTTTAATATATCAAATTCACAATCTTTCAGTACCTCTTGTAGCTGTTCTCATCAATGGTGTGAAGAAACAAGTACTGCAAGTCTCCTACAAAACTACTGCTGGGGATTTGATTCCATTTCACAGTTTTGGATCTATTTTGAACCTGTTTAGATCTGATTTACTTTCTGATCCGATATTATTTGGTTCATATTTTAAAATTAAAAAGAATTCAGTCATGCTTGTAGCTGCTCTCACCAATTCCGGTGTGAAAAATCAAGTACCGCACTTTCTCTTCAAAACTGTTGATGGGGATTTGGTGTTAGTTTCCTCATATGAGGTTGCTGATATTTTATTATGTGATTCATTACCTATTTTAGAAGCTATATCAGACTATGGAGCTCCATCATTTTCTCTCAACAGTCCCAGTGCTTCTCTACCATTGATCACATGCTCATCTTCTCACAAAACTAGTAAAGAGGAAGATTTTCTGCATCCGCCTGGACACCTGCTCCTAACACTTGGGGCTGTTCTTACCACTCATGGTTTGCTGTTCATGGCTGCAAAATATCAGTTTCTTGAGTGTTCCTCACATTCTCTGAATTCTCAAGAACCTTTCCTCACTTTTCAGTTGATTTCAGTTGCTCTACATGGGTCCAGTTTTCATCCGGCAGCTGTCTATATTTCTGATTTAG
Source organism: Pseudotsuga menziesii (assembly GCA_001517045.1). NCBI lineage: Eukaryota > Viridiplantae > Streptophyta > Pinopsida > Pinales > Pinaceae > Pseudotsuga > Pseudotsuga menziesii. The sequence goes on along the minus strand of LPNX010340427.1, from coordinate 37,701 downwards.
TTGAGCATATCATTCTTCTTCCAAAGAGGAATCTTCCTCCAGACATATGATGGAGAGGTTCACATGCCAGGCCCCAGGATACCTGTGCATAGAAGAACCAGATTGATCCTGATTCTACCTGCTTAATTAGAAGGGGGGTTTTTTTCCCATGTGGTTTTTCCCCAAGCACCTTATTTTTAAGCAGTTACTTTACTTTACTTGATGTAATGGGTGACCTATGGTCTTAGTTACCAGGGCCCATAGTTTGTCCAAGTTAGCATTCAGGGGGGGTGTTAGGATTATTAATCCTCCCTTGTCCAAATTTGGTCATATGTCTAAATCGGGAGTCATGTCTAAATCGGGAGTCCATCCAGTCTATTTATAGTCATTAGTACCATTGGTTAAACTTGACCTAATTGGGGCACATGTTTCAGTTACCAAAGTGTGGGGAACACTAATTGAGGCTCACTGCCACTTATTGCACTTGATTGCATAATTTTAGGAGTCTCCTAGATCAATCCCTACAATTTAGGAAGCAACTGGGAGTGCCGAAACCAACCAAGGTCAGTTAACTTTAGGTGATGACTAGTCAAGCCAAGTTAGGAGTTAGTTACATTCAGTTCTAGCTCTCTAAATTCAGTTAAATAATGGTTTAATTAATTGCACACATGTGGGGCGTTTTTCTCACCTACCACAGTCAGTTAACCATTATTTAATACTAAATGTAACAGTTGGTTGTGTTTTAGAACTCCGGTTATGATTTAGACAAGGACAGTTAACTACTGGGTCCTTAAATTCAGTTGATGACTAGTCAAACCAAGTTAGGAGTCAGTTACATTCAGTTAAATAATGGTTTAATTAATTGCACACATATGAGGCGCTTTTCTCACCTACCACAGTCAGTTAACCATTATTTAATACTAAATGTAATAGTTGGTTGTGTTTTAGAACTCCAATTGTGATTTAGACAAGTCTTGGTTACCTACAGTCAAGTAGAGTCATCAATTCGAACTTCCTCATGTGGATTCGAATTGCTTGTGGCTATTAAATCCATTTTACATCATTGTAATTATTATCTGGATTACTTTTTTAATTAATGAAATCATTCACAGCTGCAAGCCTTTTGCATTGTTTCATTCTTCAATGGCTGAGTAAATTGTGAGATCTTCTTTGTGAGTTGTGTGTTTGTCTACAGATCTATATGCTCAAATTTAACAACTAATTGTTTAATTAGTTATATGTTAATGAATTCATTAACTGAATTATCTATTTGATCATGTTTATCTTAAAGAACAATTCTTTTTCAGTTTACTGACTTGTTTTCCCTTTGCGTCCACAAGGTGGAACTGTCATGAAATTCTGGGCTTACTTAGCTTTCGAGCTAACACAGAAAGTTTTCCTGCTCTTACAGACTTATAGGTAAGAAGTTCGGGTGCTACTTGTCAAAATTCTAAAGTATTCAATTATAAGTTCATCGCACAATACTAGCTCAGTAAAAGAATATAAAAGCTAGTAAATTTCCAAAGCTTATCAAGGTAAAATCATTAACTTGTCCTTCTTTTTAAGACGCTAAGGAGATGAAATTTAGTTCTATGAGTAATGGCGACAGCTGCTTTCCTTTTAGTAGATGTAAATTTATATTTCTTAAAGCGTTCTAAACTTTTTGATGTCTACCATAGTCGTCAAGTGTAAAAATGCCTTAAACCTTTCTTTGCAAGCAGTTTTAAGAATGACAAAGTTCTATGTCAAGGGTCTAATTTAAATTGTGCACAAAAACATTCACATCATGATGGATTTGGTTATTTCTTGGGATAAGAATATAATGTATCTTGATACAAAGTTTATGTATCACTGAACCCTCTTTCTAAGCTTTGAGGTTAAAGGGATTACAACTTTATTACATGCTTCTTTTGAAAAGGATTAAAATTGATAATTTGAATTTCCCTGTGTATATTTTGCTTGGAAAAAAATATTATCCATTTCTGATAAATGCATCATTAAATTTCAATGCCAAGCTCCTTAACTTTTCAGACCTACTATGCTCAAATACAAACTTTACTAGTTTTATAATTAAACATTCAAGGTAAAAGAGGTTAATATTAGTAAGAAGGATATTTACCCCAAGTTTGTTTTATAAATTTCTTTTATAACTTCAACTAGCAAAACTTGGTTGAAGTTATAATTATTCTAATACATAGCCATGTTTGAAATAATAAAAGGGTCATGGAAAATACCGCGCCCATGAAAAGTTATGGTTTAACCTTAAAGTCTTATAATCTTTTATTTCATACATCCCAAGCTTGTATAATATGCTAAATCATAAACTTATTACTCTTGCTAGATTATATTCTTTTGATTACACAAATAATTGTCTACTAGAATGGTATTTGCCATACCTTACTTCTAGAATTCTCTTGTTATATTATAAGGGTATATTCTTTTGATCGATTGATCATTAAGTGAAGAGATAACATGTTATAATGTACTGGGTCGTAGTGTTGACTACGCCCATGATGAACATAAGGTTAAATCTTGATTTATGTTGTGTAAACGATGGTATACCATAATGTATATTGATGGGTTGTAAATTTTTCCACGCCTTTTGTAAACTTTATAACAAGTTTATATAGTAATGATTCTTTTGTTATCATGCAACGTAAAATATAGGTTGACTTTGGAGCTAAGGACTATGGTGGAACCTTCGTAATCAACAAGAATGATTGGTATCATCGTCCTCTTGTGATTGCTCATCGAGACTATTGGAAAAACCCACTGTGTGTAAATAATTTGCATGGAGACGTGGAAACACCATGGCCAAGCATCGTATGGTTATAAGGGCCATCTCAAACCCTAGCTCGACATTATCTCTGTCGCCTTCGGGCCCTCTGGACGCTCTACTACCATGCTCTTGTCTGCACTATCGCTTGCATTTGTTGCTGGCTGTCTCCCTGCTTGTTGTTTCTCCTCGTAAGCTCGTCCTGAATGCTTAATGGAGAGGTGCTGTCACGAAACTGTTTGTTGCTTGGTATAGGATAGTGATACTTTCTCTAGGGTTTATCCATCGCAGCTCGCTCAAACCAGAACCTTTGAATGTAAAAAGACTCCTTCCTCTTTGGCTTGATAGTGAGAGTCGAGGTCTTGCTTTCCTGGGTTACTGAAGGCATAGGGTTTGCAGCATATGTAATTTTTGTTGAAGATGGTTGTGGCCCAAACGTTCACACTTGCTTGGCCAGTTGCTTAGACCCCTGTTGTCGTTGGTTGCTTACCCTGTTGGTAAACTCCTTTCTGGCTATAGATGAAAGGTGTGCTTCTCCTTGCATTGATAGTCATTCTGGTGCTCATGGGTGGTCGTGTTTCAGTTAAAATTTGAGGTAAGAAACATTGTTTAACTCATTCGTTATCTTTATAGAATTGATTTACTTAAATAGTTGTTTATTTTGTTACAAGGTTTTTAATATTATTGTTCTTCTTTATTAACAGGTGTCGACCTGTCCTCCTCTGCGTGGTTGGTGCGGGACCGTGGCGACTTGCTGGTTCACGGTAAGCCCTGGATATCCATGGAAAATCCTCCTTGTTTGGTCCCTTATGGGACAGTTGTGGGTTGGTCTTCGTGGCCTGCAACCCTTGCGGTTTTGGTTCAATTGGGTTGACCCGTTCGCTGTTTGTTAATGAAGGTAAACCCTTCGCTTGATACGGGGCCTCCGACTTAGGCCGAGACTGTAATTTTTGGTTTTGTTAATTATTGGGTTATTACTTATGTTGTACAATGTTTGGTTAAGCTCAGTAAATCGAGCAGACTGTTACCCTGTTGGTTTATTTCCTGCGCTTTATTGTAGATGAGTTTTTACCCTATAATATTTTTAATTATTACCTTCTGGGGTTTCTGTACATTGTTTTTATAGCAACTTACTTTATTATAATAGAATTTGTAAATGTTGTTATATAATTTTTAACCTTCAGAAATATAAGAACTCCATGTTTTTACTGAAGTACTCAAGTATCTGTCAGATACAGCTTTTGAGTACAGAAAATATATTTCGTTTACTGTTTGATATAATGTGATAAGAACATTACTTATTTACATATTAATATTGTTCTTATAATTATATATTTATTAGCTTTGTTCTTTGTTTATTTATAATCATAGAATAAGATATTATTTTATTATTGTGTTCTTATACTTACTGCACTAAATAATTTATAGAAGTACTCTCTGTATTCTATATTATCTTGTTTATGTTACAATGTTAATATTTATAAAATAAAAGAATAAGAACTAACTATGTTCTGCATTTCTTGACATCTTAAAAAGGATAGGTTAGTAGTTGTAGATTTTTGTTTATGCTTAGCTAGATAGAACAAAATGAATGAATAACTTACATTACTATCCATAAGTAAATTCTGAAACCAGCTAGATTATCTGTAGAAGTAAATCAATATTTTAGCTATTCTTTATTTCAATTTGATTATTATACATACAGCAATTAATTAGCCTAAACTGGAAAGAAGTAAACTGTAAAGTTGTAAAGTATTTTTATTTAGCTTAATCCTACTCTAATTTAACTATTATACTCTTTTCTTTGTATTCAAATCAGTAATAAGATTACTGAAGGTAAATACTGTATCAAGAACTGTTTTATCTACCCACACATACTACTATCAGTAAAATAATATAGCTTCTTTCTTTGTTTCTAATAAACTGACAGCCTTAGTCCCAGTTTACCACTACTCCTGGTACAAAAGATATTTCTTCTGATAACAAAATAAAAGGAAATATTATGTTATTTAACTAACATCTTAATCTACATTTGCATCATATCATCTTCATTTATATAATTTCACCACCTGTGCTGGAGTACGATCTGGATCACTCCAGATGAGGAAAAACACAGGTAGGATTTTGTTTCTCATCAAAATGATTCTATTACTAGTCAAACTAAGAATAACTTCATTACTAAACTATCTAAGTCTTTACATCATAAGCTGCAATGCATCATTCAATCACACACAGATAATACACAGAAATTAATAAATAACAGAACCTGTTCTTTGAGCTTGGACGACAATAGCAATGGGAGGTCGTTCCTCCCTACCAACTCCTGGAGAGCGCTCAAACAGCAACTCCTCAGGACCCCTGAGCTTGCTCTGGTCTCCCTGGCTAGAACTAGGTGCAGCAAATGATAAAGTACTAGTCATGAGACTCAATACCAGTAAATTTCTCTCAGCTAGCAAGCTGTATCAAACCAAGTTACTGCAGTTTTTCTCTCAGAACACCTTTCTTACAATTTTCCCTTTTTCCCCAATGAATTCCTTGCCTCCTAAATGATTCTTCTCCTGGAAAATATCTGAGCCCTCAGCTCTATTCATTGGGTACTTTTAAAAGATTGCCTAGGTCTTTTTGGGTTAGTGTCATTAATTAAGCCACCTGCTCTGATCCCTCTTTCTTAGGGGATCATGACCCCAAATGTAGGGAAGTTGCCACCTGCAACATAGGAAGTGTTTGAGGATGCCGCCACTTGTCTTTTGCTCTCCACCTAGTTCCTTCCACCAGTTTGACCAGTAACACTCTTATTAACATCTCTCCCAAGCTGTTGTCTCCACTTTTTATTTATTAAAAATAAAATATTCAGAATTACATTCCACATCTTTTGACTCTGCTGAGTCATCAGTTCCTACTTAGCATTAAATTTAACATAATGTCTTAGGAATCAAATTAAAACAATTAACATTATTTTACAAAATTGGGGTATGTGACATACACACCCCCTTAAAATGTAACATCGCCCTCGATGTTACTTATTATTCATCCTCTGCAGTCCCCTGGAATAGATTTGGGTATGCTCCCTGCATCTTACTTTCCAGTTCCTAGGTGGCCTCTTCAAGACTAAGGTGCTTCCATTGCACCTTCACCTGTCCAATGGTGCGGTTCCGTAGTGTAATTTCCCTCCTCCCGAGGATACAGTCCGGTTCCACCAGAATTTCTCCTTCTGGTTCCACCTGTATAACATTCCAATCAACCACATGAGTAGCATCATGAACATACTTATTTAAAACAGAGATATTAAAAACATTATGTACTTTTAAGCTAGGTGGTAATGCTAGCTGATATGCAAATTGACCAATCCTGGACAAAATTTCGAATGGACCACAGTAACGTGGTGCTAACTTTGCACAACTCCCCAGTCTTAGAGAGATTTTCTTTGGCCTTACCTTAATGAACACATATTCCTCTACCTGGAACTCCTTTGGAGTTCTTTTCAAGTCTGCTTGACTCTTTTTCCGCTCCTGTGCCACCTTCAAATTTTTCTGCACTTGTTTCACAATTTCCTCCATTTCCTTCAACAATTATGGTCTTAACACCAATCTATCTACTGGATTATTCCAAGAGATAGGAGTGTTGCATTTACATCCATATAAAATTTCAAATGGACTAAATTTATCTAATGACTGATATTTATTATTGTATGCAAACTCTGCTAGATGTAAGTAGTCTTCCCACTTACCTGGTTGATCTTTCACGTACATCCTTAATAAATCCTCCAACACCTGATTCACTCTTTCAGTCTGTCCATCTGTTTGAGGATGGAAGGAGGTACTAAAATTCAGTGTTGTATTAAATCCCTTAAACAATGACTTCCAAAAATTTCCTATGAATTTAGGATCTCTGTCTGAAATTATAACCTTTGGTACTCCATGTAACCGAAAAATATGCTTTAAGAAGATATCAGATATATTGGCAGCCTTGTAAGTAGTTTTGACAGGAATAAAATGTGTTGCCTTACTTAACTTGTCAACCACTACCATAATAGAGTCATTTTTATTCTAATTTCTGGGCAATCCAGTAATAAAATCTAAGCTAATCACTTCCAATTTCCAGCTAGGAATAGGTAAAGGTTGTAGCAAACCAGCTGGGTGTTGGTGTTCGGTTTTTACCTGTTGACAATCTAAACACCTAGCAATGTATTCAGCTACCTCAGATTTCATATTTGGCCAAAAATATTGTTTTCTTAGCATGGTTACAGTCTTTTGATAACCTGGGTGTCCTGAATATGGTGTTTTATGGACTTCGTCTAGAATTAACAACTTAACCTTAGACACATTAGGTACATACAGTTTATCTTTAAATAATAAAAATTCATCTTCATTTAAACTATAACCTTTTATTTAGCTTTCTGTAGGTTCTTCTTTAGCTGTAATTTGCAATTTCTGATAAATTACATCTTGTTTTACCCCTTCCTTAAGCTGTTCATTTAAATCAGAAGCATAATTGCTGATTGCTGCTGTAAAGTTCAGCTTTGCGTTTCTACTTAATGCATCAGCCACCTTATTTTCCTTACCCTTTATGTGTTGGATTTCAAAATCATATTCACTCAAGAAGGCTAACCACTTTGCTTGTCTAGCGTTTAAATTAGGCTGATCTAGAAGATATTTCAGTCCTTTATTATCAGTCATTAAAATAAATTTCTTTCCTATTAAATGATGTCGCCACATTTTTAAGGCGTGTATAACAGCCACAAGTTCTAGATCATAAGTTGCATAATTATTTTCGTGAAGTTTTAACTTCCTAGACTCATAGGCACATGCCCGTCTTGAGTTAGAACATCGCCTAAGCCATCATTACAGGCATTAGTGCATACTACGAAGTCCTTATTAGGATCTTATATCCTTAGAATAGGTGCACTAGTCAATAAGGTTTTTAATTTCTTAAAACTTTCTTCACATTTTGAGTTCCAATCAAATTTCTTGCCTTTCTTTTGCAAGGAGGTGATCAGATTCGCTATTCTTGAAAATCCTTCAATGAATCTCCGGTAATAACCGGTAATTTCCATGAACGACCTAACATCCGTTACATCTTTAGAAACCGGCCAATCTTCGATTGCTCGAATCTTTTCAGGATCGACTGAAATTCCTTTCTTAGTCACTACATGACCTAAGTACTGAATTTCATCCTTAAAGAAATCACACTTACTAAATTTTGCGAAGATTTGTTGTTCTCACAACTCTTGTAAAACTATGTTTAGGTGTTCTTTATGTTCTTCTTCCGTTTTAGAGTAAATTAAGATGTCGTCAATAAACACGACCACAAACTTATCTAAATACTTATGCATTATATTATTCATTAAACACATAAAGACAGCTGGGGCGTTGGTAAGCCTGAATGACATTACGACAAACTCATAGTGTCCATATCTTGTTCTAAACGATGTCTTGAAGATATTTTCATCTTTAATTCTTACTTGATGATATCCTGACCTCAAATCTATCTTCGAGAACACCGTGGCTCCACGTAGTTGATCGAAGAGATCATCTATGCGGGGCAACGGATATCTATTTTTAATAGTCATTTTATTTAACTAACGGTATTCTATGCATAATCAAATAGTTCCGTCTTTCTTTTTAACAAAGATGATCGGTGCTCCCCAAGGAGACACACTCGGTCAAATGTACTTCTTATCTATTAACTCTTTTAGTTGTGATTTTAACTCATTAAGTTCTAAAATGTTCATTCGATACGGAGCTTTTGAGCTAGGTACCGCACCTGGTACTAGCTCGATAGTGAAATCCAATTCCCTCCTTGGAGGTAATCCTGGAATTTCTTCTGGGAATATGTCAGTATATTCTTTTAAAATAGGAATATCTTCTATTTTTAACTTATCTGTTTTAGTTTTACCTTCCTCATCTGTAATAGTTACTGCATAGGCTTTACATCCTTTTCTAACAGCTCTTTTAAGTTGTAAAGCAGAAATCTGCCTTATTATGGTTTTTCTAGGAATACCTTTAACCTTTATTGGTTTTTCATCACTATTTAAGCACGTGAAAGTTTTATCGTAACAATTTAAAACTACCTTATGCTGTTCTAACCAATCCATGCCAATCAGTAAATCATATGATCCAAGAGGCAAAACATTAAGCTTAACTGTAGTTTTAAATTCATCCATCAGTAAAGCACATTCTTTGACAAAACAAGTTACTTTTCTTTTTGCCCCAGTGGCTAATTGCACTAACCAAGAATTTTCAAACTTATCGACAGTTAACTTACATTTTTCCACTATTTGAGGTGCAATGTAACTAAGACTAGCTCCTGGATCAATTAAAATGGTTACAGGGGTCTGGTTAATCATACCTTCTACTTCCACCATGGAAGTCTAATAGTCAGCTTGGCGGTTCTCCAAGGCTGCCTTAATTCTTGGCATAGTCCTCGCTAGTTCTCCAACGGTCATCTCCTCTTGCACAGTATGAATATTGCTGACTGACTTTTTCCGGTTTGGACAGACCGAGGCATAGTGTAGGCCATTACATTCCCAGCACTTAACAGGCTCCATACGTTCAAAACTCTTGGTAAAATTCCCATGGTTATTTACAGCTTCCTTGCCCTTAAAATTATTCGAATTATTGGAAATACCATTCCTATTTTGCCTGGAAATTCTTGTTGTTAGAATAATTTTTAGTCTTATTATTCTTGAAATTTCTATGAGGTACAAATTCCTTCTTCTTAAACTCAGGCTGATTGTTATTTTTCTTAGCCTTCCAATTGGCTAAGCCTTCCTTCTTCCGGTTCTGCTCAAAACAAAAATTAGCCTTCCTCATGGCTTCCTCCAAAGTCTCCGGGTTATCATATTCGATTCTTTCTTTGATATGATATGGTAGACAGCTGAGAAATCGATGCACTTTAGATTTCTCGTCTACTAGGTAAGGTACATACCTAAGCAAGCTTAAGAATTTACTGTTCAAATCCTTCATAGTCATTCAACCTAACTTCAATTCATAAAACTCTTCAGCTCTTTCTTCACAATATTGCTCAAACAGAAATTTCTTCTTGAAATGCCTTTTAAAGGTACTCCAATTAACTTCCTTCTCTCTTATACCCTTGACTCTCTTCAGGTCTTGCCACCATATATCAGCTTTTCTAGAGAGATTATATATTTCCATCCTTGCATTTAGCTGATTAGAATAATTGTATATATGAAAATACTTCTTCATCCCGGATAACCAGGACTCTGCTTCTTCCCATTTTTCGGTCTCTCCATTAAAAGTTGGGGGATTTATCTTTTTAAACTCCCCTGAAATTTCCTCGTATGGTTTGTACTGCTTCTTTCTGTCATACAAATCATCTTCACTACTGTCACTAGTAGTATGATAACTTTGTCGTTCACCAAACCCTTCAGATGATGAACTACTTTCAGCTTTTGCCAGCTTCATCTTTTTAGATTTTCTTTGATGACTAACATACTCAGATTCTGATCTTCTGCTCCTTCCTTCAGTTTGGAAATTTTCTATTAAAATTTGGTTCAATTCTTCCTGAGCTTTCAAAATCCTCTCATTTTTCCTCTTGACTGATTCCATTTCAGTCTTCAAATCTTTTACAGTCTGCAACAGCTCCGAGGAGTTGGCAGTCCCCTCTTCTAACATAGGTTCTTTGGGCAAATTCCTTGTTTCTGTGTCTGGAGACTCCTCCTGTGCATACTCTCCTAGCTTTTCCATACCTTCCTGTTAAACTTCAGATAATAAAAATAAAAATAAAAAAAAAATAAAAAAAAAAAAAAAAAAAATTATGTTCTTAACATAAAACAAAATAGATGTTAATATATTATTTTACTTTACTGTTCTATGAAATCTAGTTGGGTTGCATCAAGGCCTAGTGTTTGAACCTTGTGCTCTGATACCAGATGTCAAAACCCCAAATTTTCCGAAAAATTAAAATTTTTAAAAATACAGATAAATTTCATAAATGCAGTCAACTAATTGTTTAATTAGTTAGATGTTAATGAATTCATTAAATGAATTATCTATTTGATCATGTTTATCTTAAAGAACAATTCTTTTTCAGTTTACTAACTTGTTTTCTCTTTGCGTCCACAAGGTGGAACTGTCATGAAATTCTGGGCTTACTTAGCTTTCGAGCTAACGTAGAAAGTTTTCCTGCTCTTACAGACTTACAGGTAAGAAGTTCGGGTGCTTCTTGTCAAAATTCTAGAGTATTCAATTATAAGTTCGTCACACAATACTAACTCAATAAAGAATATAAAAGCTAGTAAATTTCCAAAGCTTATCGAGGTAAAATCATTAAATTGTCCATCTTTTTAAGACACTAAAAAGATGAGATTTAGTTCTATGAGTAATGGCGACAACTACTTTCCTTTTAGTAGATGTAAATTTATAGTTCTTAAAGCGTTCTAAACTTTTTGATGTCTACCATTGTCGTCCAATGTAAAAATGCCTTAAACCTTTCTTTGCAAGCAGTTTTAAGAACGACAGAGTTCTATGTCAAGGGTCTAATTTAAATTGTGCACAAAAACATTCACATCACGATGGATTTGGTTATTGCTTGAGATAAGAATATAATGTATCTTGATACGAAGTTTATGTATCACTGAACCCTCTTTCTAAGCTTTGAGGTTAAATGGATTACAACTTTATTACATGTTGCTTTTGAAAAGGATTAAAATTGATAATTTGAATTTCCCTGTGTATATTTTGCTTGGAAAAAAATATTATCCATTTCCGATAAATGCATCATTAAATTTCAATGCCAAGCTCCTTAACTTTTCAGACCTACTATGCTCAAATACAAACTTTACTAGTTTTATAATTAAACATTCAAGGTAAAAGAGGTTAATATTAGTAAGAAGGATATTTACCCCAAGTTTGTTTTATAAATTTCTTTTATAACTTCAACTAGCAAAACTTGGTTAAAGTTATAATTATTCTAATACATAGCCATGTTTGAAATAATAAAAGGGTCATGGAAAAGACCGCGCCCATGAAAAGTTATGGTTTAACCTTAAAGTCTTATAATCTTTTATTGCATACATCCCAAGCTTGTATAATATGCTAGGTCATAAACTTATTACTCTTGCTAGATTATATTCTTCTGATTACACAAATAATTGTCTACTAGAATGGTATTTGCCATACCTTACTTCTAGAATTCTCTTATTATATTTTAAGGGTATATTCTTTTGATCGATTGATCGTTAAGTGAAGAGATAACATGTTATAATGTACTGGGTCGTAGTGTTGACTACGCCCATGATGAACATAAGGTTAAATCTCGATTTATGTTGTGTAAACGATGGTATACCATAATGTATATTGATGGGTTGTAAATTTTTCCACGCCTTTTGTAAACTTTATAACAAGTTTATATAGTAATGATTCTTTTTTTATCATGCAACGTAAAATATAGGTTGACTTTGGAGCTAAGGACTATGGTGGAACCTTCGTAATCAACAAGAATGATTGGTATCATCGTCCTCTTGTGATTGCTCGTCGAGACTATTGGAAAAACCCACTGTGTGTAAATAATTTGTATGGAGACGTGGCAACACCGTGGCCAAGCGTCGTATGGTTATAAGGGCCATCTCAAACCCTAGCTCGACATTCTCTCCGTCGCCTTCGAGCCCTTTGGCCGCTCTACTACCATGCTCTTGTCTGCACTATCGCTTGCATTTGTTGCCGACTATCTCCCTGCTTGTTATTTCTCCTCGTAAGCTCGTCCTGAATGCTTAATGGAGAGGTGCTGTCACGAAACTGTTTGTTGCTTGGTATAGGATAGTGATACTTTCTCTAGGGTTTCTCCATCGCAGCTCGCTCAAACCAGAACCTTCGACTGTAAAAAGACTCCTTCTTCTTTGGCTTGATAGTGGGAGTCGAGGTCCTGCTTTCCTAGGTTACTGAAGGCATAGGGTTTGCATCATATGTAATTTTTGTTGAAGATGGTTGTGGCCCAAGCGTTCACACTTGCTTGGCCAGTTGATTAGACCCCCGTCGTCGTTGGTTGCTTACCCTGCCGATAAACTCCTTTCTGGCTGCAGATGAAAGGTGTGCTTCTCCTTGCGTTGATAGCCATTCTGGTGCTCATGGGTGGTCGTGTTTTAGTTAAAATTTGAGGTAAGAAACATTGTTTAACTCATTCGTTATCTTTACAGAATTGCTTTACTTAAACATTTGTTTATTTTGTTACAAGGTTTTTAATATTATTGTTCTTCTTTATTAACAGGTGTCGACCTGTCCTCCTCTGCGTGGTTGGTGCGGGACCGTGGCGACTTGCTGGTTCACAGTAAGCCCTGGATATCCATGGCAAATCCTCCTTGTTTGGTCCCTTATGGGACAGTTGTGGGTCGGTCTTCATGGCCTGCAACCCTTGTGGTTTTGGTTCAATTGGGTTGACCCGTTCGCTGTTTGTTAATGAAGGTAAACCCTTCGCTTGATACAGGGCCTCCGGCTTAGGCCGAGACTGTAATTTTTGGTTTTGTTTCTGATTACTATGTATATATATATATATATATAAATAATGGAAAGGCTGTAAAATTCTCACTCTGTGGATTTTGTTTAAGGCCGTGAGTACATATACGGAATTAGACTCTTCAGTTTGTAAACTCTGTTGTATATTTTAATGCTAGTAGGGTTTTACCCTAACTCGGCCATATAAGAAGTGTTTACAGTTTCTTTAAAAATTATCTTTATTTATAAATATACTTCTATAAGTTATTGGGTTATTACTTATGTTGTACAATGTTTGGTTAAGCTCGGTAAATCAAGCATATTGTTACCCTATTGGTTTATTTCCTGCGCGTTATTGTAGATAAGTTTTTACCCTGTAATATTTTTAATTATTACCTTCTGGGGTTTCTGTACATTGTTTTTATAATAACTTACTTTATTATAATAGAATTTGTAAATGTTGTTATATAATTTTTAACCTTCGGAAATATAAGAACTCCGTGTTTTTACGGAAGTACTTAAGTATCTGTCAGATACAGCTTTTGAAGACATAAATTATATTTTGTTTACTGTTTACTATAATGTGATAAGAACATTACTTATTTACATATTAATACTGTTATTATAATTATATATTTATTAGCTTTGTTCTTTGTTTATTTATAATCACAGAATAAGATAGTATTTTATTATTGTGTTCTTATACTTACTGCACTAAATAATTTATAGAAGTACTCTCTGTATTCTTTATTATCTTGTTTATGTTACAATGTTAATATTTATAAAATAAAAGAATAAGAACTAACTATGTTCTACATTTGTTGACATCTTAAAAAGGATAGGTTAGTAGTTGTAGATTTTTGTTTATGCTTAGCTAGATAGAACAAAATGAATGAATAACTTACATTACTATCCATAAGTAAATTCTGAAACCAGCTAGATTATCCGAGTAGAAGTAAATCAAGATTTTAGCTATTCTTTATTTCAATTTGATTATTATACATACAGTAATTAATTAGCCTAAACTGGAAAGAAGTAAACTGTAAAGTTGTAAAGCATTTTTATTTAGCTTAATCCTACTCTAATTTAACTATTATACTCTTTTCTTTGTATTCAAATAAGTAATAAGATTACTGAAGGTAAATACTGTATCAAGAACTATTTTATCTACCTACACATACTACTATCAGTAAAATAATATAGCTTCTTTCTCTATTTCTAATAAACTGACAGCCTCAGTCCCGGTTTACCACTACTCCTGGTACAAAAGATATTTCTTCTGATTACAAAATAAAAGGAAATATTATGTTATTTAACTAACATCTTAATCTACATTTGCATCATATCATCTTCATTTATATAATTTCACCACCTGTGCTGGAGTACGATCTGGATCACTCCAGATGAGGAAAAACACAGGTAGGGTTTTGTTTCTCATCAAAATGATTCTATTACTAGTCAAATTAAGAATAACTTCATTACAAAACTATCTAAGTCTTTACATCATAAGCTGCAATGCATCATTCAATCACACACAGATAATACACAGAAATTAATAAATAACAGAACCTGTTCTTTGAGCTTGGACGACAACAGCAATGGGAGGCCGTTCCTCCCTACCAACTCCTGGAGAGCGCTCAAACAACGACTCCTCAGGACCCCTGAGCTTGCTCTGGTCTCCCTGGCTGGAACTAGGTGCAGCAAATGATAAAGTACTAGTCCTGAGACTTAATACCAATAAATTTCTCTCAGCTAGCAAGCTGTATCAGACCAAGTTACTGCAGTTTTTCTCTCAGAACACCTTCCTTGCATTTTTCCTTTTTTCCCCAGTGAACTCCTTGAAGTGCATTCCTCCTTAATGATTCTTCTCCTGGAAAATATCTAAGCCCTCAGCACTATTCATTGGGTACTTTTAAAAGATTTCCTAGGTCTTTTTGGGTTAGTTGTCATTAATTGATCCACCTGATCTGATCCCTCTTTCTTAGGGGATCATGACCCCAAATGTAGAGAAGTTGCGACCTGCAACATAGGAAGTGTTTGAGGATGCTGCCACTTGTCTTTTTCTCTCCACCTAGTTCCTTCCACCAGTTTGACCAGTAACACTCTTATTAACAGCTTTCCCAAGTTGTTGTCTCCATTTTTTATTTATTAAAAATAAAATATTCAAAATTACATTCCACATCTTTTGACTCTGCTGAGTCATCATTTCCTACTTAGCATTAAATTTAACATAATGTCTTAGGAATCAAATTAAAATAATTAACATTATTTTACAAAATTGGGGTATGTGACAACTATAGTCCACAACTTAGTTTAACATATCACTATTCGGACAACAATGACGAAATGAAACTTTCGGACCAGAAAAATCACATTAAACCCTATAAAAAATCCTTGTCAATGTATAAGACAGATGGAAGGCTGAGATTTAATCTCGTAGGCATGCCATTAACTGCCTGGTTGCGTTGTCAACTCGCAGCCAGGACAAATCTTTAATACCAAGGTCAACTTTAGTACCATCAATCCATAACCCTTGTACCTCCCCTTTATTGCATGGTTAAAACCATATGTTATAACATCTCAAAGATTGTAATGCCAAGGATCAAACCTCGACTATGGTAGGAGCACCATAGTTTTCCAACTATTAACATTTCAATCAAGCTCATAAAACCTTATTCTTATACATGGTGTCTCTCGCTAGCACTATAGTCCACAAATTGGTTTAACATATCACTATTCCATATCAATATTATTCATGCAAAGTTAATGGGATCAAGACTAAGGTGTTTAATACCATAGTCTCCCAAACTTTTCGTCTTTGTAAAATAATGTTGCTAGCATCATATTTTAGTTTCTAGTTTAGGGCATGGTGGCTAGGGTAAAAACTTAGTCTTTAGGCTAAAGAAACCCTTAGCAAACCATATGGTAAGTTAAGTATAAAAAATGTCCAGAATATCACCTTTAGGTGTGATGGGAGAGTGTAGATAACGGTATGCAAACACCACATAAAGTATAACCTATCCAATTCAATAGTGATTCAATAAGGCTTCAAATATTAGCTATTATACAAATAGAACCACAAATTGTTTATGTTCATACTAATTTTACATGTTAAATTATTTAATCACATAAGAGAGTATATTAAATATATATATATATATATATATATATAGGAAATTTATAGGTTTGTGGCAACATATCTGGATCACATTTTATAAAAGACATATCTAGATCCTATTTTATTAAAATAAGTAGAATTGAGTTATTAAAAGATTAAGTTTTTTTTAATGTAATAATTAAGAAAAATATTTTATTTAGAAAGATTTGATATTTTTGTTAAACCATAGATAAATTTAAAAATAAAATAAATAAATATTTTTAATCAATTTTTTTTTCAAATATCTTTTTCATTTTCATTTTTATTTTATTTTATTCATAAAATTGAATATTATTTTTCTATATTTCAACATGTGAATTTTACATCCACTCACATTCACTCTTTTGTTGTGGAGATTCTTTATATTTTCATTTAAACTTTTTTTTATAAATTTGAATATTTTGTATAATATTCATATTTATAGTTTTTTTTAGTTTTGACATTTTTTATATTATTATCTTAATCTCTTTCTTGTTAATTTTTGGTTTTGACATTCTTTATATTTTCATTCAAACTTTTTTTTTTAAATTTGAATATTTTATGTAATATTCACATTCATAATTTCTTTTATTCTTGACATTTTCTAAATTTTCATTTTAATAATTTTCTTATAAATTTTAATATTTCAATATGTATGATCTTCACATTCATTGTTTTCTTTATCTCGTTTATATTGAACGAATTCTTATGAGCTCTATACTGAAACAGGTAGTTCCTCAATTCCTAAAACCTCATAGGTGGAAAGGATCTACCATCTCTATGAGAATATGGATATAGAGGATAAAAAACACTTCCTCTTAGAGTGCCCTACATACGCCCACATTAGATCTTAGTTTCCTAATCTTTGTTGCAAGGCCGACCTTCCTAGCCTTTTAACATGTCAAAATTCTAGTGAGCAGAAAGCCTCTCTCCAATCTCTTTGAGCATAGGAATACAATTTTAAAACAAACTAAGTAATTAGTTTATTTAGGTCCGATAGACCAAGTTTGGTCTAAACTAACCATCATCATCATCATCATCATTTATTTATAATATTTATTTTTATTTTATTTTTTTCTTATAAATTTAGATCTCTTATTATTATATTTCGATATGTATGATGATGGTCTTCATTGTTCTCTTTATCTTGGTCATATATATTTAAAAATATTTTATTTTTCTTTTTAACTATTAATATATTAAAAATTAAAATAAATAAATTTATTATAATCAGTATTTTTTTCACATATTTTTTTTATTTTTATTTTTTCATAAATTTGAATATTATATTTCTATATTTCAATATGTAATTTTTTGCATTCACTCTTTTGGTTTTGATGTTCTTTATATTTTTATTCAAACTTTTTTCTCATAAATTTGGATGTTTTTTATAATGTTCACATTCATAGCTTCTTTTACTTTGGACATCTTTTATATTCTTTTCTAATCTTTTTCTTATTAATTTTTGGTTTTGACATTCTTTATATTTTCATTCAAACTTTTTTCTCATAAATTTGAATATTTTGTGTAATGTTCACATTCATAATTTCTTTTATTCTTGACATCTTTTATATTCTCATTTTAATATTTTTCTTATAAATTTTAATATTTCATTATGTATAAACTGTATAATCATTGTTTTTTTGTCTTGACTTCGTGTATATTTTCATTCTAACCTTTTTTTTCATAAATTTGGATATTTTGTTACTACATATGATTTTCACATGCATTGTTATTTTCATGTTTATATTTATTTATAATACTTATTTTTATTCTAATCTTTTTTTATATAAATTTAGATATTTTATTGTTATATTTTAATATGCATGACATCATTTTTATTGTTCTCTTTATCTAGGTTATATTCACTTATGATGCAACTTTGATGTTAATATACATTTAAAACTAAACAAAATAATTTTATTTGGGAATCTACATTTTAACAATATTTTAAAATCATTAAAAATGTTTTTTAATATAAAATATGTAACAAATAACATTTTTTTAATGTAAAAGTTAATAAACATTTTTGAATGTGAACCATGTAACTTTAATAGTGCAAGTTAAAACCCTAATAAACATTTTCATATCACATTAGTCATAACTAGCATTACTTGAAATTTTACTAAATAATTCAAGAAAAATGAAAATTTAGATATATCATCTAATTTTAAAAATAGCATGCTTCTTCAACCGTTCCTTTGTATGCTAATATTAATCTACTTAGTTAATATAGTTTATCATTTTAGGTAGATGTAGTTATTATAGTATATAATTATGTAGTTGCTAGATTAGCTTGAATGTAGACTATAGATTAATAAGAAACTATTTTAGGATCACTACATTGTAATGAGATCCCTGAGGACACATTTTTAAACATGTGCATTTACATTCTGAAACATATGGTTTTTTTTATTATAATGAGATCCCTGAGGACACATTCTTAAACATGTGTTTTCTTAGTGCATTTACATTTTTATTTGGTGTTACATTCATTTACTTAGTTTTGTATTAAGTCATTTACATATGGTTTTTTTATTATAATGAGATCACTGAGGACACATTCTTAAACATATGTTTTCTTAGTGCATTTAGATTTTTATTTGGTGTTACATTCATTTACTTAGTTTTGTATTAAATCATTTACATATATTTTTAACAATTACTTATACACTCATGCAATTAACGACATTACCACCTCATAACTTTTCTTATTATATGCATTATTATTAGTTTCAATATTTGAATGCAACTAATACCATCATTAATTTTTTTATTTGTCCGTGGACATAAGGGGAGAACCAACACCGAAGCCTTAGAAGATCGATGCACAAACAAATATTTCGTGTTGCAATAGTTTTAACAAGGGTTCGATATTTTGTTATTTTAAAAAAACATGGCATATGCAATGTTGTTGGCTCCAATAATATTCCTTAGTTATTATAGACCGTAGTATGAGAAAAGGTAAACACATTTGACAATATATTTTAAAAGCTAGTGGAATAATTATATATAACGCGATATGCATGTAAACATATTTTAATCTTCAAAAGAGATTTACTTGTAGAGAAGTTGACTAAATATATATATTTGTTAATTCATCTTCTTAGGAAAAGTTCTGCAAAGAAGTTGTATTATGACTTTTATCGTATGGAGCAATCGCAAAAGAGTGGTGATGGTTAAATGGGTGGGTGTGAAAATCATTTTAAAATAGTTAAATGGTTGTAATGGTGAAACAATTTATTTGAAAAATATTTAATTAAAATGATTTTAATAAAATATAAAATAATTTGTTTATTAAAAATTAATAAAATAAAATAGAAAAAATATATTAAAATATAATATTAATTTAAATCATAAATATATAAATAACTTTTTTGAAGCCCGGTCTCTTTATTGTTTCACGGGATTTTTATTTTTGGTTTCAGTCAACAGTATTTGAAACATTTAATGTTACATTGCTAAATGTTTATTCAGAAAAAAAATGGAGTGGTATAAACAGCCACTTTTAAGCACTTATTCAGGGAAAAAAATAACTCTCAATTACTTTTAACATTTAATGTTACATTGCTAAATGCTTATTCAGAAAAAAAAAAAGGAGTGGAGTAAACAGCCACGAATTTCTCTGTTTTTCGGCTGGTATTTAGTAGTTTTTGGCCATGAAATTTCATTGAATTTTCAGAAAGCTCAAAAACACTGCCAAATTTTACAGAGTATTGTAAGTGATTTCATTTTTACAGTAAAATCGCCAACAAATAACAAAAAGTACAGATTTTGTGGATTAAATTCACCAGACAAAAAAATCAAGCATCCTAACAATCAAAAGTACAGATTTTGTGGATTAAATTCACCAGACAAA
Source organism: Pseudotsuga menziesii (assembly GCA_001517045.1). NCBI lineage: Eukaryota > Viridiplantae > Streptophyta > Pinopsida > Pinales > Pinaceae > Pseudotsuga > Pseudotsuga menziesii. The sequence continues at coordinate 17,503 of LPNX010340427.1, read as the reverse complement.
AAAATCAAGCATCCTAACAATCAAAATCTTCACTGGTCAAATCTTCCCCGATTTAGACTGCTCATAAACCCCTTCCCAGATGACGCTAACCATATCTGTGCATCAAATTCAAACCTAAACACGGAATTTCCTCACCTGCGCGGCCTGTAGAGAGCAAAATGAAGGACGCTCAGCCGTAATACCGCCGGGCCGAAGATCCGACGACTCGCAACTGATCGGGAAGACTGGTATCTCAAAGCATACCGAAGTTCCACAAAATATTTATTTCGAATGGCTGTTCAACCCCGGCCACAACAGGGTTTACTAATCCAAAGGGATCCAATCGGAACTCTGTGAAACATTCCGTTCGTTCAAACATAATACTCTAACGCACTGGAATCAAGATTTGCAAAATATATTCAGAACTTTTGACAATTTCTCACCAAAGAAAGTAGGTGCAAATAAATCAGGTCGAAATGCGAAGACTTCAATTGCGAGGACGATATAAGCCGCATCTGATGAGAATTCTCCTGCAAGCCATCTGGATCGGGGGATAAGCTATTCTATAGTGCATGGCCGATTCTTCCAGGAAGTTCTGTATCTTTTCCACCAAATCACAGAGCTGCCTACAGGGTGGGAAATGCAGTAAGAAGGGGGCGGCCGAGAAGCAGAGAACCAACACCGGCTCCAACATCTCTTTGATCTGATATTTTTCTCTTCTCTTTGCCATCCAATCTCAAATTCATTTATAACCAAATTGGTGCTGTGGATCGACACTGAAATCCATGGTTGCCGACTCAATTTCATTGCGCTCCGCTCTCGAGACTGGTTGGTGACTTTTACTGGTAGGTAGTTTAGGTTTGGTCAGCCGGGCTCTATGACTATTATTTTATTTTTTATTAACCATTTATCACTTATTTTGTTTCTTTTGGGATAGGGACCTTTGATTTTTTTTAATTCACGTGGCATCCCACGATAGCTTATATCTATGACAAAATACGTTCACGTATAGTTTGATTTTATAGTAATAGTTTGAATAATAAATTTGTATTTAAATTTAATATAATTTTTATTTGAGATTTGGAGTGGATTATGGTTACAGATAAGATGGATAAAATGACATAGGTGTATTGTATAAGATTACATAGGTGTATTGTGGAAATTGATGATTGATTTTGTTCAAAATTCGAAATAAATAATTATAAATAAAAAGAATATAAAAAATAACTACTAGTAGTCATGCATGAATAACTCATAGATGATGAATGGATAACCAAAAGTTTATGGTAGATAATTAAAAGAATTGACATAAAATAAATAAAATAAAAAATAAGTGATAGTTGATAAAAGTTCATGGTAGATAACTAGAAGAATGTGAGATAAAATAAAGAAAATAAAAAATAAGTGATAGTTGATAAATGGATAACAGGTAGAATGTCTCTCATATCATGTATCTAGGCATGGACAACTCAAAGTTGAACCAATTTAACTAGAAGAATAAGATGAATAAAAAAAATCAAACTATCTCTCAGCCATTTAATCCCTATCCACCCAGCCAGAAACTAGGTGGGTGTGCTAGTTTTAATTGTGTCTATAGACATTTAGATATTATCTTAGATTTTGGATTTGTTTAAGGGGATCAACAAGATTAACCCAAGTATAACAAGTGTACATGAGGGATTCATTTCATGGTAGGTGTATCTTGTTATGCTTAAATGAATCTTGATTAGGATTTAAATAAGCTTTAGTTAAAGAGTGGTTAAAGAAATGGGTAACAATTTGTTTTTGTTTTTCCATATTAGTTTTTGTTTTTTATTTATTAAATAGTATTTGTTTTGTGCTTATATTAATACTAGGAATCTGGTATGAATGGAGTGAGAGAACTCTCAGCATATGGTGAAGGCGGCAGCGCTAGGGTTTGGCCTGGTTATCAATGGCAGTGGTTGGGGCACATAGTAGATGGGGGATGGTTGCGATGGGTAGGAAGAACAACTCTTGGTTGCGGTAACTTGTCTGACGACAATGGCTCAGCTAGGATAGGGCTTCACTTGTTTCCAGGGTTGTGGTTTGTGTTAGGCGAGAGTTTCTCGCGCTATGGAGGAACAAGAGGTCGATTATTCCTCTGACACTATCTTTGAGGCTTTTATTTTTAGATAACCAGATGTTGGGAAGGGTGATGCCATTGGATTAATGGGGACATACGTGACAAGGGGGGTCCAGATATCATGGCTAACCTATCAGTTGACGTTTCTTTGGTTTCTCGGGGAGACATGGACCTTCTTGGTTTGCCACCAAACTCTATGGAAACTTCTTTTTCTGGGTTTTCTGGCCTGGTGGGGGTTACATGCCCTTTGTTGTCTGAGGGTGGTTCCTATTTTGCTGATGGGGGCCTCACAGCAACTGTTGGTGGTATGGATCTTGGTCTGGGGTTTCTACTGGAGTTACCTTTGGTTACAATAGGGAGGTCACATGGGTTTTCCCCGTCTCCGGCAATAGGTACTTTCTCCCCATCATGTGATCCGGCACCATTCTCCCCAAGTGCCTTCCTTGCTCCTGTCACAGATCTTGCGGTGTTTTCTTCGGAGACGAGGTTGTTGGTGGGATCCCTTCTGGGTCAAAGGTTGCAGGTACTTTTTTGGGGTTTGATGGAGGTGTAACGCCAATCTCTCGGGCTTTTACTCCTTTTTTGCCCCCTTTTGTGGGAGGTCTGAAGAAAGATCAAAATCGTAAGAAAAACAAATGCTTAAGGTTACAGTCTCAGGCTGACAAGCTTGTTTTTGGTGTGAATGTTCATATGGACCGTGTGGTTGAGTTCTCTAAGATTACTATTGTAGGAAGGGCTCGCGGGCGACGTTTTGGTATGCCCTTTCTTATCTCTTGGGCCTCTAACTCTTGGGGTAGCCACATATCGACCATACCTAGAATTACAAATTTGGAAAGAGGGTGGTTTTCCTTTGTGTTCGGTTCTAAGACAGATGTGGATTGGGTGATGAGCAAGGTGTGGTGCATGTTGGGTATACCTATGGATCTAAAGCTTTGGAATCCACTCTTCGATGCAAAGAGGGAGGTTGTGGACAAGGAGCTGATATGGGTTAGGCTTCCTAGCTTCCCCATGGAATATTGGACCGAGTGTCATTTCAAAATGTTGGGTGACTATCTGGGTGAGTATGTGATGACGGACTTTTCTTTCCAGCAGACAGGGCAGTGGACGATGGCTTGCATTATGGTTTGCTTGGACTTATTATTGGGTCTCTTGGGTGAGATTAAGATCGATACGCCTTATGGTCCTTTCTGTCATATGTTGGATTATGAAGGTGTTCCATTTCACTGCCATCGATGCCATGAGTATGGACACTTGGTTTCTAAGTGCCCACTTCCTTTTAAGGGAAGCATAGGGGTTCTTTGGATTCGACAATGGTCGGGCATGTACCTGAGCCAGTGGATTTGGATGCTCCGGTGCGTGGTATGGAGGAACCGAACTTTATGGATGTGGCAGGGTATCCCAAGGGTGATGTGATTGGTATGGTGCTTGGTTAGACCATGTCTCCTGTACGCTCTCAACCCACTTTGTCTATGACATCCTCAGGTATGTTTACTACTTCTTCCATTTCGGTTGTTTTATGTTCAGATTTTTGTTATGTGGTTTTGGTTGTGGGTGGGAGGGTGATGTGTCTCCTAGGACAAGGTTCCCATCTCCATCCTTTGTTACATGCATGATCCCTGATTTTTGTTGCACGTTCCCCCCTTCCTTAGTGTCTCCACTCTCCTCTTCGACAAGTACTTCAGAGGGTCGTAACATTCATTACATTCTTAGGAATAGAGAGGTATACATTGAGGATCCTTTGGGTGGTGGGGCGTCCTCTCTTGTGGATAAGTCCCCGGGTCTTTCTCGGGGGCATGGGTGAAACTCTCACTTGTATGTGGCTCAAGGACGAGCTAGGAGGGAAGTTTCCTATGGAAGGAAGTCTTCGATTCACTGGGCGCTTAGAGAAAAGACTTCCCTGGAGGAGGGTTTGTCATGAAAATTCTATCATACAATCATCGAGGGTTGGCGAGCCCTTCCAAAAAATTGTCACTAAAGCTCTTAATTGATAATTTGGTGCTTGATATTGTTTCATTTAAGGAAATTATGGGGGCTTCCGAGCTTGTGGTGGGAACCTTGAAAACTTTGCTTCCTGGATGGGAGTTTGCTGTTGTTGATGCTCGTGGAAGGGCGGGGGGGTCTAGCCTCTGGTTGGTGGGTGAAGGTGTGTAGATGTGAGAATTTGCAAGGTATTTCTTCTGGCATTGGTTTGGAGGTGTTCTTTCCTGAATTGGGTTGCGTGATAATGGTACTCAATATTTATGGGCCTTATTAGGATCGGATTCTTTTTTAGGATAAGGTTTTTAACAACCTGTTGCTAGATGGTCAGGAGCTGACCTTGGGAGGGTATTCCAATTTCTCCTTGAGGTTGGTGAAGGTATGGAGATCACAAGTCGTCCCTGATGTTTTGACAAAATATTTCTTGAATGCTCTGGTCCAGAAGGAGATGCTAGATGTTAATTCTGTAAAGTTGCTTCCAACTTGGCGGAACCGACAATTTGGTGAGGATCGGTGTCACATACCCCAATTTTGTAAAATAATGTTAATTGTTTATAATTTGATTTCCTAAGACATTATGTTAAATTTAATGCTAAGTAGGAACTTATGACTCAACAGAGTCAAAAGAAGTGGAATGTAATTCTGAATATTTTATTTTTAATAAATAAAAAGTGGAGACAACAGCTTGGGAGAGCTGTTAATAAGAGTGTTACTGGTCAAACTGGTGGAAGGAACTAGGTGGAGAGAAAAATACAAGTGGCAGCATCCTCAAACACTTCCTATGTTGCAGGTGGCAACTTCCCTATATTTGGGGTCATGACCCCCCAAGAAAGTGGAATCAGAGCAAGTGGCTCAATAAATGACAACTAACCCAAAAAAAGGCCTTGGCAATATTTTAAAAGTACCCAATGTAGAGAGCTAAGGATGCTCAGATATTTTCCAAGAGAAGAATCATTCAGGAGGAATGCACTTCAAGGAATTCATTGGGGAAAAGGGAAAAATGTAAGGAAGGTGTTTTGAGAGAGAATCTGCAGTAACTTATTCTGATACAGCTCGCTAGCTGAGAGAATTTACTGATAAGTTCATGATTGGTATTGATTTTTAAGACTGGTACTTGATTATTGCTGCACCTAGTTCTAGCCAGGGAGACCAGAGCAAGCTCGGGGGTCCTGAGGAGTCATTGTTTGAGCGCTCTCCAGGAGTTGGTAGGAAGGAACGGCCTCCCATTGCTGTTGTCATCTAAGCTCAAAGAACAGGTTCTGTTATTTATTAATTTTTGTGTATTATCTGTGTGTGATTGAATGATGCATTGTAGCTTATGATGTAAAGACTTAGATGGTTTAGTAATGAAGTTGTTCTTAGTTTGTTTAGTAATAGAATCATTTTGATGAGAAACAAAACCCTACCTATGTTTTTCCTCATCTGGAGTGATCCAGGTCGTACTCCAGCACAGGTGGTGGAATTATATAAATAAAGATAGTATGAAGAAAATGTAGAATAAGATGTTAGTTGAATTATAGAATATTTCCTTTTATTTTTTTATTAGAAGAAATATCTTTTGTACCAGTAGTGTTAAACCTGGACTGAGACTGTCAGTTTATTAGAAACAGAGAAAGAAGCTATATTATTTTACTGATAGTAGTATGTGTGGGTAGATAGAACAGTTCTTGATACAGTATTTACCTTGAGTAATCTTATTGCTTATTTGAATTCAAAGAAAAGAGTATAATAGTTAAACTAGAGTAGGGTTAAGCTAAATAAAAAGCTTTACAACTTTACAGTTTACTTCTTTCCAGTTTAGGCTAGTTAACTACTGCATGTATAGTAATCAAATTCAAACGAAGAATAGCTAGTATCTTGATTTACTGCTACAGATAATTTAGTTGGTATCAGAATTTACTTATCGATAGTAATGTAAGTTATTCATTCATTATGTTCTATCTAGCTAAGCGTAAAAAAAAATCTACAACTACCAACTTATACTTTTTAAGATGTCAACAAATGCAGAACATAATTAGTTCTTATTCTTTTATTTTATAAATATTAACATTGTAACATAAACAAGATAATATAGAATACAGAGAGTACTTTCCATAAATTATTTAACTCTCTATAAATTATTTAATGCAGTAAGTATAAGAACACAATAATAAAATATTATCTGATTCTATGATTATAAATAAACAAAGAACAACACTAATAAATATATAATTATAAGAACAGTATTAATATGTAAGTAAAGTAAGGTTCTTATCCCATTATAGTAAACAGTAAACAGAATATAACTTCTGTACTCAAAAGCTATATCTGACAGATACATAAATACTTCAGTAAAAACATGGAGTTCTTATATTACGAGGTTTAAAAACTATATAACAACATTTTACAAATTCTTCTATAATAAAGTAAACTAATACAAAAACGATGTACAGAAATCCTAGCAGTTAATAATTTAAATAATATTACAGAGTAAAACTCTTTTGAAATAACGCGCAGGAATTAAACCATGAGAGTGATAATATGCTCGAGTTACTGAGCCTAAACCATCAGTTTTCAACATAAACAATAATCTGACAAACCATTGAAGTGCAATATAAATAAAAGGTATTTATTTAAAAAGAAGTTGTAAATCCTTTTTATATATCTTCGATTTAGGGTAAAACCGTACTAAAATCATAATATACAATAGAGTTAATAAAAGGAAAGAGTCTAACTCTTTTATGCCTCTCGGCCTTAAACAAAATTCACAGAGTGAGGCTTTTACAGCCTGTACATCTTTTACATATATATTTACACAGTATTCAAAACAAAACTAAAATTTCACAGTCACGGCCTAAGCCGGAGACCTTGCATCAAGCAAGGGGTTAACTTCAACAACAAACAACGAATAGGTCAACCAAATAAATCAAAACCACAAGGGTTTTGCAGGCCACAACGGCCAACTGATACAGGAACCATAAGGGACCAAACAAGAAGGAAGTGCCATGGATAACCCAGGGCTTACCCGTAAACCAACAAGCGAGTGCCTCAGCTTCGCATCAAACCACGCAGAGGGAGACAGGCCAACACCTGCGAACAAGGAGAACGAAAGAGTTAAAAACTGGTTTACAAATTAAATAACTGTGTAATGAAAACCAAACTGCAATGATAATGGCTTTTGAAATAAGGATTTCTTACCTAAAATATTACCGAAGCATGACCACCCATGAGCAGTAAAGTAACCACCAGCAAGAGGAGGATGAAATCCTTCATCTGCTGCGAGATAGGATGGATTTCTAACTCAGCAAATACCTACAGCGATGGAGGATAGGAACAACAAGTTCAGCCGGTAAATATGCTTGGGTCGCAACCACTCTCAACACAAAACAGTAAATGCTGCAAACCCTAAACACCGGCTAATATGGTTAAGCAAGACATCTACTGTCATCACCGAGCTAAAGAAAGGAAGGACAGTACAGACTAATGGAATCCAAACTGAGCGGGCTGCGACGGAGAAACCCTAGGAAAGTATCACTGTCCTATACCAAGTAGACAAACAGTTTCGTGACAGTGCCTCTCCATTAAGCAATCAGGACGAGCTCACAAGGAGAAATAGCAAGAAGGGAAACTACCAGCAACCAAGGTAAGCAACAGTGCAGACAGGAGCACAGCACAGAGCGGAAGGAGGCCAAAAACCACGCTGAAACAATGAGCTTAGGGTTCTAAAGGGAGAGTCCTTTATTCACGTATCATTTGGCTGTAGTGATGCCACGTACATCATCTAAATTTTTGCATGCAGTGGGTTTTTGTCTATAGTTGCAATGAGTTTTCACAAGAAGGACTCCCTTGCCAATCATTCGAATTGTTGAATCGAAAGTTCTATTATAATCCTAGCTGAAGTCAACCTGTTCATACGTAGTATGGAAAAACATAAGAATCATTACCTTAAACACTTTGCCATTGCCATCATCAAGGTCATGGGGATTATGACGACCCCTTTACTTTATAAATTATGGTATCTATAAACTTAAGTCAAGTTTAATTCTATGTACATCATGAAGTGGTCTTTTTCATGACCTCTCTATCTAGGCTATGTAATTATTCTTACATCAAACAGTTACAATTTTGATAATAATAAAGATTTGTAACATTGTTATAAAAGGAGTTGATAACATTTACTTTGAGTAAGAATATTGTTTATAACAAGGATTCGCTCAACCAACATCTAGAACCTTAACATAAAAGTATATTATTTGTTGTTATAAAGGAGGTTTAAAGAATTAAACTATGGAAAATATCCTATTGTTAATGTTAACCTCAATGGCCTTGTTTGTAGTTATTAAAATAGTAAAGTTGGTAATAAAATACAAAAGAAAGTAATAACGTTTATTTTAGTGAAAGTATTGCTTAAAATAAATGTTCTTTAACCAATAAAGTGTAGCATGACAAGGGTTAAGCCACAAATCTCTTTAACAAAAGATTTACCAACATAAAAGTTAGGCCATAAAACTATTATGATATGCATTCTTTCAGTGATTATAGTCCATTAAGGACATGTCCTTTTTTTTATCAATGAGAGGAATTGTTCAAAACCTGTTCACAATAAGATATCCATCTTATGAGAATAGCTCTAGTTGTGTTATGGGGTATTTGTCGTGTAAACCCTTAAGTTGATAGACAAAAGCGTTAAGCATTTTAGTAACTATTAGATTTGACATTAATTAACCTTTTGATGACTTAAAAACTCTGTCATTATTAAAACTGCTTGTAAAGAAACATTTAAGGCATTTTTACACTTGACGATTATGATAGACAATGAATAGTTCAGTAAGCATTAGGAACTATAAATTTACATCTACTAGAAAGAAGGCAGTTGTAGTCATTACTGATAAAACTGAATCTCATTTCTTAGAGTCTTAAAAAGAAGGATAGTTTAATGATTTTACCTCGATAAGCTTTGGAAATTGTTTAGCATTTATATTCTTTTACTGAGTTACTATTGTGCGACGAAATTATAATTGAATGATTTAGAATTTTGACAAGCAGCACCCGAACTTCTTACCTGTAATTCTGTAAGAGCAGGAAAACTTTTCTGCGTTAGCTCGAAAGCTAAGTAAGCCCAGAATTTCATGACAGTTCCACCTTGTGGTCGCAAAGAAAAACAAGTCAGTAAACTGAAAAAGAAAATGTTCTATAAGACAAACATAATCAAATAAATAATTCAGATAATGAATTCATTAACATTTAACTAATTAAATAATTAGTTGACTGCATTTATGAAATTTATCTGTATTTTGAAAATTTTAAATTTTTCAGAAATTTTGGGGTTTTGATAATCGGGCGGCGAAGCAATTGGATCGTTTTTTGGTGGTGGAACATTTTGTGGATTTGGAGGGTTTGATAAGGAAGTGGGTTGATGATGGTGGTGATTCTAATCATTTCTTGATTATTCTATAGTTTTCTGGGGGGAGAGAAAACCTCCAAACCCATTTAAGTTTAACCCAAGGTGGTTGGATGACCATTCCTTTGGTGAGCTTATGAAGTCTGAATGGGTGCCTTTTGTTATGGACAGGGATAGGTTTGTGGGAGTACACTTTATGAAAAAATTGAGCAGGGTGAAGCAGGCCACTATTACCTGGGCTCGTTTGAAGTGGGAGTGGGAGTTGGTTGAGTTGCGGGACTATGGGACTCAAGTCAGAATCATCTTGGAATGGGTTGAATCGGGTTTTCAGTTTGGTTTGGCTGAGACAAAGGAGGAAGTATTACTATTGAAAGGTCGACACTGGCACCTTCTAGGAGAAATGGAAGCAGCCTGGAGATTAAAGGGCTGGGCCCTATGGATTTTGTGCGGTGATGAGAACACAAATTTTTTTCAGGCATTTGTAATAGTGAGGAAGCTTACAAACACTATCTGGGGGTTGTCGGACACTCAAGGAGATATGGTTACTTCTTTTCATGAGCTGGATAATTTGGGGGTTCAACATTTTAGCAATCTATTTAAGAAGAGGTCGGGGGCTAATATTGCGGAAGTGGTTCAACTTGCTCAAATTTTCCCCGTTTTATGGAACCAGTGGACAACAAGATGCTTATGGAGGAGGTGCAAGAAAAATAGTTACTGGAGGTTCTTCATTCCTTCCAAAAAGATAAGAGTCCGGGCCCATATGGTTGGACGATTGAATTCTATTTGGGGTTTTTGGATACACTAGTCTTTGATCTTCTTCATGTTGTTAATCAGTCCAGGAAGGCTAGTTTTATCCATAGGCCTTTTAATGCCACTTTCATTGCACTCATCCCAAAACCTGAGGAGTTGGACTCTCTGGATGAGTATCGTCCGATCTCTCTGTGCAACTGTATTTATAAAATCATTTCAAAAATCATCTCCGGGTTGATCAAGGAGGTATTAAAATTGGTCTTGTAGGAATCTATGAACCAAGACAAAACTCACAAATAGATCTCACATAAGCAATTTTACTCAAAATATGATATGAAACAGTGCAATAATGATTTGCAACTATATAAGCTTTCATTAATAAAAAATAATAATAAAAATGGATAATTAATCCAATGTAATAATAAACTGGTATTAATAACCAATCAATTCGAATACATGAGAGAGAAATTTGAATTGATTGACTCAACCTAACTGCATGGATAATAGGATGTGTCTAAGTCACTATCGAAGCTTAACTGGATAGCTCCAGTTGTCTAAATCAGTTCCTTAGTCAGTTAGAATCAATTAACTAGTCTAAATGAATGTGGTAGGTTAGGAATTGCGCCTTCCCACATGCAATTAATCAATGAATGGCGGTAATTGAATATAACTAGATGTAACTAAATGTAACTGACTCCTAACTAGGCTTGACTAGTCACCAACTGAACTCAACTGAAGGAGCTTGGTTCTGACACTCCCAGTGGCTCCTAAATTGTAGGGATTAGTCTAGGAGGCACCTAAAATGATGCATGCAAGTGCAGTCAATGGAATTTAGCCTCAACCAGTGTTCCCCACACTCTAGTAACTGGTACATATTTCCCAATTAGGCCATGTGGACCCAATCGTGCTAGTGACTCAATAATGACTAAAAAGACTCATATTTTAGGCACAATTGACCAAATTAGACAAGGGAGGATTATAATCCTAACACCTCCCTAAATGCTAACTTGGAAAATTTGTAGGCCCTGGTAACTAAGACCACAGGTCACGCATTACAACTAAAATGCAAAAGGAACTATTTAATACAAGGAAACAGGGAAAAAAACACATGGGAAAAATTCACCCCCTTAAACTAAGTAGGTAGAATCAAGATTCAAGTTAAAAAAAACTTGAAAAAATGTTGTTGCAACCTTCATCTCTGTTGTGTAGCGAAGCAGCATGCATGTTGTTCTGTGCATAGGTATTCTAAGGCCTAACATGTAGACTTCTCCTTCTTCTCCCAAAATGATAATGGAAGGAAGGAGGAATGTAACCTTTGCCTCTTTTTGGATGAAGAGGTGTATGATACACTCTATTCTTCTGAGAGCATTGTAGCTGATCAAGCCTTTCCATGTAGCATCTCACAGGAAGTTTGTTGAATCTCTCTGAAGGAGGTGAGCTTGCATGACATAGCGCAAGGTTCTCTTTCTGAAACTGATCTCTTGTCCTCTATGTGTCAGATGGATTTCCAGTCATCTTCTTAGCTGCCCCAATAACCTTTTGTGCCCATTTGGTCTTAGGATTGGGAGTAGGAACTGGATTTGGATATGAATCACCCTAAATTTCAATCTCATAAACTAATACAACTAATTCTTCTTCTGATTCTGAAATACTAGTTGAAACTGCAAAAGGAGTAGATAGAATGTTTTTACCTCCCCTTTCAAGTGGCAGCTGAGAGTGCACTGGATCTGAAAATGGCAGGAAGTGTGAGAATTCATATGCCTTGGAGGCATGATTTGCAAAACCCTTCACTATGATTTTCCCAATAGAGATATATGTGATCTCCATTGAGTCAGGACCAAATATCACTCGCTTTGGAGGGCTAGTGTGAGTCATCTGGTATACAGATAACGGATTTATAGCAAAGGAGGGAACATAGAGTACATCTTTGAACTTTCCATGTTCAAACTTGATAGGGCCCTTCCCTTTGGCTCGAATTTGATTTTCATCACCCATGTGAATGCTAGGGCCATCAATAGACTGTAAATAAGAGAATGATTCTCTGGATGCAGCCATGTGATTGGAAGTTCCTGAATCAATGAGGAAGGCATGTGTTCTTGAACAACTAGCATTCAGTGCATGACATCTCTCATCATGTTCTTCAATTTCTTCTCTATGGTTAGCCTTCCTTGCGCTAGCAGGTACAATGATGTTATTTTGATCTATAAGAAGAGCCATTTTATCTATTTTTCTTCTCACACAAGAGCATGCTGGATGAAATCCCCTTCCACAATAAGAACAAAGGATATTTCCTTTTCCATTCTTCTTGCTTCTCCTCGAACCTGAGGGCTCATATGACTGCTTCTTCTCCATAAGAGGCTCATTCTTTTTCTTCCCTTTACCATTCGTAGCTTTGGGTCCTCCAGCAACCAATGATTGATCTTTGGAAAATTTGATGATCCCCATTTGGATGAGCTTGTCATGCTCATTGGTGAGAGACTCAATGAAGGCATTGAGAGTTGGAATCTTCCAATTCGATGTTGTGAGCTTCCCGATATGAAAGGTTGATACAAAGGAAAAAATTTTGAAGTCCTCAAATCTTAGCAAAAACAGCACCAGATCGAAGGGTTCGTCGATACTATTCCAACGGCGTTCGTTTCACCTCAAACGAACTCCGTATGAGAAAGTTATCGCGTTTTGTTCTATAAGGTCAACAGGCAAAATTGGCAAAAAGAGGTACCACGTGGCACCACTGACAGGGTGACATGTGGAATCCATACTATACAAACATGATGATGTGGCACCACTGACATGGTGACACGTGGCATCCGTATGGTACGGACAAGGTGACATGGTAGGTGTACGGACCAATCACAAGGTGACACGTCGCAGTATGGATCCGAGCTGGCATACTGCTAACTGGGCGTACGGACGGTGACATGGTAGTACGAGCAGTGACTAGGTGGTTGACTGGACGCTGACTGGGTATGAGGTGGACCAATCCCAGGTCGCCACATGGCAGCATGAGATTGGCCAATATGTCTAAGGTAAAAATTATGGCCTCCGCGAGGTTCAACCCCGTGACCTCTGCGATAAAAGTTGAGTGAATTCACCCCTCGGGCTACATGGATTCTTGGTATGAGTGGTAATATTCTGTTATTTAAACTTGAAGAAGTGTGTGTTGGTGCAAAAGGGGACAGGGCAAGCCCCGACCCATGGTTTTCAATGCATGGGAGTTTGTTACAACTCCAACCCACAACCCATGTGACATTTCAACTCGCGGATAGGGTGACATGGTTATATGTTTTATAACGAATCTTTAACACATGGTCACATGTTTTTAAAACAAACTTTCAAACAGATTGGAGCGCCACCACATACACGTTACATGCCACCTAAATATGTGCGCCACCACATATTGACTTTGGGTTAAGTTTTAAAATGGGTTCGACTTGGTTATGGATTTTAAAATGGGGTTGTTATTATTATAATATGGTTTTAACCATATTAAAAAGGGTATGCTATTTTAAGGGCATTTTTAAATAATGTTTGTTTATTAGTTAATAAAAATCCCAATGACATGATAACCAAACATGGAGTTGTAACCATATGCCTATTTAGGCAAAATTGTTGTAACTTGAAAAACCATGAGGATCATGTGAGAGGAATCCATACAAGCCTATATAAACTCTCTCATTTGCCATTGTCAAGCATGCTTTGGAGTGGAGACTTTGTAGCTAAAGGAGAGAAGGGAGATTGTGTAGCTCTGCAGGAGGAAGGTACGAGTGTCAATTGGCCTTGGTGTGGTTGGGTCTTCCAAACCAATAAAGGGGAGTGTCAATGGACAAACATACTATAACATGCGACACAGAAACAGAGAGAAACAGAGAGCAAATCAATAATATCAAGCCCATTGTGCCCCCAACTCCCAAATAAAAGCAAGGAACATCCCCAGCGGAGTCGCCAATTCTGTTCCAGAGAGAAATTCCTATGGCTTGGGGTACCACAACAGACAGCTAGATTCCAGAAATCAATCTTTCCCAATATGCAATAGAAATAAAAACATCTAACACTAAAGGATCGAACCTCATACCTTATTCCAGACGGTTGAAGTAGATCCCCGTTGAGCTTTCCAATCTTCAGCTTGAATTGTTATAGCACGTCCTCAACAATAAGTAAACAATACAAGCATACTATATTTCATGGTGTTAGATCTATTCTAGCATATATAAATCAATAATGTATAAGCATTTGACATATTCCAATGGAAACAATATTCATTCAAATACACATTACTGCACAGGAAAAGATATTTCTATTAATATGAATCAGAGATTACAAGTGACAACCTCTGACGGCACGTCTGCGAACCGGAGAAACTGAATCCCCCACTTGGGCCTCCACCACCTCAATCCTCCATCACTCCAATAGCAAGCTTACTAGCAAAAGGCAAGCTCGGGAAGAACACAACAGTGCTCCAAGGGACAAAGGGATGCAGACTCAAGCATAAGTTCTAGCAACAATGGACTATAGTTTCGGTACTCTCAATTCTCTCTTATTTCTCCCCCCTTTAATGTACCAAGGGGTTCCTTATATAGCTTCACAAGGGACAATGAAGGGTCGAATCCGAGCAATCTCAAGGCATATGGAAGGCCAGGAGTTGAATGAGTCGGATCCAAGTCAAGGAAACTTCCAAAAGGATTTGGATTATGCACACATCCTGATGTATGCGACTATAGGGGTAAAACCCGCGTATGTACGCGGTTATTGGGGAAAAATCCGTGTATATCATAGTTTATATAGTTTTGGGGATGATCAATGATACATCAAAGGATAAATGTGGTCCATTGGGTCTAAAGAGTCTGCAGCAGGACAGGGGAAGGCCATACAATGTGTGATTCACCTAGTGGGGTGAAAATCTCTATAACAGATGCCCCCTAATGTATGAGATCAGAGGGGTTATACGATGGCCGAAATACATTATAAGTCCATCCTAGAAGTGAAGTGATGAAGGTACCCAAATGGAATACCAGCCACCCAATCAGCATAATACCATAATACAACTCTACATATAACTGCGAATACATATAGCAGTCCTGGATACATAAGAGTACAATGGCCATGAATAGGCATGAAACATGATAACACATATATGTGGTCATCGCCACGTACAATATACATAGATCAAAATCTCCATGAGGAAGATATACAAAGGACCATGATCTCCACAAAGGCTGAAGCTATATAACAGATCAAGAACTCCATAGTGGCTGGAAATGTCTGACATATACTAGAACAAGTCACGAGAGCTGAAATCTCATGAACACTAGCACGATCAAGGAGGTAGCATATAGTGGATGCCACCAATATAGAAGGTCTTCTACACAAACCGCTACGAGTACATGTCCTACTATGCGAATAGATGTGTCGAGGTCGAACATAGTAGTCCATCGTCTGATTACCGGTCATTGATGTATACCGTTAACAAACGCGAGATCACCCACCAATAATGAAAATGGGAATCAAGGTACTAGAGTGAAAACTAACAAGTGTGAATAAATGTGTTGAGGTCAAACACTTGAGAGAATCCATCGATCAGGGGACATTGATGTATTCCCAAAACTGTCGATGGCAAGATAACCTGCCACTGATCACTGCAAGTCTCAAGGCACTCAAAATGACTCTAGATTCCAATCCCAGAATAAATGATCTGAAGTCGATGCGATGAAATCCAATGGAAGGAGGGAATTAGGGCATCCCCCATCATCCAACACGAGGTACTCAGCAAAGCTATATAATGTGGAAGGACTCGATCATAAGGTGCACGAACCAGTAACTGTACCGGGAATGGCCGACATGCAAAGTCAAGATAACTGAGGAATGGCCGACTCAGGTTTCAACTTCCTTCGAACAAGAGCATAACGGCATATGGTGACTGAATGAAGGCAGCATAGACTCGATATACAAACTGGGACATCTCTATGACGCAGGAGGCATCAATAAAGGCTCCATAGGGACTAGAAGCTTAACCAGTCGGTGGAGATAAAACTCAGATAACGAGTACAACTCCTAAAGTCAAACTATAACCTAACCAATGGATGTGATATATAGTGCTCTGTTCGAAGGCGACACGACTCGAAAGCTGCCAAAGATAATATCTTTTCTTGTCCGGCTTTTTGGTTTTTTGATTTTTTTGGTCTTTTTCAGTTATTTGAAAAGCTTGAAAAAAGAATAAACTAGATTTATAGTTACAAACTAGGAGGAGACGAGTGTCATTTAGGGCAAACAAACTAGTTCCAAGCAGTGGAACATACCTATGCTCAATGCAAGGATACATGTGTAGGATATCGACACTCGGGGGAAAATCCCCTCCCGGTAAAAAGGGAATCAAGCTGCGAAGGATATAAATAAAGGCTCTGCATGGCTAGACATGAGACAAGCTCGAGCTATATGGCTGAAACGCAATGTCAGGGGAGCCGGCATAAAGCTCAATAAGACAGGAAAAGCTCATGATAATGCATCCACAACTTGATACAAGGGGAGTCCGGAGGAAAAAAGGCCAGCATAAGATCAAGAGGAGTATGAGGCTCTTGCTAAATGTCATGGAAATACTATACAACGGACTCCCACACCCTAAAGGAGAAACATCGGCATGGGCACCAAATGCAAATAAGAGGCTAACTAGGGTACCCATGTAAGGTGAGGCTCTACCACTCATATCATGCCACTTCTATAGCAGCAAGAAGGTTCCGCGACATAATCGAGTGGGTTCGTACCTAAGGATATAGTGACATGGTCATAAGGTCATGCAAAATACAAACAGTGGTGAACCTAACCTATATGCAAGTGTAGACGTTATACCTGAGAAAGGCACGAACGGTCTCTAGCCACAAAAGAAGCATCCAACAGACAACTTCAGACCCAAGGAAGACCCAACCACACTCACAACCCACACAGCAACTTCCCACAACATCAGACTCACCAAAAGGGAGGATGTACGCGACTGTATAAAGAACAGCTGTGTATGTACGTGCCTTTTGGCCAAAAACCCGCATATACACGAGACTGTTGGCCAAAAATCCGCGTATACAGAGAAGGCAGTGGTAAAAAGCAGGTCAAGGCCAAACCAATAAAGGAAAGTGTCAATGGACAAACATACTATAACATGCGACACAGAAACAGAGAGAAACAGAGAGCAAATCAATAATATCAAGCCCATTGTGCCCCCAACCCCCAAATAAAAACAAGGAACATCCCTAGCGGAGTCGCCAATTCTGTTACGGAGAGAAATTCCTATGGCTTGGGGTACCACAACAGACAGCTAGACTCCAGAA